>JADFUC010001511.1:0-524916 GCA_019722365.1 Lithospermum erythrorhizon
AAAAGTTACGTATTGCTGCCTTACCACTCTGGCTATACCCATGGACGGTACGGGAGAGAGGGAAGGAAGCAGGGCTCAGCTGAACGAGCTGAGTTGTGCAAGGACGCGGGGATATAGCAAGTAAGCAGCAAGGTTCTCCCTTTAGGACCGACTAAATAAGTCATGACTCTAGCAAAGGAAGCTCTCTCTGCTCTATTTGCTTGGGTAAATGCTATGCCTATCAAAGTTGGCGAAGGCTTCTGTTCTGTAACCTTAGACTCGTTACGCTGTTCGACTGAACTCGTTGGCTCCGCGTCCACCGAAAGCCCTTGGGACTTGTCTGATCAATCACACTGAGAGCTTCAATAGTTCACTGAAAGCCCTTCCGAAAGATAATAAAAAAGGGTTGGTTAAGAACTATTGACTGTAAACCATAGCAGTTACAGTCACTCAATGGAGATGTTCGCCTTTTTGCACCTCTCCTTCTTGCTTGCTTTCACTAGCTCTTTGTCTTAGTGACTCTTCCTCTTTCTAGGTTTTTTTTCTGAATGTTCAAACGATAGATTTTTAATTTGCCAATGAAATGGATCCGCCCTGATTCGATTAAGAAATGGGATTTCATTAGAGAAAGGCTCTTTACATGGACGCCCAGCCCAACTCTCGGTCGGTCGGTTGGCCCACCTAACAGATGATGAGATTCTCGATCTATTTTTGAAAAGTCTTCACTATTCAGAACAGTGGAGCTTTGATCAAGATCTTCGCCTCCTGTTTGGGCTCTCGCCTGAATCGGAACCTTTATGCGTTGGTAGGCTTTCGACTCAATCTAATAGCCCGGGCGCCAATAAAAGATAAAATTAGCGCATGGGCTCATCATCTGATGCAGAACCGATGCGAGAGGGAGAAAAAATATGTATTAAGAACCAGTGGAAAGGAAAGAGTTGTTCCCTGCATTCCTTCCTTTCCAAAAATAGGAATTTGTTTGGCTGGCATAAAACATTGATTTCATTCCTTTTTGCCTCAATTCTTGAGATGAGAGAGAAGGTCTATTTTCCTCGAATCCTGACCTGATCTTAATCCTACACCGGTTAATGATGATGGGATCCGTTTTTTTTTTTTTTCATCAATGCTGGCCCAGTCGAGGCTCGTCCATGCCCAATCCCGATGGACAACCTTCGATTTGACCCTAGCTCTATAATCCACCCGCCTTCCCCAGTCCCTGAAAGCCCTCCCGGGGGCCTAGCCCTCTTTCTCAACTCGAGTCTTAAGTTCAGCGGCTTTCATCGTTGACGAACACCTGCGCTAATAAGACAAAGAAATGGGCAGTCTATGCCTTGAATGAATCAGTAACAACGGATTAGGGGAATGAGGGATCAAGAGACGGATAGGGGGGAATGGCCTATCAATCATTGGTGGACCTTCTCTTGAACCAGCCACGGAGCTCTCAACTGAGTTGTTTAGGTTCTGGAATTCCATCTCTAGTTGGGGGTTTCGATTCGAAGGTTCTCCAATTTGGTGCGGGTTCATCTCTCTCGACCAGTTCAGGTTCAAGGGAGGGTGATCGAGGGGACCCAGACTTTAGATCTCTTCTCTATGGCGGGAGCTTTCTTTCGTATCAAGAGTGTGTTGGGGAGGCCAGGGAAGACGGATTGGATCGAGAGGCAATGCTTATGCCTCTTCTTTATCGATAGGATTCCCATTTTAGTCAGTCGTAGGCGAAGGAGACAGGGGCGAGGCACCGAACATGTTCTCTCCTCAACCTCCATCCGTCATTAGTAATGAAGTAGCTGGTTCGACAGGACCTGGAATCTAAATTCGCTTTTCCTATTCACTAGTACACTTCGCGCTACAACTAGCAGCCCCTTTACTAGTAAGGGAAAACGCTAGCTTGCTAGCTAGCTACAACTAGTTATAGCCCCTACTTTGTTGGGATATTTGAAGAAGCCTGCTGAAAAAGAGAAGCGCGCTAGCGCGCAACGGCTGATGAAAAGCCAGCAACTTGTTAGAAGTACATTTTGGCTTGCCCACGATCGATTCGCCAGCGCTTGCAGTTCGACGGCGTCATTTTATCCCGGAAACGATCACCTCTAGTCGCCCCAAGACCGCTTGGGGAAGAGGTCAATCGTTTTAAGGAAAGCGCTGGACGCGACTCGATCCGGCTCTTTGCTTTTTCTCGAATCATTTCATCAGAATTTAAGTATTTTTGTTTCACAGAATCGCTCATTGTAATTTTCAGACGATATTGTATTATTTCTTTGCAAAGCCTGCTGTATAGTTCCGGTTTTTCCAATTAGTTCCCTACACTTTTAAAACAGATTCGACCCGAGCTACACAACATCTTCTTTTGCAATCGAATCCAACGTCATACTTCGATGGTAACGCGAATCGGATGCGATATCGTTCGCCGCGTCGCGCGTTACTTTACGCGCTGATTGTCGTATCGTTCGGGCGTTTCTGCCTCTGGGTTATACCTCCTCCTATGTTCCGGGGCGCGTTGTTCCGGCTGGTCATTTCTGGGCGCTAATGGCTCTCTCAAGCAGACTCTCCAGCCAAGAACTCAATCATTACTTTACCTCCGCCAAATTCTCCAATTGCTCCAAGTACCATGTGTAAAATGACCAACCCAAGCCCGGCCGAATTTAAAAGCGGCGGTAATGCTTTATGTTCTATCTCACGGCACCTCGAACTCGCAACGGTTCTTGGTCAGAACCTCCTACGGTTCAAGCATGCATTTGCTCGAGTCATTGGGTCAAGGGCCTAATTTTAAGTATTAATTCGATTATTTGAGTCGCAACTACTTGTTGGACTTATTTGTTCTGATGAGTTGTATAGCGATATAAACATACGCCATTACAAAAATTTGGGACGCACTCGAAGTTCAAGTATAAGACTAAGACGCGGTTCCAAGAAATTTATCAAGGAAGATTTCCGACTATAAAACGGGTATTTAAAATCAGCATGATCGCCAGAACTTGAGGTTGTCTTCCACGAGCTTCAAGTTGAAGGAATGGGCTTCAAACGAAATGCCTGTCATTGCGTAATCGAAATTGCCACCGTCTTCGATAGACTTCAAGAACTATTTGGAAGCTAATGCCGAAAAGCCGATATGAACATGGTAATTTATCTGGTTTCGGCTGAGAATAAGAGGCAATAGGAAGGTCAATTAGACTGCTTATCCCAACTCTCCAAGGGGAGTCTAAGGTGAATGCTAGGAATTTGGGTCTTCTTCGAGAAAGTCTTTCAATAATGATTTTTGCACCTAAGTGGAAGGTCAAAGAAAAAGCCGGGCCCGCTTTCTCAAGGAATTCCTTCCAAGGCTTTTGACGGGTGCAAGCATAATTCAAACAAACGTGGTTGCAAGTCCTTCGGTAAACCGCCAAGAGAAGTAACAATGGAAAAGATGTATGAAGTAATACCAAAAGAATTTTGACGAGATCAAATTGCGCCTGTGATTTCCCGAGGCGAACTTTCATGGGCACGAACCCACAAGAGCGCGATCGATACCGGTGCTACTAGCATGTTTGTTCGGCCAAAGATCAATTTGCTACTTTCAAGCCGCCATGCATCGGCGGTAAGATGTACATGCTTAATAAATGCAACCTCCAAATATCAGGGAGGCGAACTGCTGCGCCGGTAACGACCAAAATGTAAGTCACATCAATACCAGAGTGTCCTGTAACTTAGGAAGAACCTTGTGTCTCGGTTTTACTTAGCAAACATGGGTTTAAACTTGTAATTGAGTCTGATAAAGTCAGACTTTCCAAGTCGCAATGCTTGTCGAAAAGTGCTATGCTAAACGGTCTTTTCCAAACGAATGTAACGGTTACAAAACATAAATAAAAAATAATATTGCCTATGTTCAGGAGTACTCTAATTTATGGCATAAAGAGGGTTAGGACACGTGGAACTCTAATTTTATGGCACGATTCAAGTCAATCACATACCTAACGAATTTATCGATAAGAATTATGGCTAAACGTAAGGTTGGTTAGTAAATCGACGAGCAACATTTCTAACCGTGGTTGTAAATAATAAGCCTCTCGATCTTGTTCTACGTGACGTAAGTGTGATATAAGCTCGCCTAATCCAAAGGTGGAAATGAGTACTTTATCACCTCATTTATAGTACAAAATTTTGCCATGATATCACTTAAAAAAGAAAACGGCGAATCATAAATTTGCAATTTATAAAGAAGAAGTTTGAAATCAACCCAGAAAAAAGATAAAAGTAGCATCGTAAGCCGATGAGGCGGCGAAGTATGTCTCACCATTCGTCAATTTTTGTTCGAGCGGTATTATTCATCAAGGACACCTCCATATTCTCCTCAACTCCGAACGGGATCACGAAAGAAAAATCGATCATCAAAGATTATTTAATGCCTCATTGATAAGTTCAGCTTACCTCAAGGAACGCTGGGGAAGCTGTTATCGACAGCCTAACCAATTCTCGAACAAAATTCCTCGAAAACGGTGGATAAACCCCATTTGAATTGTTTCAAAGCGTAGAAGACCAACCTACAAACATCTTCGAGCGCAAGCGTTTGCTACCCCTCCTAAACAGTGACTATCGGGTCCCAAACGGTTGATAATTTTTAGCTGGATATGTCTCAAAATAGTAACGCATATCGGTTTCTTTGCTCATAAAGAGCGATAAATTCACGAAATAACGTTAATACAATATTGTAGTCTCGGAATGTCACGCTCTTTGAACATGTCTCCGGTTTAAATTGAGCGGCGTGAGCTTCTCGACATCTAAAAGCGACACATGACCTCGAGGGTGTTGTCGATACCGAGACTACGGATAACAAAAGTAGCGAGGTCGAGGAGCGTTAACCCTCGACGAAGTAGTGCGGCACGCGGTCGGTAAGTCTTTGCCTCGATTTTGTAACGAGCATGCCAGAGCGAACCTCAAACTTACCAAGAGGTCACAGTCAACCGATGGTCCGGCTGGAAGTGAAGCTATACGGTTGAAAGCTTGATTCAATTCCTACGTAATCACACCTGGGAATCAAAGTGGATCTTCCGCCGTGATTTAAGGCTTTAAAATCCAAAATGATTTTAAGCAGGAAAACAGCCGACGTGGACGATAGAGCAAGCATACAAAGAGACTAGCTCATTCATGGAATGGGACAAAAAAGAAGGTGACTTCGTACTCATTTCCTTGACATTTATTCTCCCTGACAAGGATAACATCCATTAGGGATTATCCTAAAGAATCGCTTCATCACAAGAATTTAGATTTATTAATCAAACGGATGAAAACAAAATTTCTTAAACGGAGAATTAGATTTAAGAAATTTACATAAACAACCCGGTGGTTTTATAGCCTGCAGTTAAGATAGCATGTCGACTGTCAAATCTTAATGGGTTAAAGCAAAGCTCTCCTCTAAACAAATGGGGTACGGTGTTTCGACAAGGTATTACTGAAAGTGGATTTAAAATCAACGAGCGCGACAAGTTCGTGTTTATGTAAACTAATTGTAGAGGGATATGTAATTCTCTCTGCCAGGCGCGATTTATGTTGTCGGGTAGCAATCAAAAGCATATCCAATCCACCAAAGATACGCCAACTCCAAGTTCGACACGGGCGACAATGGACAAGCAGATCTAATTTTGGGAGTCCAGACGCGAGAACTCCTAACGGCCTAGTGTTAACCCAATCACACTATGTCGATAAAATTGGGAAATTTTGCCAAGATTCCATTTGGGAGAATGTCCAACTCCGTGCCGACGAACATCGATACCTCACGGGCACAAAGGAAAGGCGGTTCAACTCGAGTATTCTCAAGTTATCGGGAGTCTCATGTCCCCGACGAAATACTAGACCGATATAGCTTATTCGGGCAAGCAAATCGAGTAGATATAATGAGTAATCCGGAAGAAATGCATCATCGAAAGTTAGCTGACGCTGAGTACTTGCCACTCGGCATATTGCGACCACGGTCGCACTATACTGCCATCCCACCAGACTCGGTGGGCAATTACGCAAACTGGATTCGATACGGTGATTCAATGGCTACTAAAGGATACGTGTTCACTTTGTATGTGCAAATTGCGTCGAAGTCCTCAAACAAACGTTAATCACAGATCCACGATGGAGCTCGAGTTCATCAGCTTTCTTGTGACAAGCCAAAGGGAAGTTAGTCGAACGGTTAAGATAAATAGGATATCTTTGAAATGAAAGCTGCCTCCAATTCTGTACATAATCAGACAAATGAAGTCCGCAATCGGGAGGGCACGCGAACTACTTATATAACGGTAAGTCGAGACACATTCGTCAAGACATAATACCATTAGACAATTCACATCTTCAACTGAGTTATCACTATTGATCATGTAAGATCAAAGGATAACATACTGGTCACCAAGTGGTTAAGAAAGAACTAGTTAAATTCAATTGTAAAGGACGGATTGAAAACCTCGAGAAAAATACTAACGAAATGACAACCCTACTGGTTGACGGAGATCCCAAGATTCAGTTCCAAGGACAACTCGCTCATATCAGGACAGTAGACACGCGGGGGATCTTCCCACCGCTCCTAGACGAGAAACAACATACCCGTAGGTGTTAAGCCATGCTTTTAATGACTCTATACCTGGGCGAGTAAATAAGGGTTACCGAATACGTAAGAGTCACCTATGCTGAAGCCAAAGAAGGGTCATGAAGAGAAATGCTCGGAGGGTGCATTTCTCGACGACAACCACGTAGTCCGTGCACGCGGCCCAAGGGCCTAACCGACAATAACAATGAATCGACATTTAGCCGACGAGACTACAAGCAAGATGTCATCATTTGCTACCAAAAGCGTATTAGTTCCTTCCAAAGACATCGCCTACTATGTCTTCGTTGGGCGAACAAACATATGTACACAAGGGAAGGTTCCATATCACACCTACCTATTCTATGCAGAATCGGTCATTGTCAAGTATCATCATTATCGAGTCAAAATCTTTTCAAATTTGTATCTCAAAGGGGACGTTAGTTTTATTTATTTGCTTATGGAATACAAATTTTGATTCAGCGTGGATGCTGATAAGTGAATATTGGCATTGTGAATCCAAATTTGCCTCTCAATCATATGGTCAACGAAGCTTCACAAGCACGGGATCAAACCATAAACTGAAAAAATCACCTCGCACTCACATCGATCAGAGCGCCGGGAGACCGACAGCTTTATGCTAGTGCCCTAAAGAGCCTTAGTAACGATTGACTACTTATGCAAAAACTCTCTACCACAGGGGGGAAGAACCGGAAAAACGAGCTCAAATCGCGAAGTTCAAGGCTGACCGGGCGGACAATGCAGCCCGGTGCTGGGGGGTCAGCATGAGCCCACTTGCCTACCGAAGTTCGGCTTTTAACATTTCAAACTTGAAATCGCACTTAAATCAAAACGGCAAGTTATATTACTTTGTTTGGTCATTGGCAGCGTTAAATGACCTTTAACGCAGAGGACGCTTTAAGTTTCGCGCCTCTATACGATTCTCAACTATCCATCGCCCACAAGTGGTAGCAAATCAAAGAAAAGCACACACTCACAAGAAACCGGTATACCCATTCTCTCATTTCGCTTTGTTTTCCTGGGCGCGATACATCAAGCTCGCAGGCGTTCGCCGACATTCGCTTTCAAGGCCAAGCCGACGCGGGTCATTTTATCTCGAAACGATCACCCTAGTCGCCCTAAGCAATCAAGCTGGGGAAAAGAGTCTAACTGCTTTAAGGAAAGTCACGGATTTTACTGATCCTGCTTTCGCTTTTTCTTCTAATCATTTCATCAGAATTTCAAGTATTTTGTTTCGTTGTAACTGCTCATTGTAATTTCGTATGCATATTGTGATTATTTCGCAAAGTCCCGCCAGATAGCTCGATTTTTTCCAATTAGTTCCCTGGCTGCAATGGGGAGCACTGCAGCCTTCAACCATGCTTCCTCATTCTTTAATTTGCCCATTGCATGTTGAAATGTTTTCGCTCTATGTCAGTTAGTCACATGTAATCTAAAAGCATGAAGTTCCTTCCTCAATCTCTCAACTGACTCTTTTGTATAATCTTTGAGGTTTATTTTCTTATGACCACTTGCGATTGTGAAACTCGTAACAACTTCCTCACTTATCTCGAGGACCTTTATCAAGAATAAATCTTTTATATGCATTTTATCGATTCAAAATTCTTAAATAATCCAATCTACGTAAGTATAAAGGCAATACCTAAATCTGACAATTTGAAAAGAAATTCAAAACCTACACCTACAATACTTTCTTTTTTAAATTCTGCATTTTTGTACTTTTTTATGTCATCTACAAAGTTTAAAACTTTTTTATTGAACATCGATGATTGAGTTTTTCTATGTCATCATCTTCCTCATCCGAACAATCATGCTCATCATCATCACTCACACTCAACTCATCGCAAACAGTCTTTCTTTTTCGGATAGTCTTTTGTTAAAATATAAACAAAATTTATGACATTCACAAAAAAATATATAGAACTTTTGTTATATCTACATAAAATTCACAAAAAATAGATACAACTTTTGTTATAATTATACCAATGCACAAAATTATTGTCATGTTTTCAGAATAGACAATTTTAAGAACGGCGTGAAAAGAAGACTATCCAAATTTAAGCTCGAATAGCTATGTTGTTTTTCACCATATTTATGAAATTTACAAAAAACATATGTAACATTTTGTCTTACCTACATAAAATTCAAAATAAATAGATACAACTTTTGTTATATCTATACCAAAAGCACAAAACTATTGTCATATTTTTGTAATAGACAATTTTAAGAACATGTGTAAAAGAAAGATCAATCAAATTCTAGAAGTTGAATACTTATGTTATTTTTCACTATTTAAGTGAAATTACAAAACATATGAACACCAATAAAGTCAAGAAATAAATGACAAATCTGTAAAGCTGCTCGACAAATCTAGAAAGCTAAACATACCACAAATGTAAGAACTAAGACAAAGTACTAAACTATTTGCAACCTTTACCACCTAATCTTGGTAAAAGCTCACCTACATCAAAATTCATATATACAACAAGCAAAATATTTTATATTCTCTATTCAACAAACAAGCTAACAATCATGCATATTCAATCATCACCAAGAACGTATAATCAAAATCACAAAATCGCATGAATGATATATCAAAATCAGCTAAAAAGAAACCCTAATGTACAAAATAAGAAATGAAATATAAATTCATAATTAAAATGTAATTTTTGTTCGCATCTAATCAATTTTTTGATCAGATAAGGTTTTTTTTTGCTTTTTCAATTTTTACCGCCGCCTCGAAGTCGAGAAGCCGAGGAGTAACGCCAAGTGAAATATCGGCGTGGCGAAAAATCAACCATGCGGAGAAATCGGCGAGTATGGTACTAAATTCCGAGGAGTAAGAAGCTATCAAAATGAATATGGTATATATGGTAATTAAAGCTGCACTCAGTCCTAACCCTAGCAAAATTTAAGCAACGATCCCGCGCCCACCGAAATTTTAGAATCGGTACCATTCAATACTGAATCTGTGAAGAAATCTCGCCTGTATCCGTAGCCCATCTCGGTGTTATAAGGTTTGCTAACAACCCTAAGACTTGATTGTTTATCTTGGGTCAGACATCGGCAATTTGTGTGTTTCTTTAGGTTCTGTTAACCAATCTATCTTTTGAAGTCATGATCTCAAGTAAAGTCGTACCTAGCTGATAATTAAATTATGCCTTTATCATCATTACTAATTAAAAAAATAGAAGAGTATCAATACAAACATATCACTCCAATTCTTACATGACTAATAAGTACATCTCATATAAGCTAACATAGATCAAATTCACATTACATGCCAGCATTGCGTTTACATGAAGGAAGCTTATAGTGTTTGTTGTACAAAGTTGGCAATATCTTCGGCTGTATACCTTACTTCTCCTTCAACCTACAAAATATTCATGAAATTATCAAGAATCAATTCACAACTTGATTACATTCACTATATAATACTTCCATTTTTATAAATAAGTTGCTTAAAGAAAATAAAAAATTATTTTTATAGTTATCAAGCTAAGATATGTAATAAATAGTTTCTTACATTTTCAATGTAATTTTTTCTCTTGAAATAAATAATCAACCAATGATATTGTTTAAATTGATTGTCATTCTACATTTTCAATATACTTTTTGACTATGTTTTCTTTTCCTTAATCTATGTGCAAAGTGCTAAAACGACAACTAAAAAAATGAAGGGAGTAATTAATTGTGAATCAAATGGATTATGAGAAATATATAGATGTAAGCATATAGATACCTTGACATGAAAGGAGTAGAGAACTGTTTGTTCAATTGTAGTAACATTAGTTTGAAGGATATTAAATTGCATTTCTTCAAGTGCAGCAATGGTGTTAATAAGCTGACCATGTCTTCTTCTTGATAAAATCTTGATCATTGCAATATCTAGCCCTAAAAGCTTCACTTGAACGTCGGCTAAAAACGACTTGCTTTCAGCAGTTTCTTCTTGTAGTCGTTGAAGAGCTTCATAATCAAGATCAAATTTCATTTGATCATCAGTCGCCATAGGAGCTACCGGTAAAAGAGGCAATGGTGATAGTTGTTGAGGCTGTTGTTGAACTGCATTTGATGATTCTCCTATAATTGGTATTTTTGGACACTCTTCATCACCATATAGTCTTCTTCTCTTTTGTGATTCAAGACATTGGAGAAGTTGCTCTAACTCCTTCACAAACTCTATAGCTCCACCAATTATTGAAGCTTGATCCCCCTGAAACATAGCTACTTCAACGTTTTTAGACAACTAAATGTTGAGATTCGTTACTGGGGGAAATAATTAAAAATGGTACTTAAAAATGATGGTACCTACCATATGTTTGGAGTAAAACATACATGCGATTTTTTTTATAGAAAAATTGCATGCATCCTTGAATGAAATTCAAAGAATAATTAAGTCAATGTTCAAGTAGTCCTAAATATGTTTTCTCTTAAATAAATAATTGTACACACTTCTTTTGTTTTTTCGCTACCCTTTGGACATAAAGAGCAGTATGAGAGAGACTTGAGAACATTAAGATGTTCATTCATTTGCTTCCTTCTATTTCTCTCAACTGCAATATGAATCATCCTTTGGCTCTCTACTTCCTCACTACTTTTAATCGATCTCGGCCTCTTCCGCTTGTTCCCATTGCTCTTGTTTTTGTTTTCAACCCCTTCCTGAACTTCATTCTCTCCCAGAAGTTGAAGCTGGACAGGCTCTGAGCCCCTAGCAACGTCGTCCTCGTCGGAAAATTGAATTGCATCGGCCAAGTTCATCAATTTTTGAAGAGAAGATGGTGAAACGCCAGAAGAAAAGTTGGGCTTATTATTAGACTTGTCATCACTAGGGTTTCCATGTAAAGAATTATTGTTGAGCATCAAGTTGTTATTAGACATCTTAAGCTGATTGGCATCGTTGAAGTCACCAGAAGATGTTCCTCCATAATTGAATACATATAATATATACTCCGTACATAATAATATGATTAAACAACAAAATCCTTGACATTTAATTTTAAGATCACTAAGAAAAATGAATTCAATGCAACAATCAAATTTTAAAACAAATGATGAACTTATTAACAAATGACGAGAATAATTTGAATGACATAAAGCCTAATAAGAAAATCTTAATATGGCTATATATATTGCCACATCGAAATTATTAGCTACCTAGTTATTATTATTAGCTACCTAGTTACTAAAAAAATAATGTTTGGGAGTGTTTATATATCTTGTACAAATAATAACGCATATATATAGTGCTTAGTAGCCCGAAAATTAATTATATAATTTGAACACAAAATAATTTGATTACTAACCTCTATAACAAAAAATTATTAGCCAAGCTAAGAAAGTTGCCCAAAGTTTGTTGTATGGTTTTTCTTTGTATAAAGAGTTTTAGGAAGATGATGATCGGTGGAATATATACGAGAAACATGTGTAGAGAGAAGTCCATGCTTGTATATATAGAAGTGAGAGGCGCCTAAAGATTAATTTCAACAATTTCTCACAGATTCACCTCCCATATTAATGTGAATCACAGGCCTAGATAACTTTACTATACCACTTTACGTGATACTTGTAAATGTATTAAGCTCTCATGCTTGAAAATTTCAAACTTGATTTTGTCTCGGCGGATAAATCTATATGTTTAGCCTTGCACTTTATTCATCCGCTAACTAGCACAGATTTGTTTCAACAACTTATCAGCATATTCTTGGAGACATTTGCAAGCTCTTTATTAGACATAACTGCCCAAATAGTCTTGAAGTTTGGAAAAGTCGAGAGCCGGTCTCTCAAATTTGTCTCGATTCATATTAGTCATTGGTGTCACCTATATAAGTATTGCACAAATGATCATTGTCTTTGATTAATCGTTACATACTAAAGAAGACCATATCGATCATTCCCTCATTGGTGTTACCTATCAATCCTTAAGTCCTTATGTAGTATTGAACCCATTATTATTGATAAGATTTTCGTTTTTCTAACATTTCCAAGATCTTCATCATCAGCCATATACCTCTTCTGAAAAGGGTTGAGAAGCCAGTAGGACTGAGAAACAACATTAACAACACCACGGCATTCAGCTTTAATAGTAGACCTAAAATTGGAAGCTTGAGGTTTAGACGAGCATGGACCAAATTATCGTCAAGGAAACACAATATCAGATAATATAGTGTCTAATGTCATCACAATATCTTAGACGAGCGTTTAAGATTTGTTATAAGGAATTAGAAGATAATTTAAATTTAATATAAAAAAAAAGATGAAATATTATTGGAAACTTACAGAGGAAGTACAGCACACATATTCTATTAACAAGATACTACATAAAGCTAAAGCAGGTGCTATTATTTTGAAGTTTGATACAAAACAAACTAAACTTCTTAAAGAAATTTATATCACTTGACTAAGAAAAAACACTAACATAAGCAAGAGCCAGAGCCATCACAAGCTTCACAAAGGAATGCCAATAGACGGTGCAGGTACTTCTGCAGCATCGACAGCAGCAGGGAGCCTTTTTGACCGGCAGCGTGACCCGGAGTAGTGATAGTGATGGAATCATTCCCAGTTATTGGCCGAGTGGCAATGGGGAGAAGAAGAGGCATTGCATACCCTGAACTCAGCATGTGTAACTTGCATCACATTGTGGAACTGTGGGCTATACTGGAAAACTATGTCATGAACCAATATGATGGTCCAAACGAATATAATCAAAGAACCATATTTTTAATATTCAAAAAGTAATCACAATAGTTGTTAGTATTTTAATAGTATTAAATATTAAATATGATGAGCTGTCGACGATTACGATTACCATCGAGTTCATGATGAATCAGTTTTCAAATCATTAGTCCTATAGATAATATTAAAATTATCGATAATCTTTTATTTTGTCATTGTGATATCACTTGTTCCAACACACTTCTGGTAACATTATTTGTGAAGATGATATTTCAATTGCCATGATCACTTTAACAATTGGTTTAATATATTGCTGCGGACGAGTGACGAGTGAGACTACCTTCAATCCATTACTATGGAGAATTGTGAAATTTCACTTTTTTTTGCCTAAATATGAATACATCCAGGGATTGACCATGGTAGTATCAAACCGTTCCAGAAGTGTAAATATTTGAGTTGTAAACCGTATCAGCAGCGAGAATTTGCTACAAGCACTTGCAGGTATGAGATACAAGATAAGAAATTATGTAAAGTACTCAAATAAAGAGACAGATATTTTTACGTGGTATTCTTATGATAATGTTAGGGTAATCAGCCGAGGCGGCGCCAGGAATCGATTCGCTATAATGGGAGGTAGGATTTATAGACTTAATTTAAGCTTAGGCTGCCGGATGTGTGAATCGGCTATCTTTCGACGAATAGAATTATTATCTACGCTATCACATAATGAGGGTACCAAACACACTATTCGAGATGAGTAAACTATGTTATCGAGAAGTATAGCACAAAAGCTATCTTAGAAAATAGAGGCTTGTATATAGCTAATGACTCTTGAGAACTTCGGAAGAATAGAGGCAACAGAGGGAGCGAATACAAGCTCGGCCTACGCTATCTTTGAAGAAAGAATAAGCTATTCGAGGAGCAGGTAAAGATCTCGTTTCCAAAATAGAGGCCACAGTCCCAGGCTCGATAATAATTTTGTTGAAATAAAATGAAATTGTATTGAATTAAAAAAAAAATCTTAAAATAAAAAAAGGCTTCAACTTCTGCCCAAAATAAAAAGAAATTTATGATTGGATCTATCTTGAATTAAAAAGGAGCGAAAAAGAGCACTTAAACGTAAAGAAAAAATAAATCAGCTGACAAAAGAATAATTAAGTAAGAGAGCTGAGCTACATGTATGTGACTTTTTTATGACTGATTACATAAAAACTTTGCCCCAATTTACATAATATATAAAATATTAGGGATACATGAGGCCACGATAAAGCGCCCCGAAGCGCCCTCGAGCCGGCACGTTCGGGAGCAAGCCCAACTCTCTATTCAATAGCCTACACAATAAGATTTTAGGGTTTGAGACTCAAAAGCAAGTTGAGAGGTATTTATAAGCCCAAAACCGCCTAAAAGCATCTTGAGACTTCATCACCAGTTGCCAGTAGGGACTTATGCTTGTCAGGAACTATTCGAACTCGAAAATTATCCGACTACGAAATTATCCGACATCGGGACTTAGATCGGGAGGTGTAACTCCCGACCTCGTCCGACCTACACTGCTAAAGCGGCGACTTGATTCAAAGTCACTAAGCGACGACTTTTAAGTGACAAAAATGGTCAAAACTCATTTGTAAGTTTGACTAATTACGAGAAAATGCAGCTCGATACTTCCGCTAAGCTTTTTGGCATGCTCGAGATAAATCTTTGTCTTGATTCTTTCTTTAATTATATTGTTAAAAATTAATATTATGAAAGTATTTTAAAAAGCGAATCAATTATACAAATTTTATATTTTTAAAATAATTAATAATTAATAATTGATGGTCAAATTTCAATTTTGTAAAAGTCAAACGTCAATTATTATGGATTGGAGGGAATATTGTTTATTCATAAAATATAATAAATTAGAGAATTACAGTTATTCATGAGACCAGTTACAATAAAAGCAAGGCCAAGGATGAAAACAGCTTTCGATGAGGCCATATCAAATTGTTCAGTATTTTAATTCTACGAAATAGAAATGTTATGTGTAGTAGAATATATGGAAATCCAAGTCTAATTTTCTCGTATTTATAGTAGAGGCCTAGCGATAGAGTACCTTAAGGTTTAAATTGTCCTGAATAGAAGACCAGCCACTGATGATTACCTTCGTCAATAGGTCTCCTATATGTACAAACTACAAAAACTATTCAATCTTGAATTTGGAGTAGGACTAAATAAACATCGAAACAGTGTTAAAAATCAATGAAATGACTATTTTGCTCCTAAATGAAACTTCCTCAAACACTACATTAACAAATAGGGAAGCAAAATAGTAATTTCACCCCCTTTTCTTTACTGTTTTGAGTGCTAACAGCTCAGTAGAAGGGCTGGAGTAGGACTAAATCCACACCGAAACAATGTTAAAAAGCAATGAAATAACTATTTTTTCAAGTCGAAAGAACCTGACAAATACAATTGTAATGGGATTCCTGGAATACCTTTGTCGTCACAGAATTTTCCCATATGATGGCTTCTTAAATACGTTAGGTGTTTGTGACCCAGTTAGTGATGTTAACTAGTCGGGCACGAGCGGGTATCGGTACTTTTGAATAACAAGTAAAAAAAATTATTCGATAAGTTCTGCTCGATTAACATTCGGGCGGGTATTGGGAGAAGGAGTAGAGGTGGCGATGTTTATGATGAGCCCGATGAAAATTGAAAGTAAGAGGCGCTAGGGCATTACTGAATATACTTAATTGGATTTACATTAAATTATTAGGTTTTGACTTAGTTAATTAAATGGTTTGGATATGGACTTAATGTACTATGTTAGTATATGAGACATTTATTTCGGCCATCTAAATTAGATATTCGTGAAATCAAAATTTATAAGAAAGTAGTATTTTATTTTTATTTTTTATCGAGTAATATGTCGAGTGGGTATCGGGTTACAAGATAAGGTATCGGGTTACAAGATAAGCTATCGAGTAAGAAAAATTACTCGAATTTCGCTCGGTTAACCTCCGAGCGGAGTTATCATGATAGGTTTTAGAGCGAGGGGTAGCGGCAGTGCGTTTTACCAGGTCCTTTAAGCGGCCAGTCAGTAAGTCACCGGTTGATAGGAAAACACTATAGATACCATAGAATAGTGTTTTTAAGTAGTGGAAGTAGTATTTTGTTCTAATTAAAACTTTCACCAATTATTATATATATATAAAAATAGAGAGAGACAAAAATTATACTTTGGCTTATCATTTGGTTGTTTATCTATTGAAGTTTTTCTAAAAAAATCAGCCCACTTATCAAGGGTTCGATCACGGGGCGCCGTCGACAAATATGGCGGTCACGAAACCATTCAACAAGGTATTTGACGATTACGTCTGATTTGTTGAATAAATTTGATCATTTTATATATTACTAGCTAATAATAACAATTTTGAAGTAAATCACATATTGCGAGTCATGTCCCAAACTTGGTCGGTTTCGTCTTCGGAGTTATCCAAATGACAGTTTACTTGGTATATAAAAATGCAAGAAATAGAGTGGCAATTGATGAAGAAAAGCATCCTGATGAGCTACAAAATCAAATGGTAATAAAGAAATAGTTGAGGAAGAGCTGAAGGATCAAATAATAATAGATGTGATGAAGTTGAGTGGTCTAGTGATGAGCGGATATGATCCATGTGGTTTCTCAATTTGATGATCATAATAATAATAGGCATGTCATAGAGAACAAGAGTTGAAGTTGTTAGATTATATTTCTATATAATATTATTTATGGTCCATATAATATTAAAGATCTAATTCTAATATTAAAGATTTTAATTTGATGGTTATTAAATATTAAGAATTAGAGTTAGTGGGTGTTAATTCTTGCCCTCTCTTCTACCTCATTAATCTAAATTAAAGAGACATAATGGGTGACATTAGTATGATAGATTTTTGGTTAACCTTGAAGTACTATATAAAGAACCTATCCATGTATATATGTACACCATCGAAAGGCAATCTAAGGGCTAGAGGATAGAAGAGAAATGAATAACTGTGTTCATCTTCGTGAGCTTATTATGGATCAGGTATGTTCTTTGTATTGTTGTTTACATATAATTAGAGTGTAAATATCTTAAAAATAATAGTATAATGCTTACAATTGGTATCATGAGCATGGTTGAATGATGTGATTATGTGTGAAAATATATCATGATTATGAACAAATTTTAGTGCCTCTGTTTAAGTTTATAATTAGTCTAAAAATTCGTGGCCATTATGGGTTTCAATTAGTGTGTTTTGCGTTAGTAATAAGGAATATATATATATATATATATATACTAAACTAATCAAGCGAAGGGTATTGTTTAATCTATTTGATTGGAAGTAGCATATATATATTTATATATTACTATACGTTCGAGTTTAAGACGATTGTGGTATAAAATTTCAAGGCGGTTTAATGAACATATATGCAGTGAAATGTAATGAACATTTACATTTGAATGTTTACGTATGTATATGTTACTGTAGTGCATGCTTCGGCAACATTTATCGATTGAATTGATCTTTTCTTTTTAGGATCGTACTTATTTTTGTATTATTGTAATATATGATATAAGAGATGTATATGTTGAATAATTATTTGATAAAGTTAATGTTGATATTATACATATATTCATTATTTTACATGGTTTCTTTTATAAATGGTATTATGAATTTTATATATAAATAAAAGAAAGCGTGTAAACATATTAAAGTTAATTTTGTGGCATCTATAACTTGAGATATAAAGTTAATATCTATTATTAAAGTATTAGTTTGTTAGTCACAGAAGTGGCCAAACTAAAAAATGGAAATAAGATATTTTATCTCATATTATATAATTGCACAACTTTTAATTTGATATTATTTTATATCTATTTATTTAAAGGAACTTGTTAGTCACGAAGTGTGCAAGGCAAAATGCCTAAATAGATATTTTTATTTCATATTACATAATTGTGCAAATTTTTGAAGGATATGATAGTTAAAAATATTTATTTACTTTAAAGTGGTAATTTGTTAATTATTTAAAGTGACTGAATAAATGAGTAAATTAATGTTTTATCTCGATTAATAGTTGCACTAATATGAGATTATAGTAGAGTGAGAATTATCTATTTTTTTGTAATGCTTGTTAGTCGCCCAGAAGTGGCCAAGATAAATGATTAAATAGATAATTTATTTCATGTTATTGCATAATATTTTGGATAATAATATTTTGAGATATTATTAAAGTTGTCTATTGAAATTGTTTGCTAGTCACCAAAGTGGCCAAACTAATTGTTAAATAGACATTATATCTTATTATATTGGAAAATAAAATGTCTAATAATGTTAGAACTGTTGTTAGTCGCTTAAAAGTGGCCCCTGGCTATTAAGAGTTAGTGGGCATATTATCGATTGTACATGATTATAATATTTCTTAACATGTACATTTAAACTCATTATCATTATGCCTACGTGTAAACTTTTGCATATGATTAAAATTGTTAATAAACATACTTAGTTGATATGTTTATTATGATGGAAGATTACATGTTTAAGGATTACTCAAAGGTGAACTTATATATGTTATTAAAGTTTGTATAGTTTGAATCTATTATAGTAACAAAGTGTTAATATCTGAAGTTTGAATCGTGTTTGCGAAGCTTCTACAAATTTATTTTTTCTTTAGGCAATTCCATGATCAAATTCAATGAATCCTAAACACTGATGAATGGTCCAAACGATCCATTTTATCTTGGAGTAATGTATGCGGATGAATGCGATAGTATCCGAACCCGTATTCACGGTGGCATCAGCCTTTAGTACTACCCGAGATGAAATCAATCTTTATGAATCTTGGGAAACATCTATGAGAACTGGCGATTTGATGCATATGGCGATGGTGAAAATGTTAAGCCATCGTCACCTAAAACCGATAATCTTGAGGAATTTATAAAAGCGAAGCTAAAAGAAATTTTCCAATCGGACGTTCTTTGATACAAGTCCATTGTGAAAAGTCTCATGAGTAAGTTAATGACTATTAAGTTTGATTGGTCTAAACTCATTCATGATCAGCCATTACCGTGTCTAACAAAATAAGGGATTGGGACTATGGGTATGGGCAGGTAAAGAGACATTTACGGTCCAATTGCTCATTGACTACGCTTCCTCCTAAATTTGGCCGGTTTCAAAGGTGAACTATAACACTCAAGGAAAAATGGAACTTTCAAGAAATTAAGGCCCGTATTAGTTCAAGAGAAAGGAAGGTTGAAGAAAATAAAAGATGCTTTCTATATCCAAATACATTCATGAGAAGGGAGCCGATGGCGACGAAAGGTAAACTAGGGGAAAAAAGAATAAAAGGAAGGACAAAACCTCAAAAAGAATGACAAAACAAAATGCTTCGAAAGTTAATGAGGGCCAAGTTAGAAAGGACATCGAAGTGTTATTTACGTAAAAAGGATTGGACACTTGAAGAAGGATTGTCAAAAGGCTGCACCCCATTTGTTGTTTCCGTTTGTTTTTGAATCAAACCTTATTGAAGTTCCTAATAATACACAGTGGGTTAGATGCGGTGCAACTACTGTGTTTACGTGTTACACAAAGTTCGCGCTCAATCCGACCCATAAAAGGAGCTGAAAGTATTTGTTCATAGCTGGGAGCAGGGATGAAACTGCGAATAATAGAAAGAATTAGGACTGATTGATCTTTGAATCTTGGTTGACAAAATACAGATACAGAAAAATGTCTTTATATTTCACGATTGTGCGAAATCTTGTTTACGTTGGGAAGTTAGGATGAGTCTATGTTTAATGTCAAGTTTGAAAAGCGGTATATTTTTCTTTGTTTAGAATAAGTACTATTATGAGATTTGTGGTACATTAATAAATGGTTTTGTATGCGTTTTATTCTTGATAATAAATTTATTAGATCTTTGTTTAATGTTCCAGACATATTGTTGGTGAAGAAGCGTAGTGCGCAAGATAATAACTACTTTCTTTGTATCAAATATTGGGTCATATATCACAAGAAAGGATGTTGAGGTTGGTTAAAAGTAAAATCCTTCCTCGATTGTAGATTTTTACATACCTAAATGTATGTGTTACGGTATATTAAAGGCAAACAAACCAACCACCGATACAATGAAAGCTGACCCGCAAGAAGCACAAAACTTCTTGAATTGATACACACCGATATTTGTGGTCCATTTGAAGCACCATCTTGGAGTGAAGAAAAGTATTTCATTACCTTTATTGATGATTACTCGTGTTATGGATATGTATATCTATTGCATGAAAAGTCTCATTCAGTGAACATTCTTAAAGTATTCATTGATGAGGTAGAAAATGGAGTTAGATACAAAAGTAAGGTTGTGAGATCGGATAGAGGTGGGAGAAATATTATGGTAAATACATGAGAAGTGGACAATGTCTTGGGAGATCCCGTTTGCAAAGTTTCTTGAAGATAGAGGCATATGTGCAGTATACTATGCTTGGTGCTTGCTTAATGAAATGGTGTAACTAAAAGGCGGAATCATACTCCTAATAGAAATAATTGAGGAGTATGTTAAGTAACTTATTATACCTTTATCTTTGTGGACATATTCATTAAAGCTAGCTTGCATATTTAGCCTGAGGTTCCTAAATAGAGCATTCCGCAAAAACTCACTATGAAGCTGTGGACAAAAAAGAAGCCCTAGTTTAAAAGCATATCACGTGTTTGGGGTTGTTAGCGAGGAAGCCAAGAATATATAATCCGTATGAAAGAAACCGATTCGAGAACCGTCTAAATACAATTTTGCTCGGGTATCACGAGAAAAGTCAAAGGGTACATATTCTATTGTCTAACCATGAATGCGAGGATAGTTGAGGCCCCAGGTGATCATGATTTATTGAGAATGGTCATGTCGGTGGGAGTGGGAGAACCACCCAGGCGCCAAATTTGAAGAAGGAAACAAGTGGGAGATGGCACATCGAGAGTGAGCTGTCAAAGTGTCTCTCTCCTGAAGCCAGTATGCCGCACTTGGTGGACCTATCGATATTGACCTATCAGTAAATCACTAATGAACTAGTGTCAAATGAACCACAAGAAATAACGTAAAGAAGTCTACAAGGCAGAAAAGACCGGCTATTTCGGATAGGTTATGTGAGATTTCCATTCACTTGGGCAAATGTGACTTAAGTATTGATAAGAACCAATTTCTTTCAATCGAGTCATGAAATATAACTTATTCAGAGAAAAATGGTTCAATACTATGAAAGATGAGTTGAAATCAATGGATGACAACAAAATTACGGGACTTAGTTGAGTTACTAAAGATTCAAAGCAGAGTTGGTTGTAAATGGATCTTGAATCAAGCAGAGACTCAGACTTGCATTGCTAAAGGTTTCACTTAGAAAGAAGGTGTTGACTCTGAAAAGAAACCTTCTCTCCGGTTTCACAAGAATGATTCCTTAAGAATTGTTTAGCATTAATTATTTCGTTATGATGCGGAGCTTCACCAAATGGATGTAGAAACCACCTTTTTTGAATGGAAACTTAGGGGAAAAGAAGTTTATATGGATCAACGGATGGTTTGTGAGCTTGGGCAAAGAAAGTTGGTGTGTAAGCTAAAAAGTCGATATATGGACTAAAACTTGGCTTCCGACAATAATTATCACAAGTTTAAAAATACCATTACATTATATGGCTTTGAAGAAAATACCGTTGATAGGTGTATCTTCATAAAAGGTCGATGGGAGTAAGTTTTATTATTTTAATTCTATATGTTTGGTAACGTGCTTACAACTGGCACGCTAATGATGTTGGATTATTACATGATGCTTGAAAATTTCTCTCTAATAACTTTCAAATAGAAAGATATGGGTGAGCGTCATGTGATTGGTATTGAAATATTTCATGATAGATCCAAAGAGATATTAGGCTTATCGAAAGAAAGCTTACATCGATAAAGTTTTAGAGAGGGTTTAAGAATGGAAAAAGTACTTTCTTGAGGGGTGTTCCAATTCGAGGGACAAGTTGGGTTGTTTTGATGTCTAAAAATAATTTGGAGCAGAAAAAATGAAAGATATTCCATGCATCGGTGGTTGGAGATCGATGTATGCTTTCAGTTATGTACTCGGCCAGATATTAGCTTTTGCGGTTAGTATCTTTTTGAGTGGAAGTATCAAAGTAACCCGGAATGGACCCTTTGGAAAGGCGCAAGAAATTCATAGGTATTTACACAAGGCACCAAGGACTACATGCTTATATAAAAGATTAGGTATAGCCTCGAGGTGATTGGTTATCTGATTGATTCTGTTTGGATGCTTGGACTCAAGGAAATTCGCATTTAGTACTCGTTTTTATTGAATTTGGAGGGTATATCGTGGAAAAGTGGGAAAAGCAATCGGAGTTATAGCTACTTCCACTATGGAGGCGGGGAGTGGTGCGTGCTTTGAGGCAACAATTCAAGCCATTAGTTCTTGAACTTTATCTCAAAGACTGGAATTGTCAAACCAGCATGCTTGGCCAGATTGAAATTTATTGTGACTTAAATTTGTCTTCTTCTCTAAAAATATTAGTACTCGAAGATTGCCAAACATATGGATCTAAGTACTTATCTATCAAAGAAGTGCGAGAAACAAAAGGTGTCATTGAGCGTATTGGTACAAACTTAATGATAGCGGATCCGTTAGCAGGGATTACGCTAAGACTTACATTGGCCATGTAGAAAGGATGGGTATTATAGAAAAGCGCTAAGCTGGAAGAATATTTACGTATGTATGAGAATGGTTTTGTTCGAGATAAAAGTGACATTTATGAATTCAATTAAAGTTTATGTTTCTGCTTGATAAAGTGTTTCTCATATTATGGTTATGTATATGAATGGTTATATTGAGACAACACGAAGAGTTTTTCTCGAAAAGGATTGAGAACTAGAGGCTTTCCCGAATAAAAGTATTACGAGGATTAAGTGGTTTGTGATACATGGGGAAGGAATGAAATGTCGATTAAATGACTTGTGACATACGTGATCCAGGAATAGTTTAGTTCGTATTATAGTTGATGGAATTTTTGTGATTCACTAAAAAGTGCACACTTATAGTTTCTTTTGAATCATATGGACCAAGTAGGAGATTGTTAGATTATATTTCTATATAATATTATTTATGGTCCATATAATATTAAAGATCTAATTCTAATATTAAAGATTTTAATTTGATGGTTATTAAACATTAAGAATTAGAGTTAGTGGGTGTTAATTCTTGCTCTCTTCTGCCGCCGTTAATCTAAATTAAAGGAGACATAATGGAGTGACATTAATTATGATAGACTTTTAGTTAACTTTACGGAAATCTTATATAAAGAACTTTATCGCATGTATATGTCTTTACAATGGCAATCTAAAAATTTCTAAGAGGATAGAAGAGAGAGAGAAAGATAACTATTGTTAGAGTACTTGTCAAGTTGTATGGATCAGGTATGTGCTTTGTATTGTTGTTTACGTATAATTAGAATGCTAAATATCACAAATAATAATATAATGCTTAGAGAGGATTGGTCAAAAATTAACCAATAATAAAATTTTGGATGAGAAGTTTGAATAATTGAATTAAGTGTGGCTTCACCACTTGAATTATCATATTAACATCTAGGGATAACATGCTCAATGGTTAAAAAGAAATTATATAACCTTTGTAATGCCCATCGATATTATATAATGTTGTTAGTATCTTCCTTATATTAAACCTTTAATCAAAAGGGTATGATGAAGCTAGCTGACCCCCTGGCCCCTGCTAAATGTTGTTTTATTATAGAATGAAACTAGGGGTCGGTGGGGGCGTTAGAACAGCCCGTGGCCGTGTTCTGAACTCGGACCCTCCATTAAACTGTTTTCTCAGCCCAATTCCGTCCATTATCCCATTAACAGTCGAACCTTTATCGAACTCGAACCCTGTCGAACCGGTCAAGCCAATGTTCTGTGTGAGCAAACGGATCTCTGGAGTTGTCAAGCGGACATCCGGATGTAACTAAAGCTACAAAATTATGGTGAAGACTGAAGGGTTGGTGGGTTGAGTTGAGCCACAATAATATTGTAAACTAAAGCTACAAAATTATGGCATAAAGTCGGGCATCGATTGTTTTAGGGGAGAAGTTGAGGTATTGTGGTAAAGCCGAAACCTGATTGATGAGGGTTCGAGCAGCGTAAAGGGATAACGTCCGTGAAGTTGCGATGATAAATGAGGAAGAAATGCGGGCATGCTCGCGATTCTATAACTTTCGAGATGTGGAAGGGTTTGTAGCGGCGGGGGGGTGACCGAAAATGATGGATTTTAGAGATAACATATGAAAGCGCACTATGGGCACATACACTATAGTATGTTACAATTGCAAGTTCTAAAGATTGTACTATAGTGGCAAAAAGTGTTTGAATACAACCAATTTGTATGAAATTTGCTTAATGTATATTGGAAAAAATGTGTTGAATATACAATTTGTATGAAATTTTTGTATTTGTGCACAGTAGAATATGTAAGACTCGAATATAATCAACGGAGTACGTAGTCACTATAACTATCGATGGTAGTTCATTAGAAGAAAAAAAATAAGAAACTAAGAATTAAAGTGGAATAATACAAATTATTAAAGGATGGGAGAATGAATATAGATTTAACGTTTATACAGATAGATTGGTGTGCTAATAATACATGTATAAAGCTAGAGAAAGTAAAGAGTACAAGAAAAAGATAGTAATTGCTGACAAGCTTCCGTTTCAAGCTTTATATGGTTGGCACGGAATTGATTTATGCAATAAATTGTAGATATGGGTTGGTTTATTATATAATCTCTTCAATTCATTTTAATTGATTTTTTCACGTATGAAAATAAATTTTTGATATTCAATTATTCTTTAATTATATTATTAAAAAAATTAAAAAAATTAATATTTATAAAAGTATTTTAAAAGGTGAATTCAATTATATAAATTTATATTTTTTAAAATAAAAAATAATTAATAATTAATATTTAAAGTTAAAATTTCAAAAAAATTAAACGATAATTAAAGTGGATTGGTTGAAGGGAGTAATGTATATCAAGAATCAAGAATCCCTTCTTCTTGGCATATGTTTTGTCTCATCATGCACAAGCACCTTTTGACCTGGAAAAATTGCTTCCCTTTTTGTTGTTGTTGATTTTGATAGATCGGAGTGGCATACTACTATAGGGAAATATTTATATGTTGGTGGTGAGTGGTCTGTAAATTATGGTTGGTATAATTAGTGTTTATGGACCTCTTGAAACCATTGACATTAACATCTATAGATTGGTGATTACTATTGGAGGCGTGATATTTGAGCCACTTTGATTGTTTTGGTGCTGATGAAAAATTATCAATTGGTTGCCACCAAAATAAAGCTCACATCATGGAATTGAAGTTATTGAACTTATTTTGTTAGAATGAGTTACATCCAATTTCTTTTTATAAGGCTTAAGGGAAGATTCACACTTTTTCATTGCTATGATATTTTAGTCAAAGTTCTTGGTAATAGCTCACCCCTCAATTTTCACATTCTAACTATTGAAATAATCATAGGAATAATAAAAACGGTAATTGTGGTATACAAAGTAAAAAAAAAAAAAAAATCTTCAAGTTGAATTATACAATTATAGTGTGCAATTGTGGTATGTGCACTATTATTTTGATCTAGTAAAAGGTGAACACACCTTGAAGAATTTGAATAAAAGTTCGACAAATCTCGCAATAACCATTATCTTCCTCTTTAACACCTTCCAAAATTTTGGTAGCAATAAGCTTTAATGTTATATTAGGAACCTTCCTTTTAAAAAAGGCTAATTCTCTTTTGGTAGTAAGTATCTATATGATCATTAATTATCGGTTGTTATTGGTCACTAAAAAAGCTTTATTGTTTTAGAAATTATTAAACTTTTATTCGAGGATATGCCAGTCACTTATCTTGTCGTTCTTGAAATGGCTATTTTCTTTGCGGCGATTAAGCCCAAAATATAAGGCATATACAAAATTAAAATACAACCCCAAGATTTTATTCTTTATCGCCATCCCTAGCCCTTCATACATTCACTAGCTTCATTTTTTCTTTAATATTTTCTGTGCTTTTATCCTCACCTCTTTCCCGTTTTATTTTTCTCAGATATGCCCCACCCTCGATCTGCTCCCCTCCTTGCAAATCAGATTTGCCGCCGCTCTCCAAAAACCAATATTTTTATTATTCTCAAGTATTTTTACTTTTTATTTGGAGGGAGCTTTCTATCTCTTCCTCGACTTCAGTGCTTTTTATGGAGGGGAGGCCAAAGATTTCGGTCCTATTGATGGTTCAGAGTTTCTGTGCCGTTATCTCCTGGACAAGGCTCAAGTAAGATTTTATTGAAAGTTGTTTTATCAAATGTTGAAAACCATTATAAAGTTACTCTAAGAATCTTAATGAAGAAAGTAAGATATCTGACATCGTAAGAGTACTAATAGCATCTGAAATCGCCTTGACAAGTGTCTTATCTTCTGTTTGGATCTGAGGCAGTGCAGATTAAATGGGCAAAAGAACAGATCAGGGGGAGCACGCAGATGGAGGGGGCAAATTTGAAAGGGAAAAAAGTGGGGGGGAGGGAGGGGTAGGTGGCGTGTGTCAAAACAGAAGGGGTGGGTTGGTTAAAAAGTTCACGGAGAAGGTTTAGGGGAGGGGGAAGGGATAGGGTGAGTCGTTAAAGAAAAAGTGTGTTATCTCTTTTTTTTAAGTTTAGTGTTGGAGACAAAATAGTCGTTTGTGCATAAATCGATAGTATAGGGGCCGACACGAAAGCGATAAAAACACGCTTGGCTGGCCCGATAGTTTTATGGGCCGTAGAGCGTATGAGATAATGCAGGCGAAATGAAATTGCTTTAAAAAACAATGGCTTTTGTCTTTTTATATGAGGTGCGTTAAGGTAGGCTTGGTGGCCTTGATAGCTTGGCTTGATCGATCAGGTGAAAACCCCACTTGAGGGGCAAATGTCCCAGGTGTAGCCGAGGCTTCTTCGACGAAAGTGGTAGGAAGAGTCGGGCTCATAGCTGCGTGCCGGCTCACTCTTCTACTAACCGCGTACTGCGGGTACGAGAAATCAAAGCGTATACACATTGAATGAAAAAGGCGAGAAGTAAAGTAAAAAAAGAGAAGGTAATGACGTTGCTTTAGTAAGCTTTTTCCTCAAATTACTTTCCATTTTTCATAAATAAATAGATTGAAAAAGATCAAATAATTAGTCATTGAAAATGTAGAATGTGTCCGATTAAAAGCAATGATATCGTTGGTTGATTGTTAATTTAAAAAGAAAAAAATAAAACTAAAAATTATATTAAAAATGTAAAAGTACTTCTTCCATCCCCCATATTTGTTTAGGGAGTTTTTGGTCAAAAAATAAATAAATTTAGGTTACCACTTTGGCCAATATATGAGATGAAAAATTGGAGGAAAAATTGAATTTGTGAGAATAGTTGAAATGATTATTAAAATTTATGATAACTCAAAACTTTCTATCAAATTGGGATGAAGGGAGTACTATTTATTATGTTAAAATGATAATTATTTTCAAATAATTTTTTTTTATCTAAAACGATAACTAAAAACCGGAGGGACTACATATAATTCTAATCACAATAAATAAAATGTTTGTAATGGGTAAGAAAGCCAACCAACGGTTGATTGCCCAACAACAAACTATTAGTGAGATAACAATGTTCGTTGACATCATTAATTTAGGGTCAATCTATTAGACTGCAATTCTACTCAAAATAAGTTACTTTCACAAAAATAATGATTCTTGGATCCTGCTTTTGCAAAAGGTGTGATGAAACTAGCAGATGGGCAAGTTGAAAATATGTGGTATAGTCAATTATTAGGATGTCTCATCATTCTGTTGTCCGCATGCATTGGCTAGTGTTGCGCTCACGCATCTCTTTCAATGGAGCCATCATTCTTATAGATTCAAATTAATGAATGGATATCAACGAGTCAAGTCGAGTCAGAATTGAAGATTTTTTTTGGTTAAATTGAACCCTAAACGAGCTCGGTGATGAGCTTTCATCGAGTCGAGCCAATCCCAAACTAGATCATTTATTTCAAAATCCAACTTAATTGGGTTAATACAAATTTAAGAAAACCATTAAATTGCAATAAAACATTAATGAAAAACATTGTTGTCACAAAATAATAACAAAAAATTTAAATCATAAAAATTTATAACAAAATCTTCATAACAAAATAGAATTATTTCTTTTTATATGGTAGTAATAATTCAGCCAAATAGAACCTACTCCAAGAACAAACTCATCAAGCTAATGAGCCTGGAAGCGAGTTCGAGGACTCGACCAATTTAAACCCAGCTTTAAACTCGTACAACTATATCCCAAATTAGACTAAGTTCTCCTTTTACCCCTCATATATGATACGTAGCTTCTAAACGCTGGTCTCAAAATCTCTAAATATCGATCTCAAAAAATTGATCAGACTATTATACCCTCCTATTATTTTGAATATGAAACAACCACATTTAATTCTTTAAATTTTATTTTTACAAACCATATTTTTGATCATAACAGTTAACATAAAAAAATTTATATTATCACATAACATTATACAAAATAAGATCTCATCATATTAGGAAAAAGAAAAACAAATAAACGTGTAACGAAGAACAATCGCATGAACCAAATACAAGCAAAATATATTGACCAAAAGGTACCTACAACGTAACAGGCACAACCAAAATAAGCTCAGGCCTCGGCTGGGTTCAGAAGCAGCACTATCAAATAATAAAAAATATGATGAAACTAAACAAATAGGAAAAATGACATTGACGATAAACAAAATTTTAAAATCAGAAAATATACCTTGAAAACATATAAATCTTAATGAAATAAAGTCAAAATTGAATTGGTTTTTTTCTAATAACATGAGATCTTATTTTGTGTATATTGGATTGTGAAAATAAAAATAAAAATTTTAAAAATTAAAAAATGTGGTTGATTAAATTGATAAAATGAAAGGACATAATACTTTAATTAATGTTTTAAGACCGATAATTAAAAATTTGGGAATCGATGTTTGCCCAATTCTGCATAGTATACTGAGATTTGGCGTAAATTACGCATAAAAGAAAAAAGGGGTGAAATTATTATTTTACTGCCTATTTAATATAGTGCTCGAGAAAGTTTGATTTAGGGGCAAAATAGTCATTTAATTACTTTTTACCTCATAGTCTTTTCATAACTTATTGGAGATTTACTTGTACTTTAAAACAATCCAACAATTCTTACATTCTCCAAAAAACACATCACTTCATATCTTATCATCACTTTTATTACATCACTCTCATGGATTCTTGATTTCAAATTCCACTAATTCATTCATTTTGGTATGTTAAATATTACCCTTTTATTCAAATGTCACATACATAATTTATTTGTCGTTATTTTTTTTCTATAAAATTTGATAAAGGGTTTCTGAATCTTGCTGAATTTATGTGTTTAGTGTTTCGAATTGTTTTGAATAGGTGAAAGATGAGAGAATTTCCATCTTGTTTTGGAGAAAATGGTGTGCAAGTTGCTGATGCTTCTTGTTCTAGTACAGGGTTATTAACTAAAGCATCACAAAATTTGGTTTCTTGCATTTATCAATGTAGATTGTTTGGTAAATCTTGTTTGGTTATCATTAATTGGAGCAAGAATTTGATGGGCCAGTGTCTAAGTATTGAAATTGATGATCTTTCTCATCAATGCTTGTGTAAAGTTGATGTGAAGCCTTCTTTATTCAGTAAAAGAAGAGGGTCCAAGTGTTTAGAGCTTAATTGTGTTAAGATTGACTTGTGTTGGGATTTATCTCATGCAAAGTTTGGATCTGGGCCAGAGCCTATTGAGGGTTATTACTTGGGAGTTGTTTGTAATGGACAAATGGTTTTGCTTGTTGGAGATTTGAAGAAGGAAGCACTTAAAAAGACTAGTTCCACCTTAGCTTTGTATAATTCTATGCTTGTTTCTAAGAGGGAGCATGTTTTTGGGAAGAAATTGTATCCCACGAAAGCTCAATTCTTCGATATTGGAGTAGTTCATGATCTTGTGATTGAGTGTGACACAATTGGATGTGATGACCCGAGCCTTGTGATTCGAATCGATGGTAAATCGGTCATGAAAGTGAAGCATCTGCGATGGAAATTCCGCGGAAATTATACAGCTTTGGTTGATGGATTTCCTGTGGAGATTTTCTGGGATGTTCATAATTGGTTGTTTGGTGGCACGAGTTTGGGAACAGCAATCTTCATGTTTCAAACTTGTCTCTCGGCCGAGAAGCTGTGGACAAGCCAGTATCAGGCGTCGTATGATACGTCCTTGGTATCATGGTCAGAGAGTTTCAAGGAATCGAAGACATCATCTCCAGGTGTTGGTTTTTCTTTAGTGTTATATGCTTCGAAGAATGAATAGGTGCCAGAATTGTTCTTTAATTGCTAACCGTATGTTTATTTGATACATACTTTTGTGGAGTAATCTTATTGAAATATATATAGTGAATGAGTTTGATGTTATCTTTGAATAATTAAGTCGTCTGGTTTGGCCAAGATAGGCATTCTTCAAACAACCAATTGGATGAGCTATAAAGTCATATTTCTGAATTGAACATGGATTTGCAGCACTCTGTTGAAATTTGAGCATAAAGTCGTATTTCGATGTCTTATAAAATTAACATATTGGTTCCAATGGCATCAGCTGAAAAATACTTGTGATGGTGAAGTGTGGCATAGAGATGTTCAAAGCTTTTACTTCATGTGTGTGGAAGATAATTTTTCTTTTGAAAATGAGTAGTTTTAAGTATCCCGAATGTGGATTACTTCCAATCTTTAAATTTTGTTGCAACGATTCATTTGTTTAATGTAGCAGCACATGAAAACAGAGAATGCTGTTGTAATCTGGAATTAATGTTCATGTGCACTAGCACTGATATTGAATTATCGATCATGTGTCAAATACATCCGCAATCGTGGGAGATTGGGAGGTAGAGTTGAGGAGTAAACTAGAAAGATTGTATAGTATAGATAAAAGTGTCCAAAGCGCAATACAGTTTTACTCTTTCTTTACATTGTTACCACAAGAGCCATAGTACTATTTTCAAGAGGATATTGATCTCGAATTTTGAATCTGATGATGCCTTTGTATTGACAACTATTTGGATTAGATTGAGTAGGAGCTCTATGACTGCGATTTGGTTCGATTCTCACCATGTATTCGAGGTTTATTGCAATTTTGGGTTAGAAGTATAGATAGTAAAAGAATGCAACTTTGAAGCTATACTACAACAGCAGCATACAAGATAAATAATCCAAATCAGATTCCTCTGTCTGCATCCAAATGTTTTTGGTGAGGTTTTTCTTACGTGGTTACAGATTAGGGTGTAACGAAGCCTCCATAGTAGAAACCAGGATGCTTTATGGCTTTTTTACCAATTGTTTTAGGAGCCTTCATATAAGTGCTACAAATTACAGAAAAAAAGCAAAGGTCATCGTAAATGTCATGATATCTACGAAGAGTATTTCTAAGCGAATAGCGGGGTAGGATAATCTTCAGCTTGTGCTTAGGATAGCAAATAGTAAAATTGAATTTGAGGTAATTTAGCTATCTCACCTGTTTTTGTAATGTTAGTATGATTCCTCAATGCTTTTCTCTTTAAAAGAAACAATCTTAAACACTTCTAAATCCAACTTCATAATTGAAGTAAGCCAATGGTCTGTTTCTGTTCCACTGTGTTTCCAAAGCAAACTGGTCGTAGTCAATTGACAAACTATAGCAATTATGTAAGTTCTATGACAAATGTGTTTATCATCAGTTCAGTTATATAGCAAATATGTTAACCATCAATAATTTCTCTTCTGTTGAATTCCATTCAAAGAAGAATTACTTCTGTGATTAAAGAAAGTTGTGTATTCAGTTACATAGAAAATAAACATCTGATGATCCAATATATTCCAAACTATATTATCCTTGATGTTGCTTCTTGTTTACATAAACATAATTGGGCATACATTTCAAGTCATCACAAACTCATACATTACAATGATCTTTACCAATACATCAGCTTACAAATCAAAGACTTGCTTGCCAGTAAACTTGACTTCAATTGGACTAATATTCTTGCCAATTGATCTCATGTTTAGCCCAACACCTTCACGACCAGCATTAACTTTTTCAGGGTACACACCATCTTTAGGGTGCAAATATTGCACCTCACCATTAGGGAACACTCTGTAAAATTGATACTGAATCTTGTACTTGGACCTAAGTCTAGTACCAAGAGCTAAACATTGTTCTTTCCTAGCCAACTTCAACAGATTAGGACCTTGTCTCATGATTGCCGCACCTCCTGTTGGCATCTCAAAAACCTGTTCTTTAGGTGAATCCCAAGTGATCACATAGAACTCTTCAACTTGTGCCTTTCTCAATAAGCCTCCAGTGCTTCCAGCGAAGATCGGTGATGGCGTGTTTGGATCCAATTCGGGTGGGGTGAATCCTACCGGTGCCTCTGCCTCGGGCGCTTTTGTGGCCGTCTCCCCTTGTTCCTCAGCCATGGCCTTAACGGCGGTGCATTTTGTCGCGGAGAATTTGAGTGACTTAGGAGTCATGAATGAAGCAATAGATGATTGCTTCCATGGTACAATAACAGCTTGGTTGCCGTGTTTCGGGGTAGAAAGAGGTTGCCTATAGACAATGGAAGCTTGAGTTGCTATGGCCATGGATAGATTGAGGATTTGAAAAAAACTATTGCTGAATGGAGTTGTTGTTGTTGAGTTCAAATGCATTGAAGATATGTTCTTTATGTAACTTATATGTGGGATTCTTGATTTGTGGTGGAGGTGTGGATATTAGATAAGATAAGTAGAAGTGTAGACCAATTAGAAGGTGTGATTTTGATATGCATACCCCATCTTGTTATTACACATTTGCTTAGTTTGTCTGATCTGTATTGTCAACTATGTAGTGTAGAAGTAGATTCTTCAAGAAATTCTGAAGGAAAAAAAGAATTAAACCATCAGAATACAGTGAAATATTTTACTATTATAAACATTTTTAATTTACAATGGAAAATTTGGTTCCATTGTGTTTCTAAATTGTACTTGGTCCATATGTTGGGAAAATGTTCAAACTTGAAAGCATAACCAGTTATGGAACTATATATTTTTTCAAATGTTATGTGGTTCATTTCTTTTAAATTTTTTTACTATATATATCCTTTCTTATACCAATTCCTTCGTTACCTTTACATTTAATTTATAATTTTCAATGATCATAATTCATAACACGAACATAATGTTCGCAACTGAGATAAGTACCAGTGCAAGAGTTATGCCTTTCTGAATGAATTTAAAGTTCTTTCTTTGCACTAACCACTTTGTTTTTGTAACTTCAAAAATAGTGTAAGTAGTAGTGTTTTCCTAAATAAATTCATGGGCAGTTGGAATTATATGCACATTACGTAATTTTTTGCATGAAATCAGCAGTAAATCTGTGCCGACCCATCCAGCTAATTATGATTAATCCTATCCTTGTGTGAGTAATGACCCCAAAAGTCTTAGTAAGTGCTACCCCTCTTCTGGTATACTCAAAATTATCATCTTTATCCAAATCCACAATTTTTTCCATGTTCAATTAATGAATTATGCATGAATCAATTTATGTTCACGACACTAAACACGTCACCCAAAACCACTTGTCAAAAGTCTATTAAAGTCAACATATTATGCCAAAACGTCGAAAACGATAACTATTTTCAAAATCTTTCATCTTTACTAATACAACCATTAAAAAATGGAGAAAATAATATTTAATAACTAATAAATAATTAATTGTCAAAATTGACATGAAAAAATAAAAATAATAATTAAAATAAATTAGCAATATTTTAAAAGGCTTAATTCCGTCTGTGCTGACATAATTTTATGTCCCCAATTCTTTGTAAAGCCCCATCTAGCAGTAATTGCCCCAAACCAACTATTGGTTTAGGTAATACTTCTGCTCTTTGCGCCCAAATAAACGGCATCGTATGCGTGGAGTTGTGAAATATGCTCTACTTAAATGGAGGCGTAATCGGTATTGATAATAAAAGTCAAAATCTACTATTTAATATTCATTCATTCCTAATTTACTTCCTCGTTACATACTTGACCCTAAAGCAGTTGGAGCTCAAATCATTACCCCCCATAACTCTCAACAATTGAAGTAGCAGCTAATCTTGAGGATGAGTCCATACCCAGTCACAAATTAAATATAGATGTGATTTGTGACAATTATCTTTGTAGGAGTTTGTGAGCTTCAGCGAGAAAAATCATGTTGAATGGGTTGAAGGAGGTCATTTCGAGTATGCACCTTCTGCGCTTGGGAATCATGTTGTTTTGAGTTATTAGACGAAATTTTATTGTGGAAGATGATGATGGAGTTTGGTTATGAAAAACCCTCCAATTTCAAGTAAAGAAGAAGACTTTGAACAAGTGGGATAAATGAAAAGACTCTGACTTGTTTATTCAGTTTAGTAAAATTGATTTGGATGTTGGAGAGCGCGTGTTGAATGTACAGTGTAATGACTATACTACCCTTAATTGATTTGGAACTATAGTTATTTGGTGTTAAAAAGAGGCGGAGGGGGCAATTTGAAACCAATAGTTGGCTTCAGGGGGCAATTTGAATAGTTAGATAGTTCAGGGGGCAAATTAGATCATAGGCTAGTTCGAGGTTATGCAGAGATTAAGTCTATTTTAAAAAGATGTTTTGAAGAAATATCAAGTATAAGCCAAATATTTTGTTTAAAAAAACCGGAATAAACTTTGAGAAAAGAAATTAGATTTGTTATTTTATTTTGGCCAAATTTATTTTTAATATCAAATGGAGAATTCGAGCATTAGAATAAGGAGGAGAAGAAGGGTCGGCGGATGTCTAGAATATACTGTAGTTTACACGCTTTTTCCATAAAAGAAGAAAACCGTGTAATTGCCTATATATATTAACATACCAAAATAATAAGTTAGTTTATTTTTCAAATTTTATATCATTTAATTAAATTGTGTCAAGTTAAATTTTGCCCTTGACACAATACTCCTAAGAGAATGATGATAAAGAAATTGTTATGGACAAAGAAACGTAACGTTAGTTGACTGCATGTATATAAGAAATGAGCAGCAAAATAATGAAGAAGCGAATTTATACCAAATTATATACTAGCATGTCCTTAAACATGATATTTCAAGCATTTTTTAAGCTTCTATTGCTTACCCCATCAAGTTGAAGCATATTTGAGATTTTAAATATGGAGTAGAATGATTGATTTTTAAATCTTTGGCACTTAATCAAATATGATTTGCAAGGTAATTAAAGTTGCTTGTCAAAATAACAAAGACTTCTAACCTAATGGTTATCACCTCAAGAGGGATCTTATAAAACATTTTCCCTCTAAAATAAATTGCTTGTCAAAATACTTACTACCTTTGTAATGATAAATATTTCATAAATCTCATCATGAAGGTTGTGTATTAATTGTGACTTTTTTAAAAATTTAAGAGAATACATTTAAAAACTGAGAACAATTTATGAGAAATAAAGTTGGAGTAAAAAAAGTAGTCTATCTTTATGAAGAATTGAGTACTCACAACCTTTTTTTTGTGGTCGTAGGTAGTACTTTTATTTCATAATATTTGTCTGTTTTCAGTTTTCAATACATTACTTGAATAAAGTTTCCTTTTAAATGCTTCCTTAATAATCTAGTAATACTTCCTTTATTTTTTTTTAGTTATTGTTTTATTCATTTGTATATAAATTAAAGAAAAGAAAAAATAGTACAAAAAATATATTGAAAATATAAAATGACAATCAATTGAAATAATATCATTGGTTGGTTATTAATTTAAAGAGAAAAAATAGTCAAAAAGTATATTAAAAATGTAAAAAAACTATTTATTATGCTAAAACAACAATTAAAAACAATTTCTTTATCTAAAACGACAACTAAAAAAATAGATGAAATATGTATTGCCATCTAGAGTGGAACAATAATTAATGAAAAGTATATTAAAGAATGTCATTTTGTTTTGGAGAAAGGAAATGCTTTCTAAGAACATAGATGATGAGCACAGGGGAGTCGTATGTTAAACTCTAAATAGTTTTCCCTTGTTAATACATAGAAGTAATTAATCTGTATATATTTACATTATTAAAAGACTAACCTTGTTAATACCAGAGTAATAATTTAAAGCAAACCCATAATTATTAATTTATTCAAATATAGTAGATAATCTAATAATTAGATACACGAAATAATTGTTTCTCTGGGTGGTGTAAATGCTATCCAAAACTTACCCGTCCATTGATGAAAAACATAGTAATTGTAAAAGTCTTATCCATTAATAGTAATTAATGGTATATTAATGAATTTCGTTGGGAAAAAGGTCTGTGTCCCACTCTCAGTACAAAGTTGACCAACACACTCCAATCCATTTAATCTATTTCTCTATATAAACCCACGTATTATAATGTGTTATCTCAACATCTTTTTTTTTTCTTCCATCAAAGTCTTTCTATAGTCTAGACATATCTATCTCTCTTTGCCGAGTTGAATTTAAAAAACACAGATAAAAAATAGGCTTCTATTTTGAGACACATTTTAGAATTAGTTAAGAATAAATCATGGCAGGAGGAGGATTTGCTACCTCCAATAGTGGAGGAAAAGAATTTGAAGCCAAGATTACACCTATAGTTATCATTTCTTGTATCATGGCTGCCTTTGGAGGTCTCATGTTTGGCTATGATGTCGGAGTTTCTGGTAATAATTGTTTTTCCCTTCTATTAATTTTTTCCATATCTTTTATGTCTCTTTTTTTATAATGGAGATTCACAATCGCTACTCATAAAGTATTCATGGTATATATTTCTTATGTCTCATGTTTTATGCAAATAGATATATCAATTATCAATTAGTAATTATTGTACTCGATGTTGGCTTTACTATGTCCATATCACATTCTATTTTAAGGATATGGAGACTATGTTGTTTTAATTAAGATGTGACAATAATTGACAAATATATTTATTTTTATACTTTCTCTTTCCAAATATATATCCATCATTCAAATTTAAAATGTTACTGTATACATTGGCCATGTTAATCAAATGTATGTTACGTAGATGTTCATACGTACCAAATTTTAAATATATTATCCTATGTTGGAATTACATGAATTTAATTAATTTTAACAAATAAATTATATTCAGGTGGAGTAACATCAATGCAGCCCTTCTTGAAAAAGTTTTTCCCAGCAGTGTATGATAAAACAACTGATCCAAACCTGAACAGCAATTATTGCAAATATGACAATCAAGGATTGCAACTGTTCACATCATCCCTATACTTGGCTGGTTTAACAGCAACATTCTTTGCTTCTTATACGACAAGGAATTTGGGACGAAGGTTGACTATGTTAATTGCTGGCTTCTTCTTCATAGTTGGTGTTGTCTTTAATGCTGCTGCTATGAATCTTGCTATGCTCATTATTGGTAGGATCTTGCTTGGTTGTGGTGTTGGTTTTGCTAATCAGGTCAGATTCTTTATTGATTACTCCTTTCGATTTTTTTAGTTGTGATATTAGCTATTTTGTCAATCAATAATCAATTAATAATAATGACAGTTTACATATATATCCTTAATTAATGAATCAAACAAGAATGTATTGGTATTAGAAGTTTTTATTACATATATATTAAATAGGAGTTTAAAAGGAAAAATCAATTAAATGTTGTATTGAAAGTGATAAATATTTTAAAATAAATTTTTTTGTTAGGATAATAACTAAAAAACCGGAGAAAAAAGTTGTAGATTTACTTTGTCATATCTTTACACTTTTTTCCCATGATAAGATTCATGGTGTATTGGTGTACGGTGATGCTTTTATATCTGTTGTAGTATATGTGCATATTCCATTGCTTTCGGGGTGCAAAAAGATACTACTCCATGAAGTTGACTATTTTCATAATTAATGTTTTGCTTAAGCTTTTCATAAGAATATGAGTATGAATTTACTACTATCACATTTATATATTTTTATTAAAAATATTATAAATTGCAAATATGGTAATCTACTAATCTTGTGTGCCTTATATTTTACCCCATGCAAAAACTAAGGAACAATTCATCATTTCAAAATAATTGTCACTTTTCTTGTCTTTGTATTGTATAAATGAATTATACATTGATTTAATTTGATGAATATTTACGTTTATTTGCATGCATCTTATTCAGGCGGTTCCTCTGTTTTTATCTGAGATTGCACCAACAAGAATACGTGGAGGACTTAATATTCTCTTCCAACTTAATGTCACAATTGGAATCCTCTTTGCCAATCTCGTTAATTATGGAACAAACAAGTATGTCCCTCTTTTTAATTTTTATTATACACTTACCACTTTTAGTGAATTTATAATTTTCAAACTAATTTATTGCATATGTTATTACTTGTATAATTCAAAGAACACTTGTTCTTGAAGTGTCGTTATTTGGAGGATTCCCTAACGTGACAAACATATTTTGTTGGCTCTTTGATCACTTGATTTTGAAGCATTTTATTATAAGAATGAGTAAGATAGTGATGTCTTTAGGTTGACTATCTGAAATTGAGTTAAGGAAATTAGTCAGCGGTGCATCTTAAATCCTGCAGGAAACAGGGGGAAAAGATGGTATTCTTTATTTTTATTTTGAATCATGTATTGTGAGGATGCATGTTAATAAAAATGAATGAAGTAGACAAGTAATATATAACTCATATTTTATGGTAATCATGGTTATGCTGTTTGATTTTGAATTTACAGGATCAAGGGTGGTTGGGGTTGGAGGCTATCACTTGGGTTGGCTGGGATTCCTGCATTACTGTTGACATTTGGGGCCTTAATTGTTACGGACACTCCCAATAGTCTGATCGAACGTGGTCGTTTGGACGAAGGCAAAGCTGTGCTCAAGAAAATCAGAGGCACTGAGAATGTGGAACCGGAGTTCCTGGAGATTGTCGAGGCTAGTCGAATTGCTCAGCAAGTCAAGCACCCTTTCAGGAACCTTCTCATGACCAAAAATAGACCTCAGCTTGTTATTGCTGTCTTCTTGCAGGTTAATTCTGTTTGTATTTGTCCTCTTCATACAATTTCTAATGTTTGGCTTTGTACTAATCTCGTGTTTCTTGAATTCTTGACATACAGATATTTCAACAATGCACTGGTATCAATGCCATTATGTTCTATGCACCAGTTTTGTTTAACACTGTTGGATTTGGAAGTGGTGCAGCCCTCTACTCTGCTGTAATCTTGGGAGCAGTTAATGTGCTATCCACTATTGTATCAATCTACTCGGTTGATAAACTAGGCCGTCGCATTCTCTTACTCGAGGCAGGCGTTCAAATGTTCATATCTCAAGTTGTGATTGCAGTAGTATTGGGACTTAAAGTGAAGGATCATTCCATCGATCTTAGTAAAACCTTCGCTGTATTCGTGGTGATTTTGATATGTGTATTCGTGTCAGCATTCGCCTGGTCTTGGGGCCCGTTGGGGTGGTTGATTCCTAGTGAGACGTTCCCCTTGGAAACAAGATCTGCTGGGCAAAGTGTTGCTGTTTGTGTGAACTTACTCTTCACTTTTGTCATTGCTCAAGCTTTCCTCTCAATGCTTTGCCATTTCAAGTTTGGCATTTTCTTGTTCTTCTCTGGTTGGGTTATGATCATGTCGTTTTTCGCGCTTTTCTTGATTCCGGAGACTAAGAACATCCCAATTGAAGAGATGACTGAGAGGGTGTGGAAAAAGCATTGGTTGTGGAAGAGGTATATGGTTGATGATGAAGATATTGGAAATGGTCAGAAAATTGAAACTTTCAACTATAATGCATTCAATCGATCTCAGTTGTAAAATATTATCGTCTAGAACTTTTGGCTCAATATAAAGCAGCAGACCTCGAGACTTGAATAATTTGGTAGTTGAAATGCAAATGAGTCATTGTTAATTGTTATGGTTTTTGAAGTGCAAATATGGGTTTGTCATGATTTTTATGCTCTGGAAGGTTAAATGATGATGATGTGAAAAGGTTTTAAATGGTACTTGTATTTACACTTGCCATCCTCCTAGGCATGTAAGCAGGCTTGTAGTGCGTTCAGTTAGGTCGCGCTAAAGTTTGGTAAGTATGTTTTTGTTAGAGTAATTATTCGGCTCGATTCGGTGAGTTGCGGCGTCGACATAGTTCGAGGATTTGCGAGGGGTTAGGCAATTGTCAACCAAAATGGCAAAACAACATTTAATTGTAACAATTGAACCAAGCATACTTGATAAATGCGAATAGAAGAGTAGAATTGAGTGATTTTGTCAATGCACGAGCAAGCTTTGTCTCAATCATGTGCGAATCGAGATAAGTGAGAGGCGTTCTTCTTTAGCAGGGAGCTTGAGAATCGAAGCCAGCTATATTATCAGCTGAGCATAAAAATGAGATTAAATTGATGATGATTTATATCATGAGTTGGGAGTAGATTGGGGTTCATCTAGGAGTTGGGGTTGGGCTTGTGGTTTGGGTTGGGCTTGTGAGGACTGAAGAGTGAAGTAATGGTGGGATTAAAATGAGGATTGGGAAATATAATGGGATTGGGTTAATAAAAGGGCGAGAGCCCTATAATATTATTGGATTGTGGAGCGAACTATTTGAGCGGTTCGGTCGGTTAAATCCCAGCCACAGACTTTTAACGTTTGCGTTTGGCGTTTGCATGTGTGCTGAATCGAGGCCACGAGCGGAATAATGCGGTCCGAATCGAGCTCGGGTTGTCACGGACGCTATATCGCCCTCTGCATAAAGTGTGAGTTGTGTTTATTACTAACAAATACTTATTTATTAATTAGGAGTACTATATTACACTTATTATAATATGTTTTATTGGTTGAAACGTATGTTTTAATAAAATTTTAAAAAGTAATTTCTATGACAATTCAATCATTAATAAGTACTAATTTTTTTTATCCCAAATTACATAGTTGGAGTTATACACTACTCTTATAATGTGTGTAATAGTTTCTGGCTTTCGTGTGTATGTTAATTCTGCGATATATTCGTTATCGATATTTTCGTCCAATTATAAAAAATATAACATCTTCACCAGATAAAAATGTTTGATATAATATTGCCGTAGATTTTTTATTTTATCATATGATAAGTAAATTTCGGAGTTTAATGCAATGAATTAGTGCCTTTCATGCCTAATCTTATTGTATGATACTTATTCGATTATAAATTGAAAATAATTTTTCTAATCAAAAAATTATTAAAAATATATCTAAAATGTGATATTTTGTATTACATTTCAACAATTGAAATAAAAAGATATCGAATCGTATCTAATACTCCTACAATCCCCGATAGATTATCAATGTTTTAAATTTAGTTTTTTACTTGATTAAATGTTAAATTAAATATTTTTATTTCTGTTGTATAATATTTGGTGAAAATTATCAAATAATAATATTTTTAAATTACTTTAATATTGAAATTAAATTTTATTCAAATCAAAATTATGTTTATCGATGAAGGTAAAAGTTTGTCAATTTTGAGCACTTAAATCAAACATGACAATAAATCATTTAGTATGGATGAATGAATTTGGATATTTATTTAAAATTTTATTTTTATTATAATATATATAACATGTCGGGTTTGATTAAATAAAAGTATATTTTATCTATAAATTATAAAATGATAATTAGTTAAAGAGTTGAATTGATATATGAAAGGGAATTAAAAAAAATTAATCTTACTATTTAATATTGATTGGTAATTAGTAAACTAAATAAGTTTATATTGTCATAAATAACACTTATAATTGGTTTCTTCCATATGAAATATAATTGATCGATATTATGGTCTAAAAAATATATGCAGACATATGTATATTATATATATATATAATCCACTTTATTAATGAACATTCGATGTACAAATTGATACCCTAAGCTTCTATTTGAATGACTTCTTGTGACTTTTTTTATATTAAAGTTGTTATTTATGTCAAAATTTTAAAAGTTTTCATATTAACTAATATTAATAATGCTCCTTTTCTTATTACCCCTGAACTATGGATAAATGCTCACGTTGTCCACAGAAACTATTATCGCTGAGTGCTGTACTAGGTATTCTTGTTTTTAATTTGCCTTCTAAAGTCAAATTTTTCTATTAAAATTGACAAAATATTTTATAATAGAAGGATAAATTTAGAATTGGATATATATTAGATATTTTGGATCATTTTGAAAATATATTAGCAAATTAAAAATTAAAATAAACACCCTTAACACCCCAATCGCCTACAGACCCTGAATTCCCCCACTTCTAAGTAAACCCCGCGATACACCTTTCAATAACCCCCATTTTCATTCAAAATATTAAATAAGTAACTAAATATACCCCACTCCCTGACATTTAGGCTATTTTACTTACGTTATGCCAAATAATGGTCCTCCACTTATCCTGCGTCCATTTGCCGTAAAGCACCCGTGAAACCAACCGCCTTTACTGCGCCCCTTGACAAGTATGCTGTACGCGACAATAACCGCTTGTCAAATTTGATGTCGGTGAAAGCGAGGTAGGGTAAGGTGACATTAGGAGGGTATTTTATTATTTTAAAATGATTCAAATGTTTTGTTATATTTAAATATTGACCCCAAAAATATGATAAATAAATAATTCTTGTTTTGCCTTCAATAAAAGTCATATCGAGTCAATTTAACACCAAACTTGACTTCAGGGGGCAAATTGAAAATAAAGATAGCTTAGGAGGCAATTCTGAAAGGATAATAGTTTTATGGGGTAATGTAAAGGATAGTAGAGTGGTTAGTAGGGAGGCAAAAAAGGGACTAATATTAATCCCTATTATTGAGGTTTAACTTTTATTAAAAAGTTATTCTTATGAATATACTTTTTAAGAGAGGTATGTTATCTTTATTTAAATTTGATTTTCAATATAATTTATTTGGAGTATTTCATTTCAAATAAGAACATCAAACATCACACCTAGTGGTTAGGAGACATACAGTGACTTAGAAGTCTTGGGTTGATTCGTTGTAAGGCGGTGGGTGGGTTTAATTTTTTTTTTAAAAGGACATCTATGTATGGCCCCTTTGGTTGTTTTGTGTGGCTAAAATAATTGAGAAAAGTTCATAAAAATGCTTTGATATTATTTAGTTTTGTGCAAATACTATTGAGACAATCATCAATGAAAATATGTTAAAATGAATACATAAAATAGAATTGAATAGTGGAACTATGAATAATTTACACTAATAATCAATTGAGAAGTGATGTTTTCTAACAATAAATGAAATAACATAAAATATATATTTTTATTAAAAGAGAAAAGTGATGTTTTCTAAAAATAAATAAAATTAAATAATGTATATTTTTTATTAAATCTTGAAAATGAAGAGTAGTATGGTAACAAAAATTTTAAATCTATTATTAAAAATTATAAGGGATCATAACTATGAACAAAATGTAAATCAAAAGTACAATTTAGAAATTTATGTAAATAGTTAATTACTTTATTTATTATTATTTTATTTTAAATATTTGAAGCTTGTAATCTTCGTCACTGACGCAAAACATAACTAATATTCCAAAAGATAATAGAATAATTTAAAAGAAATTGGTGATGATGTGAAAAAGTTATAAATGATAAGCTGTTTATAGGTATGTATGGTAATAAGTGTTTCACACGGAAATTGCACACCGAACATTCTTGCCTTCGAAGTCTTAAAACATATCAGTATTCAATACTTCGAGGATCAAGTGATCAACACTCTAATTAGGTTCCTGGCCAACAATTTTGACAATGAACATCCACCAATGTTATTAATTGTTTTTTTTTATTATTAATATGATAACTTTAATTTTATATATATATCAATTAAAGTCATCAAATTCATTGATTTTGACCATTGAATATCAAGATTAACAATCTTCGCACCGCAGAGAAAGTATCAAACTATTTTTCGCAGGATTGATATAATTTTTTGATAAGTAACTATCTATATTGTCAAACAAATATCACCATAACGAGACTAATGATGGTAGGAAGTCTGACATGCTGTGTTTGTTACATAATGAAAATGAAAACAGGACAAAAGGCCTAACACGTGGCCTAGATAACAGACAGACAAATACACTCTTCTCGAGTCCTCGAATATAGTTAGGGTAAACCCATCCTCAGATCGCTTTTCGAACCGCGAAACATCCTACAGCAACATACTTTCGCTCCAATTCTATATATGTTATCTAATAGTGTCTGATATTCAAAAAAAAAAAAAAGCTATTTGAGATAGGAAACAGTCTTTCGGTTGCTCGAATATTGTCACGATCAAGTATAAATGAACTCAAGATCCTCGGGTGAGAAACGCCTAAGTGTGGACCAGTTGGTTCAGGGCCAGAGGCCCAGGTATCTTTCAAGAGAGCCGTGTGCAGGTTCGTCATGACATTGACAAAATAATGTCATTTGTTGAGGTGAATATTAGCTGAGAGAGCTGAAGGCAGGACACGGTAGGGTTGGATGGCATGTCGGCGGACTTAGGATCTTGGGTTCACATGAATTGCGGCGATTTGCGTCTTGTGTCGTCTTATCCAAAGGAGTATTAAAAACCTCGTTGTAAACCAAAAAAAAATCCTCTTGTGAGAAATAAATTTAAAGAAATTGGTTTTTTTGATTGAATTGGTATTTATTATTCGTATTGGTATTGAGTCGAATACCATTAAAATATAACTTCCCGAGGCGAAAGGTAGGACAAATTGAGGTTAGATATGTCGGTGAAGCTTGGGATCTTAGGTTCATGGCTAGGCAGTTTCATCATATTGTAAATACTTATCTGAAGGAATAAAAAAAATAAAAATACCATTAAAATAGAATTATGGTCCCAATTGGGGTACACTATAAATTATTGCATTACCTATACAACAAAAAAGTGAGCACTCACACAACCTCAAAATACTAGAAAAAGGTGTCAAAAGAAACTACTTAGTATTTGCACCCAAAAAAACAAAGAAATCAGTAGTATCAACTCAAAGACATGAAGACTTTGGCGTTAACATTTTTGGTAATTCTTGTAGTTTCCGTGCAGTCATCAAGCGGAGCTGTACACAAAGTTGGGGATGCATCTGGGTGGACAACCATTGGAAATGTTGATTATAAGAAATGGGCAGCTACTAAGACTTTCCAAATTGGTGATGTTATTGGTAATAATCCACTTCCTTGATTTCTCACCTCCGCTTTGCTTAATTTAATAATCCACTTTCTTGATTTCTTACCTCTGCTTTGCTTAATTTCACTTCTAATGAGCTATGGTTTATGCTTAGGACTGTTTCTTTTATTGTATACTCTGTTTGTTTACTGCAATAAATAAAATTTGGGTTTTCAAGATAGTTTAAAAGTATTTTCATGTTATATGGGTCAAATATCTATTTATTTTAGATCTTGGATATCATAAATAATTTAAAATGACTCGTTATGCTATCTACCTACCGTTCATATATTGTTAGATTATAATATTGTTAGATTATATATAGTTGTTATATTTCATATATGAGTTAATTGAGAAAAGGTTGCTTATAATATGTCTCTTAATCAACTTAGACAATCTATATATTTAGATACATTAAACCATGTTAATATTGTTGTCAGGATATTCATTAAAGTAATTGTGAACTCCTAAAGCTTCTACAAGTTATTTACATAATGATTAGTCGTAAAAGAAAAATTGTATTTCAATGTTCATAATGTTACAAAAAAATCTATATCTCGAAATAGTTGATTATTTAACACAATTTTTAAGGTTTTTTCAATTTATCATTTAATTTGTTAATACAAGTATATATTAGTATTTGCATTAAGCTCAAAATTAAACCAATGAATTATTAACTTTTGTTGTGTTGAATAAAGTAACATAGATGAAGGGAGAAAATAAATTGTGATTTCACATTTGGAAGGGGTTATCTTCCACATGGAACTTGAATAGAGCTTCAAGTGAAATGACTCATCACTAGCACTGACTAACAAATTTTGGCCCTATACTCATATTCGACATTCATTATGAGAAAGGTGGGGGTAAATAGTGGTGGGCTTATTTGTTTGTAATCTTTGGGTTGACCAACAATAGTCTTCCATATTTCTCATCGCCTAACCCCACTTAATATGTTTGCACGCTTCAAGAAAAATGAATCAATGATGAATTGATGATGACCATAACAAAATGCTTAGTTAAAGCCAATGTTGAAGGATCCTTGTATAACAAGAAAATTCTTTAAAGAAATTATGAAAATTGATAGAGTAATGAGCGAGTGAGAGTAGTTTCCGGATTCCGATCCACATATTGGATTGTAATTATTAGGTTTAGACAGATTAGTGTCTTATTTTAATATATTATTTTATATTACTTTATCATTCTTATCAAAGATATTTTTAAAATAATCTAGCAATATCAATTTCATGCTCATTAGACTAAGAAATAAAAAGTAATTTCATGATCAAAGTTATGCCTAAAAAATCGAAAAGTCAATAAAAATGACAGGGAATAAACAACTACATCTCTAATCACTTACATGTAAAAAGTTTTTAACATTAAAATATGTATTTGAATAAGTTTAACTTAAGGTTAAGTAATTTTTTTAATTAATTAGTCAAATCTTTGGGTTAAATTAAGATGATGTATTATTATTAGATAGAAACCAGAAAGACTAAGAAGATATGCCTCAGTTGAGTACTTCTGCTCATTTATTAGCTGTTATTCCTTGTTATCAGTTTTCAAGTATAGCCCACAGTTCCACAATGTGATGCAAGTTACACATGCTGAGTTCAGGGCATGCAATGCCTCTTCTCCCATTGCCACTCACACAACTGGGAATGATTCCATCACTATCACTACTCCGGGCCACCATTTCTTCCTCTGCGGCGTCCCTGGTCACTGCCAAGCCGGTCAAAAGGTCGACATAAACGTTCTCCGCTCTGCTTCTGTCGCTCCTTCTCCATCCCCGGCCCCTGCTGCTGTCGATGCAGCAGAAGCACCTGCACCGTCTATTGGCATTGCCTCTCCTCTGCATGATTCGAATAGGCGTTTTGTGAAGCTTGTGATGGCTCTGGCTCTTGCTTATGTTAGTGTTTTTGCTTAGTCAACAGATATAATGGCTTTAAGAAGTTTATTTTGTTTTGTATCAGAGTTCAAAATAATAGCACCCTTTAGCTTTATGGAGTAAATCTTGCTAGTAGAATATGTATGTACTTCCTCTGGTTTAATAGCAGTTCTCATCTTTATTTACCCTTTTATATCAGTGTGAAATTTTAAATGTAATGCTGTCTTCTAATTAGTTATAACAAATCTTCTCCCCACCACGTTATGAGAGTCGAACTCGACCTTCACATATGTGTGAAGAGCCATGGAATCCATACATCCAAATAGCTTATACTGATGCGGATTGGGCAGATTGTGCTAACATTAGACACTATATTAGGATATTGTGTTTTCCTTGACGACAATCTCGTTCCATGCTCATCTGAACATCAAGCTTCCAATTTCCGGTCTACTGCTAAAGCTTAATACCATGGTGTTGTTAATGTTGTTTCTTAATCATGTTGGCTTCTCAACCCAATTTTAGAAGAGGTATGGGTGATGATGAAGATCTGGGAAATGGTCAGAAAAACGAAAATATATTATATATCAAGGATGGGTTCAATGCTACATACTACATAGGGAGTTAAGGACTGATAGGTAACACCAATGAGGTAATGACTTGGTCTCCTTTAGTATATAACGATTAATTAAAGACAATGATCATTTGCACAATACTTATATAGGTTACCCCAATGACTGATATGCATCAATTTTAGAGACAAGCTCTCCACTTTTCCAAACTTTTTTTTTTCAAGAAATTTTATTGATTGTAAAAAGTAATACACATCAAGGCTATTGTTCATCAAGAATAGCCAAACTAAACACTTTTCCGAACTTCAAGACTATTTGGGCAGTTATGTGTAAGGATCTTGCAAATGTCTCCAAGAATATGGTGATAAGTTGTTGAAAAAGATCTGTGCTAGCTAGCAGATGAATAAAAGCCAAGGCAAAACATATAGATTTATCTCCATGAGACAAAATCAAGTTTGAAATTTTCAAGCATGAGAGCTTAATACATTTACAAGTATCACGTAAGTGGTATAGTAAAGTTATCTAGGCCTGTGATTCACATTAATATGGGAGGTGAATCTGTGAGAAATTGTTGAAATTAATCTTTAGGCGCCTCTCACTTCTATATATACATGCATGGACTTCTCTCTACACATGTTTCTCGTATATATTCCGCCGATCATTATCTTCCTAAAACTCTTTATACAAAGAAAAATCATACAACAAACTTTGGGCAACTTTCTTGGCTAATTTTTTGTTACAGAGGTTAGTAATCAAATTATTTTTTGTTCAAATTATAATTAATTTCGGGCGGGATAGCCGATATATGTATATTATCTGAATAAACAGTCATTTGAAATATTCTTTTTTGGCTAACTAGGTAGCTAATAATAATAACTAGCTAGCTAATAATAATAACTTAACTAGCTAATAATATTTCGATGTGGCCATAACCATATAGCCATACTTAAGATTCTTGTTATTCTTATGTCATTCAAATCATTCTCTTCATTTGTTAAAAAAGTTCCATAATTTGTTTAAAATTTGATTGTTGCGTGAATTCATTTTCTTGGTATCTTAAAATTATATGTGGGGTGCATTTGTTCATTATCGCATATTATGTATATATGTATTCAATTAGACAATAATTAAGTTAGTAGGAAATTTCATTGTTGATCTCAATTAGGGTTATTTTGGCAGGATAGGTCTTTGCACTCCAACCATTATTGTTAAACAACAACTAACAGCATATGATGAATCCAAACGTTAGCATTAATGGGGGAACATCTTCAGGTGACTTCAACGATGCCAATCAGCTTAAAATGTGTAATAATAACAACTTGATGCTCAACAATAATTCTTTACAAGGAAACCCTAGTGATGACAAGTCTAATAATAAGCCCAACTTTTCTTCTGGCGTTTCACCATCTTCTCTTCAAAAATTGATGAACTTGGCGTGCGTTAATTTTCGGACGAGGACTTGACATTGCTAGGGAGCTCAGAGCCTGCATCAGCTTCAACTTCTGGGAAGAGTGAAGTTCTGAAGGGGTTAGAAAGAAACAAAAACAAGAAGAGCAAGTAAGGGGACAAGAGCAGGGAAGAGGCCAGAGATCAGAGTTAAAAGTAGTAGAGGAAGTAGAGAGCCAAAGGATGATTCATATTGCAGTTGAGAGAAATAGAAGGAAGCAAATGAATGAACATCTTAATGTTCTCAAGTCTCTCATGCCTCGCTCTTATGTCCAAAGGGTATGAAAAAAATTAAAAAGAAGTGTACAATTATTTATTTAAGAGAAAACATATTTAGGACTACTTTGAGTGAAGCAATTATTCTTTGAATTTCATTCAAGGATGCATGCAATTTTTCTATAAAAAAAATCGCTGTATGCTTTACTCCAAACATATGGTAGGTACCACCTTTAGGAGCTAATTCAATATTGAACTTAAACATCATTTTTAAGTACCATCTTTAATTATTTCCCCCAGTAACGAGTCTCAACATTTAGTTGTCTAAAAACGTTGAAGTAGCTATGTTTCAGGGGGATCAAGCTTCTAATAATTGGTGGAGCTATAGAGAGTTTGTGAATGAGTTAGAACCTTCTCCAATGTCTTGAATCACAAAGAAAGACTATGGTGATGAAGAGTGTCCAAAAATACCAATTATAGGAGAATCATCAAATGCAGTTCAATAACAGCTTCAACAAATATCACCATTGCCTCTCTTACCGGTAGCTCCTATGGCGACTGATGATCAAATGAAATTTGATCTTGATTATGAAGCTCTTCAACGAATACAAGAAGAAACTGCTGAAAGCAAGTCGTTTTTAGCCGACGTTCAAGTGAAGCTTTTAGGGCTAGACTCTTACCCAATGATCAAAGATTTTATCAAAGAAGAAGACATGGTCAGCTTATTAACACCATTGCTGCACTTGAAGAAATGCAATTTAATATCCTTCAAACTAAATATTTACTACAATTGAACAAACAGTTCTCTACTCCTTTCATGTCAAGGTATCTATATCCTTCAAATCTATATATTTCTCATAATCCATTTTGATTCACAATTAATTACTCTCTCCGTTTTTTGGTGGTTTTTAGCGGCTGCGTAGATTAAGAAAAAGCGTAGTCGAAAAGATATGTGAAAATGTAGAATGATCAGATTTAATGATATCGTTGGTTGATTATTTATTCGAGAAAAAATTACATTGAAAATGTAAAAACTATTATATATATCTTTGAAGAAGCGATAAGCTATAAAAATAATTTTTATTTTTTCTAAGCAACAGATTATAAAAAGCAGGAGGGAGTATTATATAGTGAATGTAATCAAGTTGTGAATTGATTCTTGATAATTTCATGAATATTTTGTAGGTTGAAGGAGAAGTAAGGTATACAGCCGAAGATATTGCCAACTTTGTACAACAAACACTAAACTTCATTCATGTAAACACCAATGCTGGCATGTAATGTGAATCTGATCTATGTTGAAAGCATATGAGATGTGCTTATTAGTCGTAACAATAAGTGGAGTGATAATATCTGTATTGATACTTTTTTTTTAATTAGTAATGATGATACAAGAGCATAATTAAATTATCAGCTAGGTACCATTTACTTGAGAGATCATGACTTGAAAGATAGGTTGGTTAAGAGAACCTAAAAGCTAGATAATGTTACTCCAACAAAATCAAGAAACACACAAATTGCCGATGTTTGACCCAGGATAAACTAATCAAGTCTTAGGGTTGTTAGCAAACCATATAACACCAGAGATGGGCTACGGTCCTGGGCAGATTTCTTCACAGATTGACTGTGAATAGCTGGTAAAATTTCGGTTGGCGCAGGGTCCGTTATGTAAATTTTCTTTGAGAACCTAAGGCTGATTCTGTTTAATTACCGTATGTATGCCATGCTCGAATTTTGATGCTTCTTCGCCATACTTGAAGTATTCAAGCAAACATAGCTGACTGCAATGCTTGCTTGAGATCTTGCTGATGAAAAGAAAATTGTCAAATCATTTCAAAACCAACCTTACCGGCCACCGCGCCATCCATTAAATAGTTAAAGCAGAAAACGATTTGGAATTAAACCGGTATTAACCACCAATAATAGCGGCTTGAATAGGATTAATTTTCGGATGCAACAAATGAGAGTGCTCCTTTGGATGAACAACATGACAATGTTCATCATTCCAACTAGCCAATCATAAGAGCGACCATCGATAAGCTTTGAAACCTAATGTCCATGCGTCTTATGCGAACTTGACCTTTCACATGATTCCTCACTTGACCTTCAGCGAGATCAACCGAAGTCATTTGGAAGATTTAAAGCACTACGCTGCTTGAACCCTCTCTTTGTGCGACTACGGTGCAAATAAAATGGAATATCAATTTTTCTTCAACCCTTTGGAAATCCTTACAAGCTACGCTTGATGTTTGAACAACAGAAACCGGCTTGAGTACATAACTTTTATACTCATATTGCGAGCTGCGATCTTGCCACTAAAGGACAATTTGTACTTTTTACTGCAAGTTATTGTTTGATGTGCTTATAGTCGCTCCCTAAGCCACCCTACCCACTCACGCTAGCCGCCTGTTGTGGTATCCGGATCAAATTTGCTCAAAGAGAGTAGTAGTAGATCTGAGCGTCACGTCTTTAGGTACGTCTTCGATAAACTAAAAGAGTTTTGAATGGAAGCGAAAAGTAGTAGTTGTTGAATGCATAGTATGCCTTGGAGGATTTACGCGTCACTATTCACTAACAATGATAAAATTTTATAATGGGTCATATATTTAAAACAACAATATAGAGAATCTGAATATTTGTGAAAAAAGTGATGTTGTGTATGTAAATTGTACAACTAATTTAAAATAGGTTCATTGAAATTATGGATTAGATATATAGTATGACATTTAATTTGAGCGATAAAAACTTAAAAGTGGATGGCAAAAGTAAGCCAAAGTGGCTGTGGGCAAGGCAAATTAGGCTTCGGCTGAAAAGCAGACGAAATAGGTTTAGTTAAAGTTTTGGCTTCAGCCAAAATACCACGATATATTTATGGCCCTATTGTTTATATTGGCCCATTAAAACCACCTATAAAACTTAACATCATAAAATCCTCCTACCCCCAAAGCCTACCCCTACCCCCACCCCACCCACCCTAGCCGCCTCAGCATGGTATCCGGATCAGGAATTTGCTCAAAGAGAGTAGTAGTAGATGCAAGGCACCACAGCAGGTCGTCTTGCTTCAATCACAGCTAAAGAGCTTTGAATGGACAAGAGTAGTAGTCGTCAGATGTGAAGAAATATGCCTTTCTGGAGGACTTGTGCGTCAGAAAATGAAGTATTTAAGGTTCCTTAGGTTGAGGATGAATACTAAGCCTTCTCATGGTCCTATTCATTTTAGGGCACCCTCCAAGATCCTCTGGCGTACAATTCGTGGGTGAGAAATATAATTTAAAAGTGATTTTTATTGAATTGGAATTTTTTTATTGGGATTGATAGTGTTTTTGTTTGTTTTATTATTGTGAAAGGTGGGTTTTTATTATTATTAAACAAGTTGATGGTGCCCATTTTTGTCTTAGTTAAATTGATATGTTATGGTCATTTCCAGTAGTTTAAGTGTGTTTTTCCTTGTAAAGTTTGGTTTTTATTATTATTAAGCTTGATTTAGTGGGCTGCATTTATTATGATTAAATTGAAATATGTATTATGTTCATTGACAGTTTTTTGGATCTGTTTGTTTTTTTTAATATTTGTAAAGGATTTAGTATTTTATTGCTTCTTTTAATGGATTTAAGTAGATTTGCCCTTTTTTGTTAAATATAGATTAAAATTAAATATGTATGGTCATTGCCAGTATTTTTTCCGTGTTTGTTGTTAATTGTCGTAAAGTTTGGTTTTGATATTATTAAAGCTGGATCGAGGTACCAATTGTTATTTTGATCGTTTGAGTGGAATTAAGTTAGTTACAGCATAATTAATTGGTTATTGTCTTTCACTGGTTTCTGTAATTTGTGTTTATAAATGGTTTTTGATATTGATTTATTATTAAGTTAATGGATAATATATGTATTTTTATTTACTGTGCCTCTGTATTGAATATATATAGAAAATGAAGATCTGTTTACTAGAAAATAAAATTGCATACTTTTGATTTGTTTTACTTGTGTTTTGAATTCTCTCTAAATGAAATTTATGTTCGTGGAAGTGTAGGTGCATTGAAGTATTTGTTCTTTTTGGTTAACTTTTGGTTTTACTCTAGAGGTGGAGTGATGAGATTAGCTGGTGTCTTTCAAGTGTGACTGAAAACTAATGCTTGTCATTATGAGATTATGAATAAAGGCGTATATGGATGAGCAGTTTTAAGATGAAGAATCATCTGTTGTTATCTTAACTTCTCTTGATGAACACCTGTTATATTTCTCTTGATTTTTGTTTTTTAGTGCACTTGTGTAATGAGGTTGGTATGATTACCTCTTAGTTGTATGATCGGTTTCTAATGCGATCCTTGTTTATATATGTATAATTTGAATCAATGTTTGCTTCTTGATCTTTTTTAGAATGATACCCCACAAAACTAAGCGTGGTGCAGCTGCCCTTGCCCGTTTGAAGGTTTATGAGGGAGTTCCACCACCATATGACAAAATTAAGAGGATGGTCATTCTGGTACTCAAATGATCAGATATCAATATATCATTGCTTTTGCTAGAATCGGTTCTTCTTCTTTCTTATGTTGTATGTCAGTATGTGGAGTTCTTTCTTACGATGTTGTTTCTCAAGGTTCTGAGGCTTCAAGCAGGACACAAATACTGTTTATTGGGCAGACTTTCATCAGAGGTTGGATGGAACCACTATGATACTATTAAGGTAACTCATCCCTTTCTATTGTAACTAATGCAGATGACTCATACCAACAAGGATGTCTCCCTATTCCCTTTTTTAAGATTCCTTTCAAGTCATGTGCTCTGTTCCCACATCATTCAGTTCTAGCCAGTTAATATATTTTATTGTTTTATTGTAAGAAATAGCAGAGATTGTGTGTATTGACGTAGAGCTCATAGGTGCTCTTTGTTGTGTCTCTGCTAAATCAATTCCTTGAGGTTGGGAAGATGGGCTGATTGTGTTTCATCTTTTCTTGAAACTTTCAACAATCATCTTCCCCATATTTCAATCAATAATTTTCATAAATTATTATCGAGAAAAATGTTCTATGTTCCTGTTTTGTTGTTCCACTTCTTCGTTTCTAACTATTAACTAATGTGCCAACTACAGGAGCTTGAGAATAAGAGAAGGAGAGAGAGCTCAGGTGCGTGTAGAGAGAGAAGAAGCAACTAAACAGAACAGACTCAAAGCTGAGAAGGTTGCTGAGGAGAAACTTGGTTCTCAACTCGATGTCATTCTCAATCAGAGTACAGAGCCACAGATCCATGTTTGCATTCAGAATTTTTGTTGGAGATTAGAACCTGGAGTAGCTTCATTTGTTCTTGCTGCTGATTTAAAGGATTTCTAGCTTTCTTGTGACTAATCTGATGACCTTTTCTTTCCTGTTATACTGGTCCATGGCTCCTTGTGGAAAAACACTTTATCTTTTGTGTTTTTGGAAGAACTTTGTGTGCCGTATGTTGAAGAGAGGGGTTAGCGTACCTTGCTTAATGGTTAATCTGATTGATGAATGAATTGAGCTTGATGGAGAGAAGGAGGGGGGGGGTGTCATCGTCGGCATCCGCTAATTCCTTGCTTAATGGTTAATCTGATTCATGAATGAATTGAGCTTGATGGGGACATACCAAATGATGCTAGTCTTTCTTTTCTATTTAGGAGTATATGTGATATCAACTTCATCACATTGAGTTACTATTGATTCTTTGTTATTAATTGGAGGAACTTGTTTAGACCATTGTTGATGGGAAGAACAAATGAATTTTTCCTAAATATTGTTTGTTCAATCACCTTGTCAAAGTTGGTACTTTTTCTTATGCAGTTTCATTTTCCAACCATCAAATGGACAATGCAGGGTGAGATCGACACACATCTTAAAGCAACAATGAATTACTCTGATGTATGGTCACATCGTGCAATGTTCATTAAAAACCAGTTAAGTGGTATTCTGTCACATGTTGGGTTTATTTACCTTTTCTAATTAGCATAAATAATCATTTAATCAATTAAAATACTGATGTCGCAATATGGCAAAAGCCTAAAATCATGTTAATATCTTTTGGAAGTGGGGATTATTTCCATTCTTTCTCATGTTGCTTTTAGCTTGATATTGTTTCGTTGCATGTCCTTGACAAGTTAAATTAAAAAGCAGTATATTCTATCTAATTTCTTTTAGATAAAGTTTCATTTTTAAATACGCTTGAATCTTTGATCAGAATAATTTTTTTAATATATTATGAAAAGTTATTTACTAGATAATAATATTATGAAAAATATGTTTAAAAACTATTGAAATGATATCACTTTCATACTTATGGGAACAATAACTACAGAGTGGTTAAGTCAAAACTTGATCTAAAAAGTCTCACATTTATTAGTAATCTATCTAATGTTCAATTTAATTTATATTGGCAGATAAGCTGACTAGCACAGTAGTATATACCAGGATGTATTTGGGTTCATTAGCTGTCATGTTACCAAAACTCTTCATTTCTAATTTAAAAAATTTAATTGCAACTAGTGGGGAGTATCTTTGGCTGTATAGTAATGTTATGGTAAAATAAGTATTGGTAACAAATGATGCTTACTATAAATTTGATATTGAGGCTATGAATACGTTTTATTAATGAAGTTTTGTTGCTAAAATTCAACGATTGATACTCGATAGACCCTTGACTTTCCAAGTTCCTCTCCAATAAGACATTTATTGTACAATATTTAGTACAAGAGTTGATAAAGGGGTTGATTTTGGGTGAACCACTGTCAGCAAATCATCATAAAAACAACACAACATTGGTGAAATTCGCCCTCTTGTCCTTTTTACACACCCATTCCTCATATAATATTATGATTTTCATATTTACAGATATAGTTATATACGTTTCTTCCTCATTTGATCATTAAAAAATGTCACTATTTCAAATTTTGCAACTATAGTAGTATAATTGTTGGTTTACTTTTAAGTTTTGCTTCTTCAAATGCCCAAGTTGTTATGTATGTTGATCCATCAGGCAATGGCCAGTTTTCCACCATCCAGTCTGCTATCAATTCTGTTCCATCTAACAACAAGAATTGGATTTATATAAACATCAAAGAAGGAGTGTATAAGTAAGTATCGATCGACGACATTCTTTTATCAATTTCTTGGTTAATACACTAGTGTAATGTGATAAATTTCATACGAATTATATAATTCATTGTTTATATTGATGATTTGTGCATTTTGTGAAATATGATTTAATATTCTTTACTTTAAAATTTTGATTCATGAAATATGATCATATTCTTACTTTAATATATTTTGATTTTACATGCAGGGAACAAGTGAAAATTCCTTATGATAAGCCATTTATATATCTTAGAGGGCAAAATAAAGGGAAAACAATGGTTGTTTGGGACGCTCATGAAGGAATCGACAAAAGTGCTACTTTCATTTCTGAAGCAGATAACATTCTTGTTAGAAGTATAACTTTCATGATTTAGAACTCAGTCAATCATGCTTATTCTTATGCTGTTTTATAATTTCATCTTTTAAGTAAACATATACTAATATAGTACCTAATTATTGCATGTAGTAGTGTAACATTTTGCACTATTTTGTACTCACTGATTATGATAATTGATTAAGAAGTTCTTCAATTATTGTTTAATCAACAAATAATGCTAAGCAGAATTCATATAATTATCCTCTGGGGGAGAACAAGAATCCTTTAAAACAGGCGCCGGCGGCGATGATTCAAGGAGATAAATGCGCCTTCTATGACTGCGATTTTATGGGGATACAAGACACCTTGTGGGACGTTTCCGGTCGTCACTTGTTCAAGTTTTGCACAATCCAGGGAGCAGTTGATTTCATTTTTGGTAATGGGAGGTCTATATACGAGGTGATATTCACATCTCTTTAGTTACAATTTCCGATTTGAGTGTACAAATTTTTAGTTCTTTTGTACAACTAGTAAACGAGACGTGCATGCATGACATGCAATTGATTTATCAAATATTTTGACCCGAGTTAACTTTAATTGGAAACTTTTATTGTTGTCAGGGATGCACCCTCTCAGTAGTTGCAGAATCTGTAGATGTAACAGGGTTTATAACAGCTCAAGGAAGAGGTTCCTCAAACGAAGATAGCGGATTTGTGTTTAAAGATTGCCAAATTATTGGTAGAGGAAAAACATTTTTAGGAAGACCATGGAGACCTTATGCTAGAGTCATCTTCTACAATTCTTACATGTCCGGCATCATTACTCCTAAGGGATGGGACCCTTGGCGAACCCAACAGTAAGATTCATCAAATAAATTTGTTCTCTAATCAACAATATTGATTTAATACTGCCTCACATTCAAACTAATTAAAGTTTTTTAATTTTCGATATTAACATGAAAAACTTTAGGTAGTAAGTACAACAATCGAGTTATTTGGTATATGACTATTCCTAAAATTATTATGTTCAATTGTGTAACAGGACGAACACGATAACCTTTGTTGAAAGTAATTGTCACGGTCCAGGAGCGAATAGTGCAAGGCGAGTGAAGTGGATGAAAAATCTAAGCCAGGTGGAACTGGAGTTGTTTACTAGTTTGTCTTTCATTGATGACCATGGTTGGCTAAAAACGATCAAGTTTTAGAAAAATACATTGTGATGATGTGATTATGTAATGGAAAATTGTACTTCCTTAGTCCCTAAAAATTATCATATTTTAATTTTGACTTTTAATAGTTGAACTTTGACCATAAAAAAATATAAACAAATTTAACGAGCGATTAGCGAGCGATTTAAACCGAATTCCGAATCATACTAACGAATCGTAACCGGTTCGAATTAGCAAAACGAACGATTTTCAACCCTAACCTCAATTCTCATTTCCCAGATTAATTGTAAAAGATTATCTTTATCTTGATTCACCTCAATTCAAACGTATCATTAGCCCCAAAATATTGAGTAAGAATACCTTATGATGATGAATGATAATGTTCAAATATTCTACTTAAAAATAATAATTTTAAGAAGCTTCTATACAAAATCATGTAAAAAAGTGAATTATAAGAATTTTATTATGATGAAAGATAATTGAGGGTGTTTCACTAAGCTTATTTTTTGTCAAAATCAATTTTTATAAGTTGATTTGGTTAAAATGAAGTATTTGGCAAACAATTTGAAGGTGCAACTTATAAGTTGAAATAAAAAACTTACAAATCCTAATTTCTTTTTTTTTTTCAATTTTTTTACTTCAACTTATAAATCGTTCGACCAAGAATTTAATCGATTATCCCAATATATTTAAAAAATCGAAAAGAGTATCAATTAAAGCTTGAAAAGATAAAAAAAAAACTTTAACAACTGTCAACCCAGACTCGAAAAATCAACATAAATTAGAAGTTTGACAACTATTAAACGATACTCAATTGAGCTATACGCATATACTCCAGGAAAATTCCTAAAATATCTCAAGTGATACTCGGTACTTATTATTGAAGCTTGTCCAGGAAGCCAATTGATTGTCTTGAATGTTTGGCAACCGACTTTGGCATATTATAAATATGGTTGTCCCGTGTATGGACTATGTGCAAGAAATAGAAATCAAAGTTTGAGCAGTGTATTCTTCTCCTCTCATTACTCTCATACTACCCTTTATAGTCAATTCATATTCAAGTAATATTTTCCTTTTGAGTCCGACTCTTCTATCAAAATAGTAGCAGTAATAGCTTACCTGTGATCGTGTTTTGTGTCATGGGGGTTACCGCTATGCTGGCGCTGCATTTTGACTGTCCGAGGCATACATGTCGAATAACCTCCCACAGAATTTAACTAAATGCGACGCCCTTCATCGGAACAGATCAACGAAAAAAGTAATAGCTTACTCCAAATTACCACCAGTTATACCAACTATTACTACTATATTGATTACTCCACCCTCTAAATTTCTAACAAAATATGGTATTTTTCTTAATGGATTAATCATAACATATTACACTACATAATATGATTATAAAATACTACATTGTATTTATTACAACATAGGATATCATATAATTTTCACATTCTCCTCAAATAATAATGGACTAATTCGAATCAAGCTACGATTCGTGAAACATCACCACAAGAAAGTTGCTAAGACCCCGCTAACGGCGAACTTAGCCCCTGCTACAAGGTTCATCCACCCAAGATTACGCTTTTTAAGGCTTTTGAACTCGTCCAATCACACGCATAGAAGCTGCTAAAGCATCCCGACAGGACACATATCCAAGTCACACATACCCAAGCCCCAAATATCAAAGTCTCACAAGGCGATCTACATAGCAAAGAAGGATCAAGCATCCACCAAATTCCCATCTCATGATCAAAGTCCAAGACTAAAGATCAGTTCACAACAACACACGGATTAAGGTTATGTAAGCTCATCCCGGTTGGATCATATTTCAAGTCAAAGATCAATACCTCGTCAGAGGCCCTGCTCACACACATATCCAAGCCGCCACCCAAGCCTGCTAGCTCGAGTCTACTAGACCGATAGTCGGACCCCAACCGTTTGATAAATTTTTTTGGTGTATGAAAGATTTTTCCAAAAGAATTTTATTATTCGGAGTGTATATAAATAATAAAATCTTTCTTCGCGATACAATCATAATTTTTGTCGACATGGGAACACACGGTTTAGTTCTCGAGGGAAATGTAAAATAGATAAAAATAATTTCATGAAAATATGGACGAATAATGAACAATCATCAATATAATTATGGAGACAAACAATATTGAAATAAGGAAATAAGAAATATTAAATGAAAAAATTTAATCATAATCGAATAATATCTCTAGAAATCTTTGAATAAATTACTAGTAATAGATAAGGATTAAAATTTGGATTGAAATATAAAACTGTTAAAAATAAAATAAGAAGCTTCCATACGTAATCACAATTTTTTATAAACGTAGTATGTAGATGGAATTAAAAAAACAATCCTCAAGTAGCCAACTGTTGTGATTATAGGCCTAAACTAACCACCAAATCTAAGCAATCAATGTTAACGACAGAAGTAAATTACGAAAATAAACACACAAATTTATGGCTGTGTTCCCTCAACGCTGAAGCAGACGTCAAGGTCATTGGCCAGAAATCCACTAAAAAATCAAACCGAAAGATTGTTGCTATAATTACCTATCGCTTTAACACTCAATCAGTAATACTTTATAACTTTAATATTCTCAATAACAAAGCCTCACAATATTATTGATTTACGATTCAATAATATTCTCTCTAGAAGCTTGTTTAAGATGCTAATTTTAAGTGATACAAAACACATGTAAAACGCCTCTATATATATATATAAGAAACCCAACCTAACTTGACTCAAAATAGGTAACTTTAGAGTCCAAAACCGCCTCACTCGTGATTCTTCTCGCTATCATCGTGACCTATACTCACGATATGGAGGTCAATGACAAGAACCATTTCCTTCGTAAAGCCAACAATTATCGCGAATTCTCCATCGTGAGTAGAAAATTTCTTCAACCTTCAACACCAACAAAATTATCCTAACGCTATTAGCATAGTGGTACCGAATCGTAGATTCCAACTATGAGGTGTTTGGTCTCGAATAGCTGTACTCACGACGGAGGTCATGACAAAATGTACGAAGAAAATTTCTTCAACCTTTAACAATCTCTCACTTGAAGACATTTTCAGACACCGCCTTCAAACATCATTCGCGTTAGCCTCTTTCGATTATTCGCTTCGGCGTTAACCGGGTTGAACACACCCCGCTTCCCTTGCTCACCACCTTCTCAGAAAACATATCGCCTGGATTTTGATCCCATGGAATCTTCAAACTTCGAACTCCATTCTCTAAAATGCATCGTATAAAATGGTATCTCGCCCTATATGCTTGGTTCTAGCATGAAATAATGATTTTTCTCTAGATAAATAGCACTCTCACTATCACAAGACAACGATTACTACCATACTCAAGGTTCAAATTTTTAGAAAAGTTTGCAAAACCATATCATCTCCTCACAGCCTTCAAATATAGCAACATACCTCCCATACCACAACCCGACAACGCTACTATAGGTCGCAATTCTGTATCTAACCAATAAAGAAGAGACTCCAAACGTAAAACACTTATCCATAATTAGTAAATTTTCTACTATCAACATCACTACTATCAAGATTCAAGCATATCCTATCAACCCATATCAGATTTCGAAACACAAAGCCTTTTCAAAGACTACCATTCGTATATCTTAAAATCCACTTTACAAATTTTCCTAATGTTCTCTACTTGGATTAGACATGTATCTACTAACAACTCCCACCGCATGCTTAATATCGTGTCTAGTTGCACACCATCAAGATACATAAGACTACCTATTGTATAATAAGACACCTTATCCATATGGGCATGCTAAATCATCCTCGGCCTCGTGATTGTTCTACGTATAATTGAAATGAGCAGCCTATCGGGCATTTACCGGCCTTTGCATCCAACATGTTGAACCGCTTTGATCACCTCTTTAGGCGTTTTCCCGTGTCAATCTCGTAGAATCCCGATCTCGGATTATTCTCATCCCCTGTAATTTGCTTTGCATCACCTAGGTCTTTCATTGCAAATTCCACTGATAACTCTTTTTTCAACATATTTATCTTGTGCAAATCAGCTCCCACTATCAACATATCATCCACATAAAGGAGTAGAATAACATAGTCTTTTTCAAACCTCCTCATGTAACAGCAGTGATCGGTCTCACATCTCACAAACTTCAGCTTCTTCATAAAATTATCGAAGGTTATGTTCCACTGCCTTGGAGCTTGCTTCAAGCCATACAAGCTCTTCCGAAGTTTGCAGACCAAATGTTCTTTCCCTTTAACCTCAAAGCCTTGAGGTTGCTTCATGGGCGAATATTTCTTTATCCAGTCACCATGTAAAATGCGCTTTTACATCCATCCGTCAAGGCAGCAGATTATCCCTTGCTACCAACCCAAGAATGGCTCGATTGTCACTAGTTTGATTCACGGGTGAGAATATTTCAATGTAAATAATACCTTCCTTTGTTGAAACTTTCTTGACAACCAATCGAGCCTCAGACCGCTTACTACCATCCTCGTTTCTTCCTTACCTCGATGTAATTCCATTTGTTCTACAATATTCTTTCCTCGCTATTCGACGGTTTAACTAACTCCCGTCATATTTGACATCAACGACCCATCTCCTCTTCTTATCAAGCGAATCCCACTTAATCACATCATCACATTGTACTGCTTCATCATAACTAACAAAGCTCGCTTTTGTCGGGCTAACAATGTTATTAGTTGTGATGGAGAATACCTTTGAGTTGGCCCCAGCTTTTGCTCTTTCCGATCTTCCCTCGTGACTCGTGTTTCGCTCTCAGATAGTATCGTATGTTTTCCTCTACCTCGCCTACCTCATCTTTATCAAATAGCCACCTCCAGAGTATTACACGTCACAAAAGGAGTTCCCCGTGTTTACTTTTCCGCTGAGTAGTGGCACGTATCTAAGTTATGCCATTTGGAAGAAACCGAGTCTGTTTTCCTCGGAGTTGCAGCTGTGACTTTTTCTCCCACTTTTTTCTCCTCCAACACCTTCCTCGTTTTATCTTTTGTATAACACCTCTTCATTAAAGATCACATCCTTACTACTTTATGATCTTCCCCAGCTTCAAATCATGTAACTATATCATATCTCAAAGATTTCATAACCGATAAAATAACAAATACTAGATTTTGCATCAAACTTACTTCTAGCATCTGCATCTACATGAACATAAGCTAAAAAACCAAATACTCTCAAGAAAGATAAGTTTACCTTCTTCGAACAACAAACTTCTTCAAGAATTTTAAACTCTAGAGGAACCGAGGTCCTCTATTAATCGTGAAGGCCGGGCAAAGATTATCGTATCAGCCCAAAAACTAACATCGAGGTAATGCACGTAACCTCATACCCGAGCACGCTCATTTAACGTTATGTTCATCCTCCCCGCCTACCTCGCCTGGGCTGGGTGTTCCCGGAATAATTTCCGTGATTCCGATCCCATTCTCAAAGACAAGATTGTCTCAAATCACTATTAGTATATGGACCTCATTATCCGATCTCAAACACTTCACTTTCAGCCCAATCTCTCGCTCTCAAGCAACCATAGTTTTCTTGGGCTTCTAAAGACCTTATAAACTTCGTATTTGTGTTTCATGAAATAAACCCAAACCTTCCTAGTCAGATCATCAATTAAGGTTACATAATATAATGAACTCCCACGTAACCAACCGCAGTCCCCATACATATGTTAACTAACTCTAAATTCTATCGACTTAGGCTTAACCCCAGTTTTAACAAAACCGACCTTCTTTTGCTTTCCCAACACACAACTCTCACAGATATGATGATCAACAGACTTCAATTCAGGTATTAAATTGTTTGAGACTAGCAATTTCATCCCTTTCTCACTCGATAAAGTAATTCGCATTTAATCGCGCTACGCCTTCGGCTCTCTCGTAACCTCCAACAACAACTATTACATTTCGAACCTCCAAAGAAGCGTACAAAGTACACATCTTCTCGAATTCTCGAGCTACGCTATCGCTCCAATGTTGCTTTCCGCTTGCCATCACCGAAAGGTTGTTCGATAGCCATCTCCATCCAAATTGACTAACAAATCAAGCTTTTCACAAGCTTTGGTACACATGTCTCACCTTTTGTCAATTCCCGTGATGTAACCATTTGACAACTTCGCATTTACATCTCCCATACCCACACTATTTACCGATTCACCATCGAAGATGAACCGGGCCCCATACTTCCGGCTATATAATTCACCATTATATCACGAGTAGACGTAGTATGAAACGACGCACTGTAATCCGTGATCCATAACTTAATAGAAAATAAATCGACAAGAGTAGTGCATTCTGCTAGAGTCATCAACAAATATCGACGCTATTTATGTTCGGGCTGGGTCTCCGACCTCCGTAGCTTTTCATAAAGGCTTCCCTCATGCGACATGTCTCTGGCCACAACCCCAAAGACTTCGAGTACGTCCTCCAAATTTCGACTTACTCCTACCTCTCGACTTTGACCTCTATTTATTCTTGCTATTACCTCTGTCCCAGTTCCTACCTCTTTCTACATTCAACGTAACCTTTTTCTCCTACATCGGTTTTACGACTTCCGATAAACAGCCCCCGCACTACCTTAAGCTCCAACTTATCAATACTTCCACAGAAGTTACTAATCGCATCCCTCATCGGATCCAACTATCGGCAAAAGATACCAATAATATCAACGCTTTCAGAATTTATCATCGAAATTCACCGAAACAGTAAATAATTGGTTTATTAAACTATTGGAAGTCATTAAGGTGCCTAGTTATGAGTATTTTCTCGACATCCTGCCGAAACAACCGCTTTCATTAATCGCATTCTTGTTGCCAATGATGGTTTTCTCACATGCATTCTGCCAACGCCTTCATCAGACCTTTTGTTGTAGTCTCCTTGACAACATTAGCAACCACGTTTCTGGACAAACATGGTCCGACACATCTAAGACCGGCCTCTGCCTCACTCTTTCCATTCTTCCTCATCCATCTCCGGCTTATCACCTAATGGCTTGTTCAAATTTTTACTATACGTGTATAATTTCCATATTCATCTTCCAACGCGAAAGTTATCCCGTCAAACTTCTCTACAACATATTGCCATCACTCCTTCGCTCTTCGACATCAACTTCATATTTTAATCAAGAACCTAGCTCGATACCAATTGTCAGGATTATAGCCTAAACTAACCACCAAACCTAACCAATCAACGCTAACGACGTATAAATCATGTAAAATAAACAACACACAAATTTATAGGTTCTCCCTCAATGTGAAATGTACGTCAAGCATATTGCCAGCAGAACTAATTAAAAATCAAACCTAGCATTTGCTTACAATTACCTATCGTTTAACACTCAATCGAGTAATACTTATAACTTAGTATTCTCAATAACGAAGCCTCACAATATTATTGAATGTAATACTTTTTATAACTTAGTATTCTCAATAACAAAGCCTCACACATATTGGCGATTTATCTCAATAATATTCTCTAGAAGTTTTAGTATGTTAATTTTTATGGATACAAAACATAGAAAAATGCCTCTATATATATAAGAAAACCCTAACCTAACTCGACTCAAAATGTGAATTTGTGAGTCCAAAAATCGCCTCAAATTCTTCGTGATTCTTCTCGCTATCATCGACCGCCATCATGACTCCATATACCCACGACGGAGTCACGACAAGAACCATTTCGTAGTAAAAGCCAACAAATTTCATCGTGACCTCCATCGCGGAGTAGAAAATTTCTTCAACCTTCAACACCAACAAAATTATCCAACGCTATTAGCATAAATGGGTATCGAATCGTAGATTCCAACTACGAGGCGTTTTGTCTCGGAATTCAGCAGGGCATTTTAAACATATTTTCTCCTCAAGCGCCGCCGCTTTCTAGCACCACTTAGTATTTTGCAATTTCGGCGGTTATCACTACGCATCAAGTATATTTGGGAATTTAATTTCAAAGATATTATCTGGCCAGATTTTTTCGCCTCTATCATTTGAGTAAAAAAGAATTAACAAAGAAGAGCAGGAGACAGAAAGCTACCCAACTAAATTTTGTTAGAGATGAATTAGGCAACGAAAATTTGTTAGAGATGAATTAGCCAACGAAATTTCAGTATGTTACTAATCCGGAAGGACAAAGCATTAACTGTCTTCTAGAACATCATATGTCACATTCAATTTTGCGGGTTAAATTAGGCAAGATAGGGATGAATGAAGGGTGATATTATTCCATAATATGAGAACAATATTTGGTACTATTAATGGACTATTAGTTTGTTACATGTGAGTGATTTTTACCAGAAGTGTAGTATCTTAGTACATGTAATGTTCGGCTGTGTAATAAAACTGACCAACTCATACTCCTCATACTATATAGATACTCTTGGACTGCTCATTTTAGTGTAGGGGATTTAAAATTTGATATTGAAAATGGATGGTGGAGCTATTGCTAGTGCTAGTGCTAGCATGAGAGTGAATAGTTCTTCAATGTGGAGGAACAGTGGTAACGACGTGTTTTCAATGTTCAGAAGGGACAACGACGATGAAGAACATCTTAAATGGGCTTAATTCTTGAGAAATTGCCGACTTTGATAGGTTGAGGAAAGGCTTGCTGTTTGGTTCACAGGGGGCTTTCCAAGAAGTTGATGTGGATGATCTTGGATACCAAGAGAGGAAACTTTTGCTTGAGAGGTTGATCAAGTCTGAGGACGATAACGAGGCTTTCTTGTTAAAGCTTAGAGACAGGCTTGACAGGTAAATGCATTTCTTGTTTTGCTTAATTATGGTGTGATTGAGAATTTCGTAGTGCTTATATCTTGTTGTGTTTTTCAGAGTCTGTATAGTTTTGCCTACTATTGAAGTGAGGTATGACCATCTAAGTATTGAAGCTCAATCTTCCCTCTTTTACTAACTTCACTATGAATATTGTAGAGGTATGGATTTCATATACTCTCTTTAATCAATATTAATTTATGTTCCTACTTCTTTTCCTATAATAATTATATTTAATTAATCAACAGGGCTTGTGCAACTCTCTCCATATTCTATCCAGTAGAAAGAAGGGACAATAAATATACTTAGAGATGTCAGTGGGTATCATCAAACCTTGCAAAAATTAACATGGACTTTTTATCCAAATAACAAGATGATGAGGTGTTATGTAATTGAAATTTGGTGAAACTTTATATATATATTTTTATCAATTAGAGTGGATATTTCATTTTGGTTTGCAGATTGACATTGCACCCCAGGTCCTCCAGCTTCTGGTAAAACGACATTGTTGTTGGCGTTGGCTGGTAGACTCGAAAAAGAATTGAAGGTAAATTTTTGCTGCTTCACCTGTTATATCAAACACATTCTGTAAACAATTGGAAAGTAGTTGTAATTTATTTTCCTTCAATTGTTGTTTGATCATTTGATACCAGAAAACTGGGAATGTGACTTACAATGGGCATAGTTTGGGAGAGTTTGTTCCTCAGAGGAGTGCCGCCTACATTAGTCAACATGACCTCCACATAGGAGAGATGACTGTAAGAGAGACGTTGGAATTCTCTGGTCTGTGCCAAGGTGTTGGTACCCGTTATGGTTAGTTCAGAACTTGATTGAATGTGCTATTGAAATTTTATGCTTGTAGATGAAGTCTGAACTTCGTGAATCGCTTAAAAATTTAATTGCAGAGATGTTAGCCGACTTGGCTAGAAGAGAGAAGGCAGCAAATCTAAAACCTGATCCTGACATGGATATCTTTATGAAGGTGAGGAAACTACAAAATAAACTATTACACTGTAGCTGTTCACTGAATCATTTATATACATTCCTCCATGTTCATAGTAGTCATTGTGATTGAATCAAAAGTTTTCTGTGTTATTTTTTGGATGGATGGTAAATTGATCTATCATTATGTTGTTGTATTAAGCCAAGAAATAATCGATAGAAACACAGAACAAACATAACAAGAAATGCGAACAAGATATGTCTATTTTGAGCCAGAAGCTGTCGACTGAATTAGAGGCAGAAAACTCTAATGTTCATATCAACAGTGTTTTGAAACTGAATTTTTTTAATTTAATGGATATCGTGATTTGTAAATCTTGTTACCTCTCTTGTATTATCTAGGCAGCAGCAACACGATGCAAACAAGTGTTATTTACAGATTATATTCTGAAAGATATTAGGCTTGGAAGTATGCGCGAACACCATGGTAGGAGATCAGATGCTTAGAGGAATTTCTGGAGGTCAGAAGAAGCCGAGTTACAACTGGTATAACAACCTCCATCGATTTCAACAAGTTTTTTAGCATATATGGAGATGAAGACTTGTTAAGAGCTTTTCAATTAATCACTTGTGGTTATAATTAAATTTCTTCAAATTCACAGGAGAATTGCTTGTTGGACCAGCAACTGCCCTCTTCATGGATGAAATATCCACTGGACTGGACAGTTCTACAACATTTTCTATTGTTAATTCTCTTCGGCAATATGTTCATATTTTGAAGGGAACTGCATTCGTTTCCCTTCTGCAGCCAGCACCCGAAACATATAACCTCTTTGACGATATCGTTCTCATATCTGATGGTCAAATTGTCTATCAGGGCCCTAGAGAGCATGTCCTCGAGTTTTTTGAATCGATGGGGTTCGTATGCCCTGAGAGGAAAGGTGTGGCTGACTTTCTACAAGAAGTAAGGTTCGTCAGAACAATAATCGTAAGTATTTTCATTATGACTATGCGATATTATTTTTCTAATCGCAACCTCTAAGATAGAATTTTAGGTAGCTTCAAAGAAAGACCAGAATCAATATTGGGCGAAGGGATGAACCCTATCATTTCATCACAGAGAGTGAATTTGCGGAGCATTTCAATCATTCCATGTTGGGCGCAGACTGGGGATGAGCTGCTACGCCATTTGACAAAAGTAAAAAAGTCATCCAGCAGCCTTAACAACTGAAAGATATGGTGTGAACAAAAGGAGCTTCTAAAGGCCTGCACTTCAAAGAGGTGTGTTAATGAAGAGAAACTCATTTGTGTATTGCTTCAAGCTATTTCAAGGTTAAACTTAAGTATCGTTTGAATATTTTGAGTAAGTTTTTGTTGGTACATAATAACTAATGATGTTTTTTCTTGAATGGTTTTCAAACTCCATAATTTAGCACTACTTGAGATGTCACTCTTCCTAAGGACCAAGATGCATCTATAATAGTGCGAGAATGATGGGCAAAGTATATGTAGAGCTATTTTTCACAATCATGGTTATGATGTTTAATGGAATGTCAGAGATGGCCTTAACAATCTTTAAGCTTCCTGTCTTCTTCAAGCAAAGGGACCTTCTATTCTATCCTTCTTGGGCATATGCACTTCCAACGTGGATCTTAAAGATCCCTATTTCATTAGTTGAAGCAGTTGTCTGGGTTGTTCTCACATACTATGAAATAGGTCTAGACCCAAACATTACCAGGTACAGATTCGAGATATTGTTAGTTTATTTACAAAGTCGAGTCTCATTCAATAGATTGGGTATCGAGTTGATCAATTTTTTGTTGCAGATTCTTGAAACACTACTTGTACTCTTGCTTGTGCAAACAGCATCAAGGATTGTTCCGCTTTGTCGGGGCAATGGGTAAGGACATGATTTTTTGCCAACGTTGGATCATTCGATGCTTATACTTGTTTCTCTGAGTGGCATCATTTTGTCAAGAAGTATAACTGTTTTTATCCTAAATAAGCCAATAACAATACTTATGTCTAACATGGCTGATTCTCTTTCTTCCTACATCTGATCAATATTGTAGACGATGTAAAGAAATGGTGGATATGGGGTTACTGGGCTTCACCATTGATGTATGCACAAAATGCATTACTAGTGAATGAGTTTGTAGGACAACGCTGGAACAAGGTAAAACTTATTATGAATGATCTTTTTCTGAAGATAGCTCACTGAATTGTTACTCATTGTCTATTCTTTGATGATGATCTTTTCTGAAGCCTGGGCCAATTCCAAATGAAACACTAGGGACTACAGTTGTAAAATCACGAGGATCATTTCCGGATGCTTACTGGTATTGGCTGGGGAACTTGGGGGTATTAGTGGGTCACTATACTGTTCAACATAGCATTCATCGTTTCTTTAACTTACCTCAATCGTGAGAGACTACTTGTTCTCATTTTTCTCTATATTTTCTTAATTTCATAAAATTAACTCTCAGTTGCTATCTGCAGCATTTGGCAAGTCTCATGCTGCAGTAGGTGAAGATGAAAATGAAAAAAATAATGTTGAAATGACAGAAAGAAAAAGCGTTGTTGCATCTCAAGGTGACATATCTTGTAAATTGTTCTGTTCCTGCTTTTTGTCCTTCATGTTATTGAACTTAAATTTTTCGCAGGAGGTGATCAACTTAGGAGGAGAAGCATTTCATCTGGATCTTCATCAACGAGAAAAAAACTCCATTATTGAGGTGAATGAGAACAACAAAAAGGGGATGATACTTCCATTTGAACCTCATTCTCTCACCTTTGACAACGTCAAATACTCCATAGACATGCCAGTGGTAAACATGCATACTAATCTTCTGATACTTATGCTATAAAGTTTCCTATCAAGTTTATTTCCCCTTACATCGATAGAGTCCTCACCCTTACGAGCTTCTTCCAATCACGTTTCAGGAAATGAAATATCAGGGGGTTGAAGAGGATAAATTGGTGCTCCTAAATAGTGTATTAGATCATTCAGACCAGAGTGTCCTTACAGCTTTGATGGTGTTAGTGGAGCTGGAAAAACCACTCTGATGGATGTGTTAGAAACGAGAAAAACCGGTGGAGTACATTGAAGGAGACATCAAAAATCTATGAATATCCAAAGAAGCAAAAAGAAACTTTTGCTGCAAGTATTTCTAAGGGTGCACATGAGCAGAATATTCACTCTCCCCATGTTACCCGTGTATGAGTCCTTGTCTATTCTGCTTGGCTTAGAGCTGCCTTCAAGTCGATTATACATCCAGAAAGGTTGAGCTTAGATTATATCTCAAATGCAGCATAGTTATTCATAATTGTAGATTTTGTCTTTGGTAAACTTCTTAACAGGAGCTTTAGTTCTAATGTTAGATTTTATGTGTGTCAGATGTTTGTTGATGAGGTCATGGAACTTGTGGAACTTACTCCATTAAGAGGAGCACTAGTCCAGTTGCCTGGGTGATGGTCTCAACGAACAGCATAAGAGCCCCATTTGACTATTGCGTTGACTAGTTGCTAACCCTTCTATTATTTTCATGGATGAGCCAACATCAGGATTAGATGCCAGAGCAGCTGCAATTGTGATGAGGACTGTCAGGAACACTGTAGATACTGGAAGAACAGTTGTATGCACAATCCATCAACCAAGCATCGACATATTTGAGGTATTTGATGAGGTGAGAAGTTTCTGTGAGAGATAACAAGCCATGGTGATTAATTAAATGCTCATGAGACAATTCAATTCTTAAGTAGTCACTTCATTGCAGCTCTTTCTTATGAAAATTGGAGGTAAAGAGATATATGTGGGGCCACTTGGTCGTCATTCTAGCCAAGTGATCCAGTACTTCGAGGCAATTCGTTTGCCTCCATGATCTCACAATATTAAAACAATCATTATCGATATCTTATACTCGGTATTATTCTTTTTGTAAATAGAGTATTTATGGAGTAAGAAAAATCACGAAGGGTTATAACCCAGCAACATGGATGTTGGAAGTTTCTTCTTCTGTACAAGAAAAGATGTTGGGGGTTGATTTTGCAGACATTTACAGGAACTCAGAACTAAGAAGGTAAGTTTCTTCATTTTGCCGTTTAGTTGGCATTTGATAAAGAAATGTGTTTCTTTTTTTTCCTTAATTGAGGAAAGAACCTTCACATGAATCACATCATACTTCTAAATCATCATTTTCCCTTGCTCTATTTTACAATGCACCAAATTTCAGGAGAAACAAAGCATTGAATAGTGAACTAGGTGTGCCACGCTCGGGCTCACAAGATATATATTTTGAGATGCAATATTCACAATCATTCATAACCCAGTGCATTGCTTGCTTGTGGAAACAACACCGATCATACTGGCGTAACACATCTTATACTGCAGTTAGATTTTGGTTCACAACATTCATTGGGTTGATATTTGGGAGCATGTCTTGAGCTTGGGTCGTACAAGCGTGCGTAGTAAAGCAATGTCAGATAGAAGTAAATGATGACGATTCTTGAAAATGACACTCTAAATTCTTCTAAAATATCATGTTTCAGGTCGAATATGCAAGATTTGCTCAATGCTATGGGTTCGATGTTCATTGCTGTACTTTTCCTTGGAATCCTCGCGCCTCCTCTGTCAACCTGTAGTGGCTGTCAGACGAACAGTTTTCTACAGAGAAAGAGGGGCTGGGATGTGCTCAGCTTTCCCATATGCATTTGGACAGGTTTGTATCTCAAGAGAAAATTATATGTTACATAAAACATGTCCAAACGAAGTTCCTAAACTAATATTCCTCCATTTGCAGGCAGTAATTGAACTTCCTTATGTATTCCTTGACGATGGTATATGGTGTCATTGTTTTACGCAATGTTTCATTCGACTGGACTGTGCAAAGTTCCTATGGTTCATCTTTTTTTGCTTCACGTTGATGTATTTCACTCTATGGTATGATGTCCGTGGCAGTGACTCCAAGCCAACACATTGCTGCCATTGTTGTTCCATGTTTTTTGGTATATGGAACATCTTCGCAGGATTTCTCATCCCCGGTCACCATAGTTCATTCGCTTGACGAACAATTATACCATCATTATATTATAGCTTGTTAATTCCCCCTTTCTCTTTGTTTCACAGAGGATACCTATCTAGTGGCGGTGGTATTACTACGCCTGTCCTGTTGCGTGGGCGCTTTATGGTCTGCTTATTGTCCCAGTCGACGTGTGCAAGATAAGATGGAGGATTCAAATGAAACAGTTCAACAAGTGCTGGAGAACTATTTTGGATTCAAGCATGATTCATTGGAGTCTGTGCAGTCATGGTCCTTGTCTTTGTAAATAGTTTTTGGTGTCACTTTTGCCTACTCCATTAAGGCCTTCAACTTCCAAAGGCGATAGAAGTATGGCTTATAAACTCTCAATACATCCTTACATACATTCTCAGGGTTAGTCCAAAATGTTGAAAAATTAGGGTTATTTTCCTCTATTTAAATCTTGATTTACAATTGAATGAATTTCTTTCAGTGATCAGTATAAGATCCTATTAGTATTTGGTATATGAATTACATTTTTCTCGTCGTAAATGATCATAATATACAAATTAAATGTCATAAAGGACATTTATCTAGATAATTTGTTGTTATTAACAGATTCCTATTGTCTCCCAAGTGGGAGTTTCTGTCAAATAAACCACTTTTGTTTTATTGGTAAATGTTACGAAATAGGAAATTCATTAGCTTAATCTTATCTCAAGTTTTGGTTTTTGTTTCGTTTAATATAGTGATAACTGAAAGGAAACCATGGTTCAAATTATTTCAATGATCAATTGTTCATAGCTAATAATTGATCTTATCGTCTACAAAGATGGTTTTCTATATGGAAATATGTCTGAATAATAGTAGCCACTAATGTTTTATATAGAGTATCCTAGTTGGTGAGCCCTCTTATATAGAGGAAGTTCAAGCGATCTCACGGGGAAATCGTGAATTAGGTCAATTGAGACTCACACTACTTGCTTCAAGGCATCGGATAGAACTTCAAATGTAGATAGATGGTATGAAATCTTTCTTGAGTGAAAATGGCGAGTCTTAACTTGTTATGAAGAAGCAATGAAAAAGAAAAGAAGGCTGATGAATGGCTTATAGTATGAAATCGAGATAAATCAATGTACCAAAATAATGTTTGGACATTGATGAATCTACGAAGGTGTTAGATCTATCGAGTCGCGAATGGGTTTTTTCACCAAAACGCCAAACTAAGATAAAGATGGAAATGTCAAGGTGTTTTATAAAGAAATTTGAGGAAACTTTTGTATCAGAACAAACAAGAATTCAAGATGATTTAACGTGAGGCATGTCAGGATGTAAGTTCATGTTTTTAATTATCTTAGCCATCGTTGTCTAATATGATTATGAGATGCGAAAGCGGATGGATGTAAAAATACGTTGTATAACGGTAATCTAGAAGGGGCGTGTACGCTGACACAACTTCCACGGGTTTTTATATGTAAGGACCTAAGAGGTATCTGTTCTGATCCGTTGGACAAGCAGCGTCGAAAGTTGGAATCTTCGTTTTTAATGAGGCGATCAAAGAGTTTGGGTTAAATTTAAAGGGCGAAGAGGTGCTATTAATATCTGAAGGTTAGTAGGAGAAACATTGCATTTATAGTCCTGTATGCTTAGATGACATACTAATTATAGGAAGCGACTTATCACAACACCGAATCTGTCGAGTCATGGATATGTAAATGTTTCTCTTTGAAAAGACTTTGGAGGCAAACATGCCTATCTTTGAATAGTTGAAGCCGATCATTTAAAATGATTTTGTTAGTTTAGGTGCGTGGCAAAATTTAGCAATGAATATATACCAAAGCTGCTGACTTGGTCAATTGTCAACATGGTTCATACAAGTTGTGAAAAATTATACTTTATATTAAATGTCGAGTTAGTTAAACATCGATCTCAAATTCTTCATTGTCTGGAGTTCGATCAAGAATAAGATCATTTCAGACTTATTGTCTTATTTTGTTGAAGGATTAAGAAAGTGCATACATTAAAATTTCTTGAAGAACTCAGTCAGGTGATTGTTAACTTCGTCTGGTTTTTCATGGTTGATAAAATGGCCTACTCCTTCCATGATTATGATCTCTTCCAAATTTGGGACATCTTTCTTGGAACCTCCTCCAGACATGAACTCTTTTGTTCCAGGAAAACTGATGGTCAAATCTTGATCGCCAATGATGAATAACGTTGGAACTACTACTTTTGATCCCATCCATGGTGCTGTAAGCTCCCAACTTCTGCATTAATTTACACACACAAACACAAGAAAAGGAACAACACTTAATATTATTCATCCAATATCAGAAGGACTTAGGGTCGTTAAAAGGCAGTAATATTCAATATTGATATGTCAATCATAAAGTGATTTAAATAATCTTGAACTATTCTCCATATTACTTGGTTTAATTGGTAATGGGGTTTATCTGACATATTCTGTGGGACGAGCTCTCCTTCAATAAATAAAGAATGCATTTTGTGGTTTACAGGTCAGGGGCTCGGTAGTTCAATCTCCAGTGAATCACATTTTGTCGAGATTTTGTGACAGTAATTCACGTCTTCTTCAAGTCATTCATGGGGCAACTGCCGGGGCCTGGAGGATAGCAGGAAGCGGCATCTCTTTAGGGAAAATGAGGGGAGCTGGATCGTGGGACGACAAGAACCTTCTCATTATATTTGCAGTTTCAGCTGAAGCAAATACACCTTCTATTTCTCCTGGTTCCTGGGGTATAGAGTAATCAAGTATTACAGTCAACAATGGTTCACATATGACTAATAACAAATTAGATGAATCTGTGTCAATGTTTCAGAATGTTTTTTAGATACCATTTTATTTGTCTAGATAAATAAGGGTCAATCAGGTAAAATGTAACTAAAAATACTATTAACCTGGAATTTGCACATGTAGAAATCATCACCAAAAGCAGCTCTTAAACCTTGAACAACCGATAGATAAGGATGGCGAGGCATAAATGGAACACTGAGATTAACCAATGCCTTGACCCTGTCTGGCCTAAACAAGCAAAGTTGCCAGGCAATAATGGCTCCAAAATCATGTCCAACCAAGAAACTTGTTCCAGGCTAAAGGGGAGTCAATAAGAGGCAACAATGTCTCCAACTATGTGCAAGTGATTGTAGCTACTCACCCAGACATGAGACATCTGTGTCCCCGTAGCCACGAAGGTCGGGCGCAATGGCCCTGAAACCTTTCGATGAGAGGTGAAGCATCTGGTGACGCCATGAGTACCAAAGATCAGGGAATCCATGGAGGAATAAAACCGCTGGGCCGTCTCCTATTTCTGCCACATGCATGTTTATGCCATTGACGTTCATGGTCTTATGAACAATTTTCTCATTTCTCCTAAGGGTAGATTGAGAGTTCTGGTCAGTTGTTCTATCATGATATATTAGTATTTGTCCACTTTGTTTAGGTGCGAATAACAATATTTATTGCATGTCTTGATGTTCACAAGGCAGGAGTTACAAATCCATCTGATTACGAATTATATATTGACCATATCATACTCTATACAATAAATTAAATATTGTAATTATTTGGTGATTTGTTCCCAAATTGCCGATTCTTACCTAGTTTGATGATTCATTTCCATTCTTATTTTAACTTTTGTTTGTTTCCCTAATTGAACATGGAGAGAAATTTACTTGACGTTTTTACAAACGTTACTCTTGTTGCGAACGGGTTTCAAATAACATTTCACATTAATAATGTATATAAACAAAATAATTTGTAAGTTTCATGTAAATACATAAATATTTTAACAAATTGTAGCTAAATTGATTGAAACAGAACAAGCAACTTACAACACTTTGAATTTACATTCTTATAGAATTTTGATCAACAAATGAAAGAAAAAATAAACCAAACATTACAAACAAAGAAAATGTAAGTATGTTTGCCAAAGTTTTCATAATAAGCCACTGGAATATGGTACCCCAGTCTGCTGCAACCAATCATCCCAAACCAAGAAACTGGAAACAGTAAAATTAGCAGCATCACTCGAACAAACATAAAACACTATGATACCATATGCAGCTAATAAGGAGATCATTAACAAAAAAACGTCGAGAACGAATGTCATTACCAATCTTTTTGTTTGCTTTGATTACAACCAAGTTGAATCTTCTTGATGTTGATCATTTCACCTAAAACTTTAGCTTGTGTGCTACTTCGTCTATTTCTATCTGTTCCGCCATTCCTTTATTATTTAAACGCAGTTGTATGTTGCTAATTGCCACTTTAACAATGTCTTGATTATAATATTTTCTATTTGCAGGTACTGGCGCCACGGCATCCGCTACTGTGTGATGTTCGGCGAAAGGTTGGTATCATCCCTCAGGACTAATCATGGGTCTACTCCGGACATCGAATCGATTTTTGGAATCTACATGATCATTGTTTTAAAAAAAACTTCTGATTACTTATTGTCAGTGAAACTCTATGGATTCGTGTTTGAGGTTTGTTTTGTGTTTGAAGCTTGCTTTTGGAGTATGAAAATTCTCACATAATGTTTTGGATTTTTATTGTATTTAGGTGGAAGTCTCGATGTGAAATGGAACACCGGTGTATTGCTATTCGAGGCTAGTAGAAGATCGAACCACCATCGAGGCCAGGGGAATTAAGATGGGAGAATGGAAATGACAAGCAGTTTGAGCATAAAGGGAGATTAGATCTCATTTGAGCAAATATCAAAATATCCCAGATTTCCTGCCGATTTTAAATTTTTAAAGATTAAATTAGAGTTGTTACTCTTGATTAGTGTCGTTTGTATGTAGTTTTTTAAGCTAAATCTGAATTATTGTAGATTTGGCTCATTAAGAATACTGATTATAAATATTACTCCAATTGAAGCTTAGTTTTGATATGACTGTAACAATCGTTGTGAGTTCATTCTAGTTGATTTACTTGGCTGACAGGGCGTCACGCTTGAAGGAACACGTATAAAGATAAGTGTTATTTACTTTGAGGTATTTTAATTATTATGCATTGAATTACTTAGAATATTAGACTCGTAGGTTTGGGTGTTAAATGCTCTGTTTAGTTGTATTTCATCCCAGCAATTCATATCAAAGCAGGTTGAAAATTTAGAGTCTAGATATAGTTTGTCGACCTGCTGTAGATAAATTCGATGGGGTAGATTTTGCCCATTGGAAAATGAATATGGAAGATTATTTGTATGGGTAGAAGCGTCATAAGCCTTTAGGCGAAGCCACTTAAATATGGAGATTGAAGAGTGGAGCGAGCTAGATAGATAAGTGCTTTGGGTATAGTGAGGCGGGTGCTTGTCTAGGAACGTTGTTTCAATGTAGCGAAGGAGACCACGACAAAGGGCTTGATGATAGCTTTGTCGGGGTTATATGAGAAACCATCCAACAATAAGGTACGGTTGATGAAGCAACTGTTTCACTTGGGGGGATGTCAATAGATACTCGATTGCTAGGCACATAGCCCAGTTTCGATAGTTTGATAAATCAACTGTCTATTGTTGAGGTTAACGTCGAGGATGAATTACAAGCGTTGATACTATTGGCATCTTTGCCAGATAGTTGGGAGCCGATGAGAATTTCTTTGTGAGTAATTCCGATCGGGGAATGAGATTGCGGCAAGGTGGTTGAAGCGTCTTCGTAGAAGAAGTTCGGAGAGAACCAGTGGGAGTTGAGAGAAGGTTGCATTAAATGTAGATAGGGGTAGGAACTACAGCGTCAAAATATTGGAGTCAAAGTCAAAGAGGAAGAGTAAGTCGAAGTTTGGAGGGCGTACTCTTGAGTGTTGGGGATATGGCAAGACTGGTCACATGTTGCGGCGTGCAGGAATAAAGTAGTCGAGAGAGGCGGCAAAACGTGTGTAGGTAAATTTGTTGGTGGCCTATGTGGATGCTTTCTACTCTTGTCTGTTGATTGCTTCGATAAATTCTTGAATTCTACTCGGTCAGGGCGTCGTTTCATCTCACCCTTTCGAGGATATAATGTTGAATTATGGTATAGGTCGGTTAATGCGCTAACGTGTGAAGATTGAAGGTATGGGAGATATGAACTTGAAGGCATCGAATGGTTTCACACAGAGATTGACTAAGTGAGGCATGTAGAGGCAGTGAAGCTTGATTTACGTGAGGTATTTGGATGAGGATGGTTGCGAGCGGCGTTAGGGTGAAGGCAGGTAGCTCGAGGTGCGTGTGTAGCCCGAGGTCGAGAGATAGGTGCTTTTGTACGCCTGGGAGTTCTCAGACTATAGCCGTTGTTGATAGTTACGAGGCGTGCGCTGACAGATTTGGGCCACGTAGGCGAGAAAGGTATGGCGCTTCTTTCAAATATTAGATACATGAGCTCAAATCACATTGATCATAAATATCACAGCGGAAGCTAGCGTTACGGGGAAAGCGAGAAGAAAGTGAGTTTTGTTAGAATTGGCATTGAGCCGAAATGCGAGAGGCTTGCGTTAGTTCACCACCGCGGATGTGCAGGGACGGCGCTTTGTTGGTTCTGTGGGAGGTTCATCGTATTATGTAACCTTCATTGATGATGCGACGAGAAAAGTTTGGGTTTATTTCCTGAAGAATAAATCCGAGGTGTATGAAGTCTTCAAGAAATGGAGAGCTATGGTTGAGAATGAGACGGGGCTGAGAGTGAAGTGTTTGAGATCCGACAATGGGGGTGAATACAGTGATATGGATTTCAAACAATATTGTGCCGAGAATGGAATAAGGATGCAGAAGACTATTCCGGGAACACCCCCAACGAGCAGGTATTTGAGAGAGAGAGGATGAGCGGGGCGCTCAATGAGCGTGCTAAGTATGATGTTCTGGCTGTGGTTCGCCAGCGTTACAGGCGGGCCTTGATCAATCTGTTGCGCTTCTTGATAAACAGAGGACCTTCAGTCCCTCTGAATTTCAGAATTCCCGAAGAGAAGTGGAGTTCTAAGAAGGTAAATTATTCTTTCCTGAAAGTATTTGGTTGTTTAGCGTATGTTCATGTTGATGCAAATGCTAGAAATAAGCTTGAAGCTAAATCTAACATTGCTATTAGTTTATGGCGCGACGAGATGGGATACATGTTACATGATTTGAAGAACCGGAAGATCATTCGAAGCGAATGTAGTCTTGATGAGCAGATGTTATACAAGATAGGCCGAGAAAGTGTTGGAGGAGAAAGAAGTGGAAGGAGAAGTCTGTGAAATCTGGGAAGTGAATCGTTGACGCGGTTCGTTCAATAAGCGTGTCTTAGATCGTACCACTGCTCCACGAAGATGACACGAAGATCCTTTTCTTTGATATGCCACCTTTAGAAGAGATGGAGTTGAGATGGAGGAGATAGCCAGTGCGATGATAATATTTCTATGAATGATCCTTGAGGAAGAGAGATTGTCCTTGATAGTGATCAAGATGTAGAGACACGGTCTCGAGAAGAAGTATCCGTGTCGAGAAGAAACCAACTCGGAGAGTATTACTTAGCAACTTTCTACATTGGCCCGGCGGAGGCGAGCACACATTGGATTATGTCGACGATTACAATGTGATGTCTGATCAGAGGAGTTAGCGATGAAAGAGAAGATAGGTCATTGTTGACAAACATGGCGGTAGGAGTTGAAATAATACCGCCCGGGAAGCCCGGAGAAAGAATATTGAGAATAAGTAGATTACTGCCGAATCAGGAGGAACATGATGGAGGTAAAGCATTTATAAAGCTCGTTTGGTTGTCGAGGATTCAGCGAGAGGAAGGAATTGACTGAAATATTCTCACCCGGCCAATTGACTTGTGACAATCGGAAGCTACGGGATTGGTAGCGAGATGATGCGCACTTAATCGGATGGATGTAAAGCTAACGTTTCTACATGGTGAAGATCCTAGATGAAAGAGTTATTCATGAAGCATTTGAGGTTAGAGGGAAGAAAGTTTGGTCTGAACTTGAAGGAAGAGGCTTAATACTGACTTGGAGCAAGCTCGGCGATGGAATATTACCTTTATAACTTTATCAAAAGGTTGAAGTTTGTAAGTTGTGAGACAGAAATACTTGTTGTTACATAAGGAAGTTTCAAAAAGATTATGTTATCTTACTTCTTTATGTTGATGATATGTTGATTGTAGGGCTAATTTGGTGAACATGTTGAAGAAAGAGTTGTCAGTGGGATTTGCGATGAAGGACCTAGGTGAGGCGAAGCAGAGTGGGGATAGGGAATAATTAGAGATCGAGAGTTACTAAAGAGATTGACGAGAGGAATACTGAAGAAGGTAATCAAGCGATTCAACATCTTTGGATGCAAAGCACATAAAGTACCCGTTAGTACCTTTCATTTTCAATTATCGTCTGACGTTCACACAGGCGAAGATGATTTAGGTATATGGATAAGGTGTCTTATGTTACGATTAGGTAGTCTTATCATGTGCTATGGTGTGTACTAGACACGATATTGCACATGTTGTGGGAGTTGTGGGTAGATATATGTTTAACCCGAGGAGAAAACGTTGGAAAAGCAGGTAAGTGGATTTTTAAGATACATGAATGGTAGTCTTTGAGAAAAATCCTTATGTTTCCTTAAATCTACTATGGAGTTGAGTGGGATAATAGCAGATCTTGATACGGTGGTGATATTGATAGTAGAAAGTCTACTAGTGGATATGTATTCACATTTGGGGATCTTGCTATTACACGGAGATCGGTGCAACCCGATAATAGCATTGTCTAGTTGTGAGGCCAGTATGTTGTTATGGCGGAGGCTTACGTGAAAGAGAGATGATTTGGTTTCGCGGACTTTGAAAAGAAATTTGAATGCGGCATGGATGCCAACACCTTGTCTGTGATAATCAGTGCGATTTATGCAGCTAAAAATCCGTGTTTAAATGCGAGGAGACTGACGCATGGGGCCGAAATTACCGTTCATCGTTACGTATTGGAGGAATGGGGTCTGAGAAGCTTGACAAGATTCCTAGAAGATCGGAATCCGGCTGATATGTTTACAAAGGTTGTAAGCGAGGAAGCGAAGTTGTGTTTGACGATTGGCAACCGGGCAGTAGCTCGAGGTCTTCTTTGAGAATGAGAGGTCTTGAAAACATTGATATGAAAAGGTTTCAAGTGGGAGATTGTTGAAGTTGAAAGCATTTTCATAGCGTGGAGGTGCAGGGGATCGAGACCCGTCGATGAAGTCTCGATGCACAAATAGGCTTACGTATTGCTGTTCGAGAGGCCATCGAGGCGTCTATGAAGACCCTCGGCCGGGCAGTCCCGATGGGTCTCGATAACCAACTGGCCAGCTTAAGGGAGATTGGAATCTCATTTGACAAATATCCAAAAATATCAATTTTCTCCCGATTTTTAAAATTAAATTAGAGTTACATTTACCTGCTTGATTAGTGTCGTTTGTATATTATTTTAAGCTTCATCTGAGTGTGTAGATTTATGGGTAAAATACTAGATTATAAATATTACTCAATTAGAAGCTTAGTTTGATAGGGGCTTTGTAACAATCGTTGTAGGATTCGTTAGTTGATTCTGGCTTGAGACGTCGCTGAGAAAGAGCCTGTATAAAGATTTGGTGTTATTCTTTCATTATTTTTGTTATTATGCATTTAGATTCTTAGAGATATTAGGCTAAGTAAGTTTGGGTGTTGATATATCTATTTAGTTGTATTTCATCCCAACATCTTTAGATGTTGGTCTGTAATGTATCTCTCTAATTGAATTTGTACTTTTGAGTTCCTTCAATTTTACAATAGAGTTTTATCGATCAGTTTTCCTTGTCCAACATAACTGGTCTCCTAAATCTTGGCCGAGGAGGGGCGTTCAGCTCTAAAACTTGATGTTATGGATGATATCAGCAAGGAGTGGATAAATTTAAGGCAACATCAGTGTAGAAACCACATCATTCTTACTCATTGAAAGCTTCACTTCGAAAAAATAACCAACAATATATGGTTAGAAAGTGTTAAATGACACTCTCTTCATCTGCTTGTATAATAATATAACGCTAAGGCAATGAGACATATTGACGTCTTAAGTAGAGGGGATAATGTGACTAATTCTTGCAACCCAATCAGAACCGAGTTGTTCATGATAATAGGTTTTATAAGGAAATTGTTAATCAACTTAGACTTTGGATAATGCTAAAAAAACTATGACATGATTCAATAATAAATTCCAATTCAACTTCACTTACGTTTGGTCTTTCCATATCTGATCTTGCTTCAGCCCTGGTAGAACAAGAGTAGCATTCCATATTTTGGACACAACTACAATAAGCAAAACCCACAAACTATTTGGTCCAATTGTGGTGTAGACTAGATTGTTCTACACTGGGAGCTACGCTTAACTCGTGTGTAACTCTATTCCTAATTATAGTGAAGATTTAATGGTTTGGAGTCGTGGATTAGTTAGCAATTGATAGGAGGCCGTAAAAATCTTGGTGTGCTATTTTTCAAAGTTAACGATTAATTACCAAATGCAGATCGCATCCGTTATAACACTAAAAAAAAGTAAGCAGGAAGCTTACAAAGGGCAAAAGTGTAACTTCACACAAACTTGAAAAATAGGACAAAAAAAGAACCAAAAATAATAATAATAATAATAATAATAATAATAATAATAATAATAATAATAATAATAACCCACAAAACTGAATTGTAACTTCCACTATTGCCACAATCCCTCAAAATTAGGAAGTTCAACTGCCAATTTACTCTCAATTCTTCAATATAATATTGCAAAAAAACCAAAGGCAACGGCGGAATAACTTGTAAATGTCTATGGAAAGTTCGATTATGTAATTTTCAACGATTGTATAACTTGTATATGGATTCCAAGGATTTTGCACCCAAAAGGCTACTTGTTTGTGGGGGGTTTGAACCCGTATATTTTTAGTCATATCACAAGTATCACAAGTACTGTTGCATTGTGAAGGTTGAAATAAAGATCCATTGTATTCTTCTTGTTGTTATTATTCAACATATAAATAAGTATTCAAGCGTTCATGGCAGCAGTTGAGGAAGGGAAAGTGAATCAGCGCCTAGTTTCTATGCCCGCAATACCATGTTCTTCTACGCCAGGAGTCATACTCGCGGAGATGCACTAAATGTGCATCGTCGATGCTTTAAAACTATGTCGATTAAAACTACATCATATTGGAATTATTTGCAAAGATGATGGACTAAGAAAACACCGCGATCATGATGCCTTGAATACTCGAGAGCGATACTCACCCAAAGCCCAAATTGGGAATATACATCTATATGCAGAATATACAATCATGCAATTCCCGTTGAAGACACCGGTGATTTCCTGCGAACAAACATGTGACATTGTGACGATGAAGATAAAAAAAAACATACCACTGAAAATAACAATGTTGTTTGCTTACTTGCTGTGGATAGTCGCCATTCTCACATTGAGAATTTATCAAGACTTTAGCTGCTCTATGCAATGGTGCCGGGTCTCTCTCGCCCTGAAAAAGTAATAAGATAGAAATAGATGAGTTAAATTTTGTCGATGGATCATTCAGATACTGAGTGTAGCAGACCATACAAGTTATTGAGAAAATATTAAAACCAGGTGGAGTCAGTTGAAGTATACCTGGCCAGCTTCAATTAGAGCCAGCATTGCCCATGCAGTATGTACTACATTTGATCTACCACCTTTATGCAGTGAAGCTAAACCGTGAAGAACCGGGTGTGTGCAAGTATTGCAGCCCAGAAATCTTGGAGAGCAAGGAAAGAAAGTTAGAGTGCTTATTTTTGGAAATGATGGTACCTTTTAGGCAGGTAATTGATGTGACTTTTCTTGAAGAAAAGTAATTCGCTATAGGTTTATTTGTGAAACCTATAAAATACTCTTCTTTTTATTGTAGTATTTTGTGTGTGTAGAAAACAAGCGCACAATATGATGGTTGAAATCAGCTGTAGGTTTGAATAGGAGAGTTTGTTAACGTGCCCCAGAATTATGAGAGTTTATCGTAATTCTTGGTAAGGTTAATGAAAAGAAGTGAGATTCGAGAAGCGTTAATGAGAGACTTGTGCAGGTTTTAAGTGTGAGAAAGCTGTCAGGTTGAGAGAATGATAAAATAGGGTTCTTGAGTCGCGTAACAATCTTCGTGATATTATTAGTGGATCTGCGGCCGAGTGGATGTCTACGGCTTCGCGTTGAGGGGAGCAGGGGTAAAATCCTTGTGTTGTTTATTTCGCATTATTTTCTTTTACGTTTTGTCGTACGAATTAGTGGTATGTAAATACGGTTAGGCTGTTGTTGTGCATCTCACGGATGGGATGCGAGTTATTGTATCAGTAATAGGATTGTCGATAATGGTGTAAGATTATAACAATTGAGTATCGAGCTTGGTTGTAAGTTTGGTGGATCTTTGGATACCTAGCAATTGGTATCAGCTTGATTTGATGATTGGAGAAATTTATTCGGAGAATTTGTATGATTGGGTTGAAAGATGGTGTTGATCTGAGGTGGAGTCGTTCTTGGTAGGACTAATATGGTGGAAGATGAGATTGACTCTTTGGAGCATCCTTGGGGTTATCATTGGAGATTCTTGGAAAAACTCGTCTTGAAGATGAAGGTCAGTAGGATTTGTGATATGGGTGATGTGAAGTCGGCATCCGCAGGTTATCATTTGGAAGATCTTGTGGAAAAGTCATCGGGAAGATGGAGGATCTGAAGGAAATTTGTGACATAGGTGATATGTATTTTGATGATAATATGGCCCAGACTTGAAGTGAGGATCCCGTGTACAGCTACAGTGAAAATCGATAGAGGTTTCTTGGTTATTAGAAACGGTTGTCGTGGGTGATAGGGAGTTTCTTGGATGTTAGGAATGGATGTCGCCGGTAAAATTCCTGTGTTGTGGTACTAGGAGATACTCTGGAAGTTTTGGGAAGCCATGAAGAGGCAAACGGGTTTGTGTTGGAGGTTAGATAGGTGCCACTAGGCGGCCAGGGGAATACAAGACTTCGTTTGGTGATGAGTTCTAGAAGATGGCAGGAGCAGAGTTGTTGCTCAGGGTCCAAGGTTATGAACTCTGTACAAGGTTGCAACCGGGTTGTGTTGCATGAATCATCCAAGTTAGCGGGCGTGGTTAAAAGTCGCTGTGAGAGGTGTTTCCCTCGCGAAAGTTTGCTAGCGAAGAAAGGAGATGTTCGATCCAAACATCGAAGTCAATGAATTGGATCAGTGGGAGTTGTCGACGGAAAAGGAAAAGAAGAGAGAGGGTAATTTGATGACCAATCAAGCTTGGAGGTTGTTAGAGTGCATAGGATGAAGATCGAGAAGATCTTCCGCGGCAAATCTTGAGAACATGGTGATAATTTGAATGTTGTAGAAAATTCCAACTGAGGGCAAAGGATTTGGCTGTAATATAGCCGATAGTCAAGTTTGAGAGTGACATTCAAGGTTGTTACGGGATTGGTGTCGTTGAAGGATCGGCTTCAATGGGAGTTCGGGATGAACTCGAGGTAAAGGCACTCTGATTGAAGTTTGAAGGCGGTGATCCAAGTTTAGTCTTGAGTGGGAGATTGTTATGCAGTGAAGCCTAAACCGTGAAGAACTTGGGTATTAGAAGTATTACGTAAGGAAATACTTGGAAACGGAAAAGAAAGTTACAGAATGCTTTATTTTTGGAAAGTAATTAATTACCTTTTTAGGCAATTAATTGATGTGACTTTCTTGAAGAAAAGTAATTCCTTATAGGTTTATTTGTAAGAAACCTATAAATACTCTTCTTTTGTGTAGTATTTTGTGTGTGGCAGCACATGATGGTTGGAAATCGGCGCCAGGTTTGAATAGGGGAGTTTATTGCATGCTTAGAATTATGAGTTTAATAAAGTAATTAACGTAGGAGTTAATGAAAAGAGTCAAGAGGAAATTCAAGGAAGCGTTAAATGAGGGAAACATGCTTGGAGTTTCGTGTGAGAGAAAACATCAGGTTGAGAGGAATAAGTAAAAATAAGTTGCTTGGAGTCGCATGTAATCTTCGTGATATTATTAGTGGATGCAAGCCAGTGAATGCGCTTTCGCGTTGAGGGGAACCGGTGCAAAATCCTTGTGTTGTTTATTTCAAAAATTATTTTAACTACATTTCCAATAAATATCTGAATTAGTGGTATATCGTCGGTTAGGCTGTTGTTGTCATCCTGGAATGGGATACGAGTTATTATCAGTATGGGATTGTCGATAATGGTGTAAGATTCCTAACACCACCTTCCAAGATTTGTGTATACCTAAGAATGCTAGACAATTAAATCAACTTATTAGATTTGTGTATACCACCTTCAAGATTAAATTTAATGGACTACGACTTCTAGACTTTAGATCAAGAAAATTACAGAAAGCTAACCTTTTTCTCAGATGAAAGATAGCTCTCCCCCCATCCACCACATGCAAGCTGCTTAGATAAAAGAAAATCGCAAGCCTTACGAATAGTAGAACAATTTTCGAAAGTCCTCCCAGCAGCAGCTAGACCTTTTATCCCAAACCATGCTCCATAAGTGAAGCAAACTCCCCAAGAGCCATACCTAAACAAATGAAGTCTTCAACTTAGTCTAAATGTGATGTATTACCTTCGTTTAAAGTTAAATAAGAAAATTAGATAAACCATTTGTAATGCTATACTACTTTCTCAGATTTTTTTATAAAGATGGAGATGATGACTTTTTTATAAAGATGGTCATTCAAAATAAAAAAGGTAGTGTAATGATAAATCTAGGAAAGAGTTGTTAAAAATACAAAGATATGTAATTGCTATCATACAACTTTTTTTTCTTCTTCTTATTCGGAAAATAAAAATTAACTATTTAGGCAGCATCCAGAAATCATTAAAGAAACATCAATTTAGTGCTAGGAACAAACATCAAAGCTCACCAAAGAGCCATCTTCCGCTTGAATGGTTTTGATAAATGTGGCAGCTCTTTTATGCATCGCTCTACTTCATCTCGATGTTGGGGTATAATTTCTTGAATGCTGCCAGTAGCGTATCGCAGATGATGTGGTTTCCACATAACTATCAAATAACCATCATCATAGATATTTAGTTGTGACTTGTTCAAAGCATGAGAAAATTGAATGCAATCCGATGACAAAAGACAAGTCATTAGATAATGCATGGCGACAGATCCATAATTTCGACTTAAGTATGTGAAACTATATATGAAATTTTTAGAAGGATAATTCATATCTAGGAGAGGATGAAAAGAAATCATTGAACCATTTTTAGGTAAAAAAAAATAGATTCAAGATTCAGGACTATCGACTCCCTTCCTTCTATCTCCTGCTTCATATCCAACCTCGCATATATTACTCCACTGCCATTATTTGACCAAGTACAGAAATTATTTTACAATTTTGTAGAAAAGGAGTGCTTTTTGTCTGACATATAGTAATGGCAAGGATATCTTCTGGATAATTAATAATAATGTCTCGAATGTCTCAGCTGGATTGATAATCTGAAAAGTACTGTATTTCACAAAAAAACACATATTCAACAATCAATAAAAAAATAATACTAATGATGAATTGCTGATGTGAACTAAACAATAAATTTGAATGATTAAAGTTGTTTCACTTGCTGTGGAAAGGAGAAGATATATGTTCTAAACACACAAGAGTACTAATCACATAAGAAAATCTATATCTAGTACTTTGATTCCCCTTTGACCCCAGATGGCTTTTGCATGACAAACAAAACACGATAAAAGCTTCATAAAGGTGGTGCAAATTACGAAAGCTCAAGAAAACATGTACCACAAGGTAAATGCTCAAGAGAGAGTATATATCAAGAAGAGAGAAGTCGACAGTATAAGGCACCTCTAGCCAACTATAGGATCTTGTCAGTTCATAAGTCGCAAAACCACCTCATCATTCTGAACAAATAAAAGGAAGAAACGATTTTCATAATTCATGAATAATATGCACCTTTAATAAAGAATCACAGAAGCTTGAACATAAAACATTAAAGTCAATTTGGGATTATCCCTGAGATAAGAAATACCTGCAGAGACAGAATAACATTTACAGCATCATACACACGCTTTTGCATCCAATGGGTTCCAACAAGCTCCGACGGCAAAGTTGATAGTGAGAGAACTGCCTGAAAATGGAGATATGTCAAGGATCGAATAGAAGCATTGAAAGTAGTATCTCACTTCCATACAATCTCTTGCTTTCAGAGCCTCTCTGCTGAACAATCGGAAATGGGCCACCACTTGATCTGCAGTCGAAAAAAGCCCAAGCACCTTTGGAGATGTGGCGATACCAGATATCTAAATTGCCAGGACAATCTTGTAATACCTTATCGAGAAACATAAGCATATTAGGACGAAAGCGAAATAAAAGGAAAGGAGAAAATACGTGAAGCTGCATCAATGTGGTAGAAACAGATGTAGGAGCTATACCTGTGACTTCTTTATAAATTCATGGGATTTTTCAAAACTGGACCATATTCTTCAATAAGATTTGTTGAAATCATAGCTTGAACAGAAAAACAAGTATCCATACCTGGCTACATTATAACCCTGCAATACCAATGTAAGTTGTAACAAATGAGAGAGGAACTCTGCTTGCAAATCAAAAGGAACTGCCTGCAGTTTTATAATAGTTCTCTATTCCTTACTCTATACAGATGCATATAAGCTATTAGCAAGAGATTCAGGTAAAGAGAACCATGAATGGTATAAGGTTTTAGAAATAAATAAATAATACCTGCATTTTCATGCCATCTTCTGCAACCCTAGTAATCACATTGATTCTAGGGAGATGCAACTTGAAAGCTTCAGAAGTCGGGTCTTCCACATAACAACAGAGCATATTGAGCACCTGAACATAAAGTGGCGGAAGTGTAAGATTTAGTAAATGTTGTATAGTTGTTCAGGTTTCTTGAATGAAACAAACAACATTTAAGTTGTCAAAACTGAAAGAATTATGAGTTTTTATTGTACTTAAAAGATGTCATAAATTGATATGATAGATTGCACAAAATTGATGTCAATGCCTGCATAACATCAATTAATGAGTAGGATTTGGTTGCACAACAAATCGGGTATTTAAATATCCTACATGTTATCCAACAAATCAGATTACTAGAATCAGTATCTTCTAAACTATCGGGTACCATACTTCCTACATTCCAAAAGTGCTCAACCATTAAAAATAATGATGCCTACAGAATGTTAACTTTGCTTCAGAGCTTTTTAGTTATAAAGAGAACAGGTTTCGGGATGTACTTTGGTTCTCGTGACAACATATTTGGCAAATGACACCAATCACACCATTGCATAAGGGGTTGCCATATCATTATGTGTTTATTGAAATAAGTTTATCTTCTGTTGATAACTCGAAAACTGTCCAACAGTAAACCATCAAAGAGAAACTCTAAAGGCAATAATGATCAGAGAAAAGAAGCAAAGCTTGAACAGAAGAAGGATCTTGTAAGTCCTTCAAGATTGTCCTAAAGACAAACTTCAGCACCATGAGCCTGCTTTTAAATGATCGATTGGCGGAATTATCATTGTACAGTAGTTTAAGATACAATAAGTACTTTAAAATATTTTAAACACCTTGCTCATAGGGCCTATGCATATATAGCAGTATTTTCATCTTCATAATGAATGTGCTCCATCACGTGACTAAGAGCCCATTCTCTCAACTTTTACGGCCATCGGGTCAAATAGGATTGACCCCTTATGAAGAGCTGCCCAAATTATATCTTGAATAAGAGGATGTGGGTAGTGAATCCTCCTGCATAAAAAAATTGAGATTCTAGAACACAAAACATCTAGAAGAAGAGACCTTGAGCAAATAAGTTCAGTCAAGATTTGCTTTCAGAGTCCCAATAGGCAATTGAGCATTTTCAGTAAATTTTCTTGAAATGCATACATAATAACAATAAAACCACATTCGAGCTACCACCATTTTATTTATACTAAAGAATTCCAACCAATGACTCTAAAATTTTGAAAGGGAGTGCAGCAACCTTAGCACACTGATTCTGAGCAATATTCCAATCTACTTCATGGTACGGAACATTATAAAGCTCTTTTCTCAATGATAAAACTGTGGGTGTAATTGGACCAACAAATCTCTTTCCATACAAGTATGACATGGGCAGATAAACCATTCTGCAATGACACCACATCCTTCCTGCAGTTTTTTGCAGGATAAAGAAATCAAAAGAAATACCACAACTAGGGTAATGCATATATATATTTTGTTTAATTTGGCGGTATGTGTGCTGAAACTTTTACCTGGATGAACTGGAAGAATATGAGGCCAAAAGCCAGACCTCAGGAGGCAGGATTATTCCCCATACCATTCGTATACACCAAATCTAAGATCAATAAAATAAAGTGAAATTTAATATGATGGAAAATCAAGTTCTGATGGGGAAGAAGTGCATATGTATACAATTCTAGGGGACGAATCAACATTTAAGGAACAAGATACAGAAAATTCCACAAATTAGGGGTAATGTGCCTGCCCCTCAGAACAAGTAGTTTCCTCCATTCGTAAGAATAGAACAAATAGTAAATCTAGTAGTTGAAAATAGACAATTAATCAATCCATATGAAGATGTAATATTAACTGATATCAGAATTTCTCCCATGATGTTGTAGTTGTTGCACCACCATGGTCAAAATCCATTCGCCCCTTCTCCATGACTATCACCTCCATTTGCTTCTTTGCAAGGGCCTTAAAAGTAACATAGGACAAGACAGAACCAAGCCTTAGTGCTGTGACCCTCAATGTGCAAACCCAACCACCATCATTGTTCTGCTGGCTCAACTTGAAACAGAGATTGGATTCACATATACTGTTGAGCAAAGAAAAGATTTAAATATACTTCATATATCAAATATCTCAAACATCCTTAGTACCTGATGATTGTAAAGATATCGGCACATCTAGATCTTTATGTTCTTTAGATAGACTGCATTTGGTACCCCCAGTAATAGAGAGAACAATTACCTGATTCATCCAAAAACCGTATAAACCAAAACATAATTTCCTGTCTCGTGCAATAATCTTATACTCCTCTGTTTGAAGTTTTTAGGTGACCTCATTTTATATGTTGGAGTTTGTTACAAATTGAACCCTATCCATCTTGATTATCATTCATACAACTTCACTCTTATTTTATTGAATTGAATATCATAAGTAGTTGGCATTCAAAAATCATCTTTTCCAACCGCTAATCAAACAATAGAACTTCCAAAACAGATTAACATATAAACGATTCTCAAAATAATCCAGAAACATCAAAAATAAATTCCACTAAACGAGCCTTAGTTAATCCGTCCAGGAGAAAATGATGACATTCCATGTAATCCAATCATCTTTGAGTTAAATAAGACTGTATAGTCATAAAGCACTTCTCAATTCTCATATTATATAAACATATAAAAAGTCGAAACAGAATATTGTATGAGAAATAGAATAATAGATTACCAAGCCTGGCATCAAAACATGGGACCTCCATAATCCCCGGCCAGTGACCATCTTCAGCTTGAATGGTAGAATAGTAGTGAATAGCTCTCCTTAATGTAGTTGCTACTTTTTTCTCTGTGATATCTGCGTCTTCTATGTTCACTTGACTCAAAACCTTCTCGAGTGGCTTCTCCTTGGAAAACTGAAAACGCAAAAGTCAATAATAAGTAAGAAATCGAATGTCTTAAGGAATACAACTAACATAATAGATATATTAAATCCCTCATTAGACATCCTTAAAGAAGGCGCAACAAATGCGGGGAACTCGAAATACTTCAAATCAGTATAAATTATGGTGAGTTTAACTAATCGGCTAAAATTACTCGATGTTGAACTAAATCATTCTTATTCAAATATATTTTTCGAATATCAAACATTTTACCATAAATTATTAAAGTATGTTATGTACTATCTACACTTGAATCATTTGACATAAACTCAACTCAACATCAACTAAAATTGTTGGTTCCAAGCGTGGGTTGACTATTTCGTTGAAATACCTCCTGTTAAGTGGGTGAGAATTAATATATGAAGTTTAACTTCATAAGCAATTACAACACTCTGTACTAGATTAACCATGCATGACTGCCTATAATGAACCAGAATTTAGCAAGCGAAACTTCAATTCGACAAGTACAAATTCAAAGTAAAAAAAGCGACACCGGCTCACATGGTTCGAGGATGTTACGTTTCAATTCCATAAGTACCAAATTCAAAGTAAAAAAGCCTTTTGGATGGCGTGGTTTCAGGCTATTATGTTTCAATTCCACAAGTACAAATTCAAAGTAAAAAACTTGTCCTCTTTAGGTGGTTTGTTATTACGTTTGATTCCACAAGTACAAGATTCCATTAAACCCACGCCACCTGACTGACGTGATTTTCACACTCGACGAGTAGCAGTCTAAAAAACGACGAAAAATATAAAATGCAAAAACATAGGCAATGGAAATGTGACCTGAAAACGCAAAAGAAGATCTGCACTATGCTTCTTCTCGAATCTATTAACTCGAAAACTTTCTCGAAACTTGTCGATCACCGCCGTGTCCTGAGGCGCCGCGTGTGGATCAAACTCCCATGTTTGACGTCCAAGATGGCCGTTCACCGTTCTCAACCACTGATTATCTCCCTCCCCAAACTTCAGCTTCCACATTTTCGATAATTCTCTGAGAATTCTGAATCAAACATGTACAACTCTGTTATACACGAAATTAGAATGATAAAATGTTGAAACCCTCAATCTAAGGTCTACGCTATGCATGCACTTGAAACATCGTAGGTAAATCGGGGATGTCATTTCATTGGTCGGGAACTTGAGTTTCGCTAAGCGAAACTGATACGAGATTACCAAACTTGCGTAGCTCGAAGCCGCCTGTGGCGTGAAGGTAAGCGTGCTGGTAGTTAAGCGGCTCAAGGCTCTTTCTGAAATTTCTTTCTGGAGTTGAAATTTATCTTTCACGAAATCGTGAAATTAAATTATGATTCTATGCATGCATGCAACCTTTCAATTTTCACGTATACAATAACAAATAAACTATCAAATCGAGACGAGTCGAGTTTTGTTGGGATCCACTTAACTCGACTTTTATTGAGACTGCCTCCATTGACGTTTCAATTTTTTCATTTTTCAAATTAAATTCCATTTGAACATTTTAAGCTTTACTTCCTAAATTACCCTTAACAAAGAGAGGCTCAGGTGCAATGTGGCGGAATAAGGATTTTTTTTTTATATAAAGGGGCAAGATTAATTAATAATATACTTCTGAAAAAAAATTATAAAAATTTAGAGGGCGAACAGCGCTGATTTAAAATATAATAATTACAGTTTCCAAAAAAAATTATTAATAAATTAAATTTTCAAAAATTAGACATCTAGTTCCTCACTGCCCGGTGCATCAACTCGGTGCATGGGAAGAGTGTTGATACAATGATGGAAAGAGTGTTGTTATAGGCCGTCGTTAAGGCCAGAAACACCATCAGTATTTTCAATTTTGCAATTCATTGTAATAAAATATAGTGACCTCAAAATGTGATTAAATTTTGTTGGGTGTAAAAATATGAAGGTAACTTTGATTATAAAAATTTCGTACCTTCTTTACTACAATTGATCATTCTATTAAAAAATACTTCAAAATTGGACAATCTAACAATCTTTTTGGGACAAATTAATCATGTCCGGAAAAGATTATTCGATTGAGTTTATTATTATTAGTAAATGCGATCATACGGATTTGGTCACCTTAGCTAAAGCGTATGGATTCAATTTCTGAAGCCATTGATCATTCGATTGTTGAAAACAATATAGATCATGGAATTTGTAAGTGGTGATTGATTGTTAGAGGAGACAAATAAGCTTATGAGAAGAGAAAATTAAGGATTAGTCATTATGTAGATTACTAGTTGAAGGGGCCCGGTCAAAAGTTTGTTTATATAAATTCGGGACTAATTATCCGAAAGTATGTCATTTAGTTACAAAATTTGTCTAAGCACGTCAAAAGAGGACATATGTTGTTTATATTTACATTCGAAATATCAAAAGATAGTCTTTAACATTAGTTTAAAAACTGATCAGTACTAATTAGTTAGCTCATCATTGCCTTCATCATCTGCATCATGATTGTTACACTGTGGTTTGCTTTCTTCGTTCCAGGTTAACCTTTGCATTGATATCTATTTTTTTACTCAATTGAAAGGTGAGTAAATTGAAACTTTATGAACATTGATATCCATATGAGAATGAACAATTTTAAATTGATCAAATACTATGAATTCATTCATGAGTCTTGAAGATTCATATGAAATAGAGATCTATTATTATTCAAATCAATCAATTCATTAATATTCAATTGATTGAATTATGTTCAATTGATACAATCAGTCTCAATGTGTTACTCAATTGAGAAATCATGAGATTTAATGATCAAAAGAAGAAATTGATTATGAAGATCACAATTATTAATAATTATAAAATCTGACCCCAAAAAAACATCAATTACGGAGTTAATGTAAAACTAGGATGTCAAGACTTAGTTTAAAGTCTAAATATAACATATATAATCTACATAAGTGTACATTCTATGAACTTTATTGAATACCAAGAGCTTTCACTACTCTAATTAAAGTCACCATGTGGAACCTAGGTCCCTCCTTACTAGTCTACATAAGTGTACATTCTATGAACTTCATTGAATAGCAAGAGCTTGCATTCCTCTAATGAGAGCCAAAGAAGAAACATTCTTTTGTTTCCATTCTTTTGTACTCTCTCTCATTTGCCCATTTTCAATGAAGCATTTATCAAAGCCATCAAGTATGCTAACTATATGTTTCATGCTTGGTCTTGCTTCGGGGTCTGATCGTGTACACGCTATTCCTAGCTTGATCACTCTCATAAGTTCCCTTACATCATATTCTCCATCTAATCTCAAATCCGCAAGTTCTTGGAATGGTCTTTTTTGTGACTCAAACTTATGTACTTTCTTCACCAGTAGTACCTCCGGGAACCGAAAATCGACAGCCATTTGTCCAGTGGCTACCTCAAGTAGGACAATGCCGAAGCTATAAACATCAGCCATCGTTGTAGCTTCACCGGATTTCATGTATTCGGGTGCCATGTGTCCGAAAATCCCACGTGCAACGCGGTTTTGTTTGACTTGGTTGTGTCCTTGTTCGTTCCTCGACAGGAATTCCGCCAGGGAAAAGGAACCGAGGCGTGGACTCGTGTCTGGATCAAGAATAATGGCTGAAGAGGTGATGTTCCCGTGGATCACCTGTTCTTCCCATTCTTCGTGGAGGTAGTATATCGCGGAAGCAAGTGATTTGATGATTCTGTATCTCTGGTTCCATTGCAATTTAGGTCCTCGGCTTTTTCGATCATTGTGGAAAAGGATGTGGCTGAGAAGATTACTCGGTGAGTAATCGTAGACGAGTATCATTTCGCCATGTTCTGTGCACCATCCGCGGAGTTGAACAAGGTTTCTGTGACGAAGTTGTGCTATACTTTTGAGCTCATTCGAAAACTTCGTCCGCAATACAGGGCATTTTGGCAAACTAAGCCTTTTTATGAATACATGGTGAGAGTTCTCAAGAAATCCATGATAAGCTGTGTCGAAATCTATTTCAGCTATCCTGTTGGTATCAGAGAAATTGTTCGTCGCAAAGAGGATTTCGTTGTACGCTATTTCCCTGGGCGTTTCAACATTTGGAACTGGACATAGCTGTCTGCTATTGTATTTAGCTTGATTGATGCTGAGACTATCTTCAGCAGTCTGAAACATGGTTTTACCATTGGCTGTGACGAAATTCGATGAATCAAACGTGGTTGGGCTAGAACTATCTGTGAAAGTATATTGCGTAGTGTTTATGCTGATGCCAGTTTTACTTGTTGGGGACGATGACAACGAGATATAAAGCGGGTGAGACTTGAACAATGGCAACTCAGGCAATATACATAGACTCTTGTTTGAAAGGGCATCAAGAACCCATTTCATAGTTGGCCTTGATTGTGGATCATATGAAGTGCATATAAGTCCTACATGAATCAACCGTTCCATTTCAGAAACGTTGTAAGATCCATCTCGAAGTCTGGTATCTACTGATTGGAGAATTGATTTCTCATCAGAGAGCCTCCTGATCCAATCCAGGAGTATTATCTGATCATCTGGATATGTTAAATCAACTGCACGCCTCCCAGACGCAATTTCCAGGGCAACAATGCCAAAGCTGAAAACGTCTGATTTAGCATTGGAAATCGCTCTTTTCTGGAAGCTCTCGGGAGGCAAGTACCCGATTGTTCCCCCTATCTTGCTCGTCTCAGTTAATCGAAATGGTTGATTCTTCATCTTCATCGATGGAGTTGATTCGTAGTTAAAATCATGTTCAAGCCATCTAGCCAATCCGAAATCCCCCAGCCGTGCACTGAAATTCGAATCCAGCATCACATTGCTAGCCTTAACATCCCTATGAATTATCTGAGTCTCCAATTGCTCATGGAGGTAAAACAATGCAGCTGCCAAACCAGTAACTATCCTTTTTCGTCGCTCCCACGAGAGGACTGCTTCGCCTTTGTTGCCCCCCTTTTGCTTGAAGAGAACCCTGTCTAAACTTCTGTTAGGCATGTAATCATAAACAAGTAACAATTGATCATCATGAACACACCATCCTCTTAGTCTCACAAGGTTCCTGTGGCGTAAATTGGCTACTGCAGCTAATTCAGCAGCAAAGGTTTTTTCTATGGTTGTCCCTTTCTTGATCAAACATTTCACAGCAACAACTGTTCCATCACTTGGTAATACTGCTTTGTAAACTCTGCCAAATCCTCCACTTCCAAGCACTTGATCCTTGTCGAATCCATTCGAGCCGACGAAAAGCTCAGCATAGCTAAAGATTCTTGGATTATCAGAACCAATTTTCTCTAAAAATTGCACTCCTTCAGTATCATGGAACACAAAAGTGGGATGTTTTGGGTGACAGAAAGTGGACCATTTCAACCTCATTATTGTGTGTAAAGATTGTCTTAGGGATAGACATATAGGTGCCTTAGAATAAATTTGGGATGATTTTTTAGCCTGTTTTTCATCTTTGTTGTGATTGATTAGTTCTTGATCATCAACAAAGTTCGAAGGTAAGATGAAACAAAGGTTTTTCATTAAGGAGTATAATTTGGATGGAATTGGTTGGTTGGCTAGCTATGGTAAATAGAAATAGATATATAGAAGTACTTTTGATCATATTATTGTTTTTTATTCTATGTAGTGCTATGTTTGGTATGAGGGCACTAAGGTAAAAGTGAAGGATGGTATGGGCCATTTCCACACTTTGCCTCTCATTAATATTTTTGTTAGTACGAACGACATCAAACATTAAAACTCTCTATATGATGTAATTTTTTAACCAGCTACTTTCATAAGAAATCAAAGAATTATATCTGTTCATTTTTAATGGTGTGATCATGATCATATGCACCTGCATTTTTGTCCATTACATGCAATGAAATAGCGAAAAAAAATAAAAATATATATGATCAGACCTACCTTTAATCCATAATTTATTTAATACCAAACTCATGTGTGAAGTCTTCTTAGTTCTTTCCTCACTCGATTTATTTATTTTTCTTTTTCAAGTATAAGCCAAAAAGAGTTGGTTGGAATTGAATTTCTTGGTCATATGAGCAAAGCAGCCAACCAAAAGCTACCCCAAAGTGATGTAATCTGTGAGGAAAGGTGAAGAGGATATCTTCAAGGCAGCTCAGAGAATTCCACTGAAACGTGTTCATATAGCTCATGTGTAGACTTTGTCAAATTGTTAAGTTGACAGATGTGAGACTTTTTGGCTTCTTTCTGGAAGTTGTCAAGCTGCCAATACTTCTAGTAACAATATTCTAGCAAAGATCAAATTCTTCTTTTGGGGACAAGAGAAGATTGATACTGAGAATCATATTGTCGTAGAGTAAATTAAATTCACTATTATTAGAACATGGTTGTATATCGATATCATTGCCTCCATCCGTAAAATATCTTATTTTTTGATCAATGAAAAATGGGGAACCATTATTTTATGAATGGAGTTAGTACTAAAGTGTCAAAAAAGGTCCCTATCCATGAGTTAGGTGTAGCTTCGAGTATCTATCTATCGAAGTGGTTTATCTAATTAAATATTTAAACCAAAACAAGTAGATTGCCTGCAATTGAAATTTGAGTAAAAATACAAAAAGATAAAAGGTTTAGTAGTAGGGAATAGTAATTGGGGTAGTTGTCAGTTGAGACAGGTTAACTAATAACCACCACTATTTCCAGCCATTAATCCCATTAGTTGATCTTATCTTTCTCTAATAGTCACATATTTGTTGATCAAAAAGCAATTTTTTTTTCAGTTTTCTATACAAATTTGAAAAAATTGTTTTATGTGCTCTTTTGTAACGCATAGAATTTTTTTATTATTTATAGTGAATGTGCACCAATTATAATGAAATCCTTTTGGAAAAATCGTTCTAGGTATAAAATACTTACCAAACTGATTGATATACTACTATCACCCGTTGGTCTCTAAACGATTGGTGACTCAATTTATTGGTCTATAAATGGTGGTTGAATGCTTGAGATATTTGGATTTGGTGTAGTCTTTAGCTTTCAATCTGTATGTAATCGTGAGCTGGATTTGACTTGAGATTGGATAAGAATCTAGACATGTGTGATTCTAGACTGGATGAAAACTCAGACTTGGTCTTGACTTGGATATGGACATATGGTCCGGAAATAAAAAGTGCCTTTAGTGTTTTGATCCCGTGTGGTCATATGGACTTGATCTTGATCTTTTGGACTTGATCGTGGACCGAGACTTGAATTTGGATGTCTAGCTTAGGTACCTTAAAAAAGCTTATTCCAGTCCGACGGAAGACGTGAGCTATGCAAATTTTGTATATCGCAATAGTTTACTACAGGGAGTTTTGATGTATGAGATCCGAATTGATCGGGATGCATCATTAGTTTTATGGTGTTAATCATGAAATTATTGCTTTTATGTAGTAATTCAACCCAGTTTCTGATATTAGGCGTCTTTTTTGGTTTTGGAGGTGTGTTTGATGATGAACATAAGGAGTATTTATAGACTTTCGACTTTCTTCTCTCATTGGTAGACGCATGATCGATCACCATTTAACCATTAATTATTTAATTTGCTTTTGAGACATAATCGAATCGTCGGATAATATTAAAATAATATTAAATAAACAAAGTTTGGCCGACTTTGTTCACGGCGCATTTTATTGTTTCTAGTTCCACGGGTAACATGTTATACCGTAATTCAATAACTTTACCTGATTACCGTTATTTTGAGCTCGCTTATCAAACAACAAAACCTTATTTTAATCCACTCCTTTCTACGGATTTTTAATCCAATTTATTATTTTAATCACATAAATTTAGGAAATCCTATTTTAATGTCACCTCATTATATGAGGTATAAAATTAGGTCTAATTTAATAATAAATAATAATTTTATTCTAGTAATTAATTTTAAGTGATTAAAATGTCGGGAACATGTCACACTGAAATTGAACTTTAATTAATTTAATTAATCGATCCTCTTAAATTAGGATTTCATAATTTAATTAATTAAATTTTGATTATTTAGTGTCTTATATTTTCATATGATATAGTTTTCACATTGGATTGGAGAAAAATGACGATACCGAGTATGATATAGTTTTCACATTGGCCTGTGAAAAATTATCAACATGCTAGCAGATATTTCAAACATACTAGAAGTTGTTTAATTAAATATGACGTGTATGATAACCCATTTACCATATAGTATAGGTTCTGGAGGGAAATCTAACGCAAACAGCACTAACATCTCTTTCCTAGATAAATAATTATCTTAACATCTTCTAGATATATGAAGATATCCTAGGAAAATTATGCGAAGGAACTTTGAAGAAAAAGGAACATCGAATAATCTAGGTGTTTAGAGGTCTTCCAAGACTTAGAGGTCCCCGAATTCGATTCTCTCTTCATTGTAAGGGGCGGTGGGTGGATTTTTAAAAAAAAAAAAAAAAAAAAAAAAATCATAATGGACGCTTTCTTCGATAGTTCGATTGGTGGATAAGTCGTGAATGGAATATTGATCATAGAGATTAAGGCTGTATTATTTGGTATATCTACTTCATTAAGAAGTGAAGTGAAGCCTGAAGTCATCATGATGGGATACTTTAATTGTATTTTTAAATTAGCGATGGAAGAGTATAATAGATAAAAAATATGTCTTCAATAAAAGTAGAATCCGATATCTTATTGTGTCAGCGATGCTTACCTGACTATCGAACCATCGCATGTTAATGGGATACTTTGATAGAATCCACACAAAATGTTACACCGAACCAAGTCCTTCGATAAATATGAACTAGTGATATGAATTATCGATTAAGGACGGGACACTTGGATTGAATCCACAAAATGTTAATAATCTGGGTTATTCGGTCGACTATACACACATCCAAATGCTGTTTTTTAGTATTGAAATGATTATTTTGCCTTAAAATATAATGTTCTATGTAAGTACTACACTTTAAAATAGGGGGTAAAATAGTCATTTCACCCCTCAAACAAATATTGTTTAGATGTGTGTATAACAACTCAGTTCGAGAATATATCTTAATGATATGAATTTGATTCAAAAGTTAGATGGATATACAATTACTGTAGTTGGCAAAATATGAAACCTAAATCCAAGTCCATTTTACCTGATCATATAAGAAGAAGAAAAAACTAACTTTTGACAAATTAAATATTCCCTCCATTCTATAAAGATTATTCATTTTAACTTTTATTATACCTATTGAACTTTTGTTATACCTCTTGAACTTTTAATGTATATATTTTTGTTTATATTGTATCCACTTTTAACTTTTTGTTATATCTCTTGAACTTTAAGCGTATATATTTTTATTTTTATTATTATATAATATTTGATGAAACTATATCAATAAAAATACATTTTAAACTCTTTCCACTAATATATTTTTATAAAATATTATTCAATCCAAATAAATATATTTAAAGTAAAATCTTAAATTTACAATTATAAAAAAAATGTACAATCTTTTATATGATTGAGGGAGTACATAACTATATACCCTCTATTTCAATACATTAACAACTTCAAGATTCAACAACAATTCTGAAAAAAATAAAAGAATAAAAAAGAATTACAAAGCTGCAATTACAAAAATGACCTTCCAGTCACTGCCTCCTTTTCCACCACACAAAACAAAACTACATACAAAATGGACAAACTTTTGGGACAAAATACTAAACTAGAGAGCTGACCAATCTATTTCATACGATGGATGTTTCTGCAACATTAACTCCGCCGAAAACATATCCCACGTGGACTCCTCCTCAATAAAATCCGGAAACACTAGATCCGAAACCGGAGACGTGTCACCCGACCCGGACCCGTAACTCTCCGTTGACTTTCCCAACTTAACGTTGACTTTTTCCAATTCATGGTTGACTTTCTCCACCTTTGACTTTGACTTTTTTGGGTCAACGTTGTTTCCTTGAGCTAAATTCTGGCAAACAGCTTGAAGCTTGGAGTATACTGATGAATGCAATGGTTTGATTTCTCCGAAATCTCCTGAGATAAGGGAGGCATTGTGGTGGAGATTTGGGAAATTGAGCCTGGCGAAATCACCCCGAAGCATATAGGCTGCCTTGTCGTAGGCCAAGGCAGCCTCCTCGGCCGTGTCGAATGTCCCTAGCCATAGCCTAGTACGGCTCTTGGGTAGACGGATTTCGGCTACCCATTTTCCCCAGTGGCGTTGCCTCACTCCTCTGTAGAGCTTATTGGGCTTTGGAGGTGAGGAGGATTTCTTCATCTGGGCTGGACTTAGGCCCAATGGGCTTTGGGTTGGTTGTTGGGCTATTTGTTTGAACCATCTACATTGAGATGGGCTGGTGGTTTGGAGGTTGGGTTGGGTTTGAGTAAAGTTGTCAAGCCCAATGGGCTCATATTGGTCAAGCCCATTAGGATAGGAATGTTGGGGTTGGGGTGGAGGGTAAAAATGGGAATTGTCATAAGGATAAGAAATTTGAGTGGTGGTAAAAGGGGAGGGGATAAAACATGAATAAGAAAGAGGGGAAGATAGAATAGGGGGTGTTTGGTTAGGGGGGGTAGAAGAGAAATTAGAGTAAGGTGAATTTGCATTAGACAAAATAGGGGATGTTTGGGTAGGGGGACTAGAAGAAAAATTGGAGAAAAGTGAAGTTACATTAGACAACATAGGAGATGTTTGGGTAGGGGGACTAGAAGAAAAATTAGAGAATGATGAAGTTGCATTAGTTAAGATAGGGGACTAGAAGGAAAATTAGAAAAATAATTGTTTGAGGGGTAGGAGGGAGGGGGAGGTGGGTGAGTTGGAGAAGCACTTTTGATAAAAGGTTCAAGTGCTTCCATGAGCTCATTCCCTTGGAAATTGCCTAAATTAGCATCTATGGTAGTAGCACTTTTCCAAAAATTCATAGTAGCTGACATACCTTATCACTAAAAATATTTAACAAATTACTAAACAAATCAACCTGTTTCTTAAAAAATTAGAGAACAGGTGATTCTTCACTGATTACTTAAAAAATTATAAACAGGAAATAAATATGGGAATTAGAAAAGGTATACAAATAGACAACCTCTTAACCCCAATGTGACTAATTAAAAAAAAAAACCTTTTGAGAGACAACAAATAAAGCCCTCTTAAGATTTGAACATAAAAAGTGAAATTTTACAATAAAGAATTGATCATTATTCTGGAAAAACACCTGGCTATCAAGAAATCTTACTTACCTCTTCAAGCTTGTTCTTCATCCATTTTCCAATAATCATCTGACTATTTGAAAAAACAAGAAAACAAAACAAACCCAATTTTAAGAAAACTTGGAAAGACAGGAAAGTTTTTACAGAAAGGGGTCAAAGAAGTGGGGTAATTCAGAAAGGGGAACAAAAGAAAAACAAAAATAATAATCAGAAACTCTGAGTGAGTGAGTGTGTGAATGAATATGTGTGTGAGTGCTGTGAGACAGTGTGTGAATGTGTGTGTGTGAGTGATCAATCTCTCTCGCACCTTCACTTTGTGGTCTGCACTTGCCTGTGTGCCCCATTTATAGCAACTAGCTTTGACCTTTTTTACTTCAAGTTAACTCATTATTTACCATTTTTAGTCTTAATTATTTCATAGTCTCTCCATCTCAAAATAGATGATTGTTTATATTTATTTTTTCATAATAATTGATTGTTTGCATTTTAATATTATAATTTATATTTTTAATGTAGCTTTTTACAACCCTAATGTAGTTTTTTATAATCACTATATAGTTTTTCGCTATTTCTTAATAAAATATTTTTAACCTAAATGATCATATATTTTGACATGGAGGGAGTATATCTTTGATATGAAACAAAATTATTAGGTTAGATTGCTTCAAACTTGTGGGTTTAAAAGAAGAGATGACTCAATATAGGCTAAATGGAATACCATCAGATTCATATAACCTGTCTACTTATTGAAATTGGGGATAAGACTTGGATTTGGTTTAATGTGCTTGGTTAGACTTCCTCTAAAGATTCATTTGACATCATCCTATCATAAAATTCTTATCTCTAAAATGATTGAAACTTCTGCTCATTTAATTTGGGCTTACTTTAATATCCATCCTGAGACCTACAATCAAAAGGTCTTGGATTTGAGTTTCAATGGAGATATATTTCTCTTACTTGTAATAGTTTGTTATATTTCTGTTACTTGTAATTGTTCTCTAACTGTATATTAGTTAGCATTGTTCTCTAGATTCCAATCACTTTTTGCCTATATGTTTTTGTACATCTACCTTTTATGTAATTGGGGAAGGAAAAATTAAAGGTTATTTTTGAAGCCCCAACATCTTTTCATAATCAATCTGTATGTGATATTTGTCTAAATTAAATAATAACCACTAGACATTTCTTTTAACTTCCCACCATGTATTATTTTAGTTAAATTTGATTATTTCATTTCTACTACCTTTGTCATGTATTTTTTTCTAGAGTTATTATTACTAACATATATTATATTGTATTTGTAGCAAGTTTTAGTGTGTTGATGCTATTTAATGTGTCATCAGTTTTCTAACAAATTAAATAATAACCACTATACATTTTTTTTTAACTTCGGCAAATTTGATTATTTCATTCCTACTACCTTTCTCATGTATTTTTTTCTAGTCATTATCACTAAGATATATTATATTGTATTTGTAGAAAGTTCAATTTAGTATGTTGATGATATTTAATTTGTCATCGATTTTTTAACAAATTAAATAGTGACCACTATACATTTTTTTTAACTTTCCACTATGTATTATTTTAGGTAAATTTGATTATTAATTTTATTCCTATTACCTTTGTCAAGTATTTTTTTTCTAGAATCATTATCACTAAGTTATATTATATTATATTTGTAGCAAGTTCAATTTAGTGTGTTGATGATATTTAATATGTCATTCTGGATTTTAATAAGCGCCTACTAAATAAAATGACTTGTACGTATAACGACTGTGCATCGATAACTAATGAACAATAATGATTGAATGTTGAAGATTGTGTTATCATTTAATTATATACACTCACCAAATACGGACTTACATGCAAAACTATATAAATTATTAATTATCATATAACTGAATAAGAGAACAAATAAATAAATCGAATAGAAAGTAGAGTTGAGCCTAACTCAATCTAGCGGCTCGCCTTGATCTATATTGAGTCGAGCTTCGAGCTATCCCTCAGGCTCGTTAGTTCGGTGAGTTGGTTCGATAGCTCGGTTATATGATTATTATTATTATATACTATATTAAAATAATTTTTGTGATGATTTGAATTTATTGTGAATGAGCAAGGTGTTGTTATGATGATATTTTTTTTGTTATAATCTAGTTAATGGCAATGTTCAATTTATTTATTGACAAATAACATTCATCTTATATTTTTTGTACACTCTATCCATTTAAAATTTGAAATTTGTATCAAGTGAGCTAACTTGGAACTCGGCTTAGTAAGCCATCAACGAGGCGAGCTGAGCGTTAGGCTAGTTTGGTGACCGAGCCGAGCCAGAATTCTTCAGCTTGAAATCGATTCGCCTCAATAACAGCTCCAATAGAATGATACCTAAGAATACTTAGATTTTAATATATTCTTTCATAAAAGACTAAATTTCATACAAACACCTGAATTATGAAAAATATTTCAAATAGACACTTGAACTTTTCAACCTTTTAAATAGGCACCTAAATGTGATTTTTGTATTTCGAACTTTTGAAAGTATTATTTTGGCACTGAACTCCACTCGTTAAATGTGCAAACATAACAACAAAACAGACATTTTATATATAATTATACTTTGTGAATTATTTTTTAAATAAGTCACTTTAATTGAATTTCAATTTTTAATAATTACCCAATTAAAAAATATATATTATCTTTTAACCATCTACCCCACTAATAGACCTTGATGGAAAATCAGATCTACCCAAAAATGCAAATCAACTAAAAAACAAGTTAAAACTCCTTTTTTCCTTAAGAATTTGATAAACAATTCATAAATTAGTTAAACTTCAAAAGTCAAACCCAAATAAAAAATATATATATAGAAATGCATACAAATTGGTCAACTAAAATGTAAGCTGAGCTGTTATAATACTATTGGCTTCTTGAGTGTGAAATGACTATTTTGCCTCCCCCTTATTTGTGTGCTGCAGAGTTGGGGAAGTTTCATTGGGCGGCAAAATTATCATTTCATTAAAAATTTACATTCTAGTGTGTGTAGCGAAGTTGAATGTAGAGGAGATTTAACAGCTTTTGGCAACAAAAGGTAAGTATTATTCAAGAAAAAAGTAGAATATGGAGAACACAAAATGAAGAATTCCGTATAATCTGATGGGGGACAGTCAAAGATGATGACCAAGGCAGGTTGGTTTGATTTGGCAAAGATTAAGACTAAGGTTAAAATGATATATATAGAATTAATTAAAATTAATTATTAAAAATTGTCTAATAAAGTGTTTGTTATTTAAAAAATGATTCACAAAATGTAATATATATATATAATGTCTGTTTTGTTCTTATATTTACATGTTATAGTGGAGTTTAGGTGTCAAAAATATTTTTTTTAAAAGTTTAAATGCCAAAAATCACTTCCAAATACTTATTTAAAAAGTTAAAAAATTCAAATACTTATTTAAAATGCTTTTCACAGTTTAGATGCGTATATGCAATTTAGCCTTCATAAAATATACGATCTATATAAAAACATGTTACATATTTCAAATTCACCCACAAATCCAAAATTGGACAATTTTTGAAATACAAGAAATGGAGTTTGACGGGCAACACTATACACACACAGAATAGTAATTTTTTAGTGAAATGATAATTTTGTCCTTAATGAAACTTTTTAACTACTACACTTGCAAATAGGGAGGTAAAATAGTTTGGCTTCAAACCCGAACCCAATACTATTTGGGTGTGTGTATATCAGCTCAGAGTTTTGACTTATCCACATCATGTCATTATAGTTGATTTAACCAATGAGGGAAGGCTACGTGTATATGAAAAGGACACGTAACTTCAAATTGACAGGCAATTGTCGGTAACGGTTACTCGGTTTATTTACTCTACTCATCATTTTCTTGTTGAGACTTTTGACTAAAACGCGTTCAGATTAGCATGAAATTCAATTTTATCATTTTTCTTTTTCCTAATTTTATGAAGAAAAGTCTATCTATTTGGTCTCACTTTATTTAAGATAGTTGACCAGATGACAACATTGCAGAATTATGATTTTCAATAATGTACGTATTTCATTTTTATAAATTTTAAATGGGGGTGTTCAAATAATGTCTTCCTAAAATCATGTCAATTTGAACTTCATGCAATGTCTTATACTGTATGTAAAATTAGTTGGTAATAAGAAAAAAAATATTGCGTTGGAGGAATAATAATGTTGGAGCTTCTAAATGCTAAGCCATTTGGTATTATTTTTTACTTGTGTAAATGTCACCACTTGGTAGTAGGTGTAATAATGAATAATATACAATAATTGAAAATAAAACTAAATATTTATGAGAATTTAATCCTAATCTTCACCTTATATGTTTTAACATATACTCCGTATAATTAATAGTATTGAATTAATTCGATTTTGGTTGGATACATAAAAGTAGTCAAAAGGTTGGCGATGCCGCCATTGGCAAGTTAAAAATTTATGAAATTCAATCTAATAATATCAATATACATTCAGTAAAGAAATCATCCAAAAAACTTACTCCATAATAATCTTTAAAATTATTCTCAAGGTAGTTAGTAGTACTTCCTCCATGTCAAATAAGCGGATCATCATTTCAAATAAATTGTCAACTTAATTTCGAATGAATAATTTGTCCACATGATTAATAAATTGATTAGCCATACCTTCAATTTAAATTGAAAAGATATTAGAATACAATATGTCAATATGATTGCATCCATATATAATCTCATGCTCAACTGTCAACAAAAAAAAAAACTAAAGACTCAAAATGGAGTTCCATACATAACTACTCGTAGAGTTGTAATGATGGAGTTTAAAAGAGATTAAAAAGGACAACGATCCTTTTCAATTGTAATTTTTTTAAATTTATTATATAATTATAAATTATATTAGATAAAATATATATAATTTAAAATAAATTTAATATTTTTGCCCTTTACCCCTGTTCAAACTCCCCACAAGCTACTTGAGCTTTAAGCTTGCGCCATAGACAAAGCTCTGCAGCTAGCATATCTCCATATTTAATTAAGTTGAAGTAGTTCCTATTTTTTGGGTAGAAAAAAGAATTGAAGTCCAAGTGGTTCATTCCTCATCAAGTTATATATTCTTTGTTGATGATATGTTCATCTGATCTCCGGCGGAGGCTGCGGCGGAGAATTGGAGTGTGCATGGTGCGAACATTAGGTGGCACCATGTGTTTAGTGACAATATCTTTTATTTGCGGCGCCAGAACCTCAAATTACTCCATTTATACTCCCTTCATCTCAAATTTTTAGAGACTTTTTTTCAAAATAAAATCTCAAAATTAATTCTTAATTTGATCAATTTGTGAGTTGTGTAATGGAGAGAAATTTGAACTTGTAAATGTATTTTAAATTTACATTAAAAAATGTATAAAGTCAAATATCCCTTAAAAAAATGAGAGACGCAGGAAATATTAAGCAACTATAGAGTACAAACGGAGAAACATTAGTACTCCATTCATATGTACTCAAACCTCAAACTTGAAAGTTATGCTCACAAAGAGTGGAGTTAGAAATAAGTTACAGGGGTGGATCAAATAGATAAAAAGATTTCGTTGAATTAATTAAGAAAAAAAATTATAAATCAGATCTTAATTAATAAAATGTTAAATTCATAAATTATTAAATATGACCATTGAAAATTAAAATAAACAATCTTATAAAGTTCTTATTAAGAGGGATTGCGTTTTTTTTCAAACTTTAGTTTTTTATTTGTTCACTACATATTTTCAAACTTATAGTAGTTTAATTAATCATTCTGTGTATTAAGTAATCTCCGTTCAATTAGAAATTTGTTCGGAGAAAAACAATTATGCGATAATTATTGAGGATATATCATTCACTTTCTTCGAGTAATGTTTCACTTATTATATGAGTTATATCTCTCATCACTTATTTCCTAATTTATTTATTTATCACGAGGGAAAAATTATTAGGAGAGAGTACAAATATGTTTGACCAAGAAATAACCTACTCTAATTTTGTACTTCATTATTACCTAATAAACAAAATTACTCTAATTTGATCACAAAAGTTAGAGAATAATATCTTTGAATTTATACTCCCTTCCATCTTATATATACTTTTTTTTTAATTGAAACGATGATTAATATTTATTCATAAACTGTAAAATTACTACAGATACAATTGAATAAGGGAATACTTTTACATCAATTGAACATAAGTACTTCCCAAAAAAATAACTAATTAGATGAAAATATGATAGAATCACATATCGATATCTATCAAAAGAAAATTAAAGTACATATTAAACACAAAATATTCCTACTAAACAATATAAAGCTCCTGCCTCCAAGCCCCAAATATACTTGATGATATACATCTTTATCTTGGAGTATATATCCACGCTGAGAAATAAATTGCATCCATAAATTAACTATCAATTGGAGAAAGATATCGAAGAACGAATATTAATCCAAATGGAATAAAGAAAACTACACTAAACTGTGTAAAAAATGTTAGATTAACAAGATCTAACACTTTAGATTATTGAAAATGCAAATAAAAATATTAAAAGGAGAAGAAAAACCACAAAAAATGATGATTATTCCTTTCCAAAAAGGATGATTTTTTATGAAGGTAGTAGTTTTTTTGGGGGAGGTTAGAGAGAAAGGAGACGTAATCCAATATTTTTAAATTGACGTTTTCGCTTCCATCTTATATAATTAGTCTACTTATAAAGTATTTTTGCAACAGCTCAAATATTTCAAATTAAAGCACCTTGTCACGGTCCGAATTTTTTAAGATCCGTGATCGTGATCAAAGTACAATAAGATATGAGCTGCACTACACGAAGAGTCTATCTCATTGAGTTTTGTCTATATATGGGTCTCTAACGGAGGGACAGCAACGAAGGCGTAGTACGTGCCATAATGACATATCGGATCTAGAGTTAGACATGCCGATTCGTTTGAGTACGAGGAGCTTGTTGCCGGTCTTGGACCTGACTAGGAAGGATATGTATGTCGCTTGGTTGTTATACTGGTTGGGTGTTGATCCCAGATCCCCTGAAGTGAGAGCTCAAGGAAAGGCAAAACCAAGAAGACTATGTAAAACTAGCAGGTTGAACTCGATCTTTATATATGAGATTGCGGTGCCGCATCAACTGATTTCGATGCAAGAAATAGGAGCTCGTGACAACCTGCTGACAATCCTGACATGGTAAATTGATTAAATTAGAGTCAATAAGATAGGAAACATTTCTAGAATGAATTCCATAGCATGTGTATCTGGTCCATTATTAATTCAGTTTTATGCATACATTTAGTAAGAGTTGAATTTGGAAATTTATAATTTTATACGGAGTAATATGTATGCTGAGCTGTTCTTAATAAATTAGAGCATTGATGAGATCTCCATATCATTCCATGAATCTTGAGCATTAAATTTTGTTAAGAGTTGACTATGTAGTTCATGCTACCCTGTACGTACTCCTTGTGAACCCCCAAGTTGTAGCAAAATGTAAATAAATGGTGGGAGTATGAGAATTATCGGACCAATTATTTCATCATCATCTAGATATTCAACATGTTAGAGATATATGTATCACTTTATTTTATCTAATCATCTTCCATTTCTTTCGGTTATCATTCAGATTTTTTTTTTACTTGTTGTTCTGCATTTTTTAGGTATATTTTTAACTCATTTTTTTTTCTTTCTTTGAATGTTATAGGAGAATTCAATCTATATTTCAATATTTCATTCTTCTATATATAAACGAGGATATACAACTAATTGATAGTATTTTTTTCATTATTGTGATGATGAATTACAATACGAGCGACAAGTAAAAAAATAGAGAGTAACAAATTTTAAATATAAAAATTCAAAATTTGATCGTCTTTTAAGATAGAGGAAGTAATATATAGTATATGTTCCAACATGGTGAAAGGGTGCGTGTAGTCCACCAGATGATATGGCATATGTGCCTTCATCAGCATTGTTATGGGTGTATCATGTATGTTCCTCAATACTAGAGCACATACTGCAATTAATCAGTTCAGGAAATATTCAATGGATAATTATAAACCATGTGCATGCACCCAATAATGTAGACAAATTACTAACTCGATATTTTATATTTATACGACTTAACATACTATTTCATACTTCATCCATTTTTTAATTATCGTTTTAATTATTTATACATATACGGAATATTAATAAAAAAATAATTAAAAGTACATTAAAAATATATAATGACAATTAATTGAAACAATATCATTAATTAGTTGTTAATTTAAAGAGAAAAAATAGTAAAAAAATATTGAACCATTTATACTAAAACGTCAATGTAAAATATGAAAATCAGTGTTATTCATGAATAATGTGTACAATATATAATGTTATGATATAACCTACTGGACTTATATTTAAAGGCCCTTACAATGTGTGAACACAACAATATTAATCTACAATTACTGTCTAATACCACCCCTCAAGTTGGAGCATGAAGACTTAAATGCCTGCTGCGAAGTAAAACCTCTAAATTGATCGCTTTCCCCGGTGCCTTGATGAAAATATCTACTAGTTGATTAGTAGTCGACACATGAGTAGTGGAGATAGTACCATCCAAAGCAGCATCCCTCAAAAAATGACAATCAACTTTTATATATTCCGTGCGTTCATGAAACACCGGATTTTGTGCAAGATACAAAGCAGGCTGACTGTCACACTTCAAATCCATCGGTTGAGAATGATCCACGTCTAAGCAATGTAAAAAACCCTTTAACCACTTCAATTCACAGGCCACGGCAGCCATGGATTTGTATTCTGCTTCTGTAGAAGAATGAGAAACAATCGCCTCGCTTCGCTCTCTAAGAAATAGAGTAAATCAAGGAAAAAATACTCCCAAATCAGAAACCTAACGACGGCAGTAACTGGCCCAATCATAATCACACCAACTTGGGAGATACAAGTCACATTTTTACCTCAAAAGAATACCCTAACCAGGACAACCTTTAAGATATTTCACTACACATATAGCAGTAGACCAGTGATCCTGATGTGGCTCATGTAAGAATTGAGAAAGTACATGAACTGCAAAAGACAAGTCAGGACGAGTAAAAGACAAATATATTAGTCTACCAACCAATCACCGTTATCGCTCCACATCATGCAATATGACACTTGTTGAACTACCCAAACGGTGGTTCTGCTCCATCAGAAAATGAACCGGTTTAGCACCCAATAGTCCTGCCTCTAAGATAATATCAAAGACATATTTCCTTTTAACTTAGAAATATTCCTTCTTGGCTACAAGCAACTTCAATACCTAAAAAATACTTCAGAATACCAAGGTCTTTCATATGAAAGCAGGAGCTAAGATATCCCTTAAAACTAGCCATTGCAATGGAATCGTTTCTAGAGATAATCAAATCATCGACATAGACTAACACATTTATACGAATATGGTCCTTTGAGAAAGTGAACAAAGAATAGTCAGAGTATGACTGATTGAATCCATAATAGCTTGGAGAACCAAGAACAAGATGCTTGTTTAAGACCATATAAAGACTTATGTAGCTTACATACCTGGCCTGGTCTACCCTTAGAAAATCTAAGAGGTATTTTCATATAGATATTTTTAGATAGATCCCATGTAAGAAGGCATTTGCAGCTACTGGAAGGAAAGCCTGTACATGACCATCTTATTTCACTGGAGCAAAAGTATCATTGTAATCGATACCCTCCACCTGATGATTACCAAACACAACTAGTCTGGCTTTGAACCTCTCAATATTGCCATCTGAGTTGTATTTGATCTTGTAGACCCACTATGTACCAAACACCTTTCTTACCGCATAATTGTACCATTATTACCCATGTGTCATTATCCTGTAATGCAGATATCTCCTTCTGCATCGCCTTTATCCATCGATGTTTCATAGCTTCTTTAAAGATCTGGTTCTCGCACCTGCAGTTATAGCTACAAGAAAAAAAGCGATTACAATTTACTGAATGTGAAATAAGATAAGGAGTACTTGAGGAGTGAGAGGAGGAACGTGGAACGGAGAACAGACTCAACTTTTGCATAGTATTAAGAACATAATCATGCAATCTGAAAGACGGAACCTTAACACGTTTTCCTCTACCCATCTCCAACTCAGGCACCTTAGCACCATTACCACTATCACTTGCCGAACCAACAACTTCCATAGAGGAGGGCTGCTCGACAGACGTTGTCCCAACTGATAGATCCGATTGTAATAGTTCAGGGGGAAACTGCCTCATACGGCCGCTCGTCGGGTGGTTCGTGACACCAACACCGTGCCACAATATCAACATAAATGTGCTCTGCTTCTTTAAGCGGGTGAAATTTTTACGCCTAGACTTGTTCGGCCATCAACGAAAACCACCATACTTGGGTCGCTCTGACAAACCCCCATTGTCCACTCTCCAATTTGGATCTTTGGTTAGATTGACCCGAAGAACACCGATTATGCGACGTGGAAAGTGGAAACTGAAGGGTGTGTTAACCTAAATATAACCTTAGAGGGGGGTGAATAAGGTTTTAAATTAAACTTCTAGCTTTTTCAAGTTTTAATTCAATATAGCGGAAATAACAAACTATGTGAATATAAATTGATTCGATAAATCAACTACCCAAGCTCGAGAACGATTAGTCAAGAGATAAACAACTAAAATATAATTAACTAAAATAAAGAGAATACTTGAAAGTAAAGAGGTAAGGTAGAGAGACAATACACAAGATTTTTACGAGCTTCGGTTCCCCTAATGCTCGACCTTCGGCTTTCCAACCTCGGGATTTTGGTAACGATAACTAGCTCTTGAAGAATTGTTTGATTACACACAAGCAACTTCTCTCTCAAGACTATTATCAAACACCTAGCCTACAACCAAGTGACCCAAGCTCCAAGCTAAGGATTTCAACACCTAATCAACCAAGACTAGGAACCCAAGACTTCACTTTTAGGATTTCACTCTACTACTCCAACTAAGAATAGCAACCCTGTGCTACACCATACAAGGATTTCCCAACCAATCACAATTATAAATGAAGATTACAATAATCACGCAACTATGGAAACACTCTACTAAAGATGATGAAGATTAAATGTGAGAGCTTTAACTTTTGCCTTTTTGAATTTGAGAGAAGATTAAATGTCAAAATGATTGTAAAAAAGATTAGGGTTTTAAAATAGAAAGAAGCTTATATAGTGCTCCAAAAATAGGCTGAATGTCCGCGCATCGAGACCCCCCTCGATGAACCGTGGACGACTGGCTATAACTGGCCCTGATGGACCCTATCGAGAGGTCCAGCTCTCGATCATCGGGACCTAGAACAAGACCAGACCCCTCTTGATGGGGGTCCAGGTCTCGATCATCGTAGACCCTATCGAGCATCTGTGACCTCGAATAAGGATCAAGCTTCAAGCCAATTCTCGAAACGAAATGACACACAATCATTTGTATGAGCCTTAACAATGAATCAATCGATACTTAGGATTAGAAACTACAGACTATCTATTTTAAAACCAATCAAGATTAAAACCGCAAAAGTCATTACTCTCATACTTAAAACAACATATACTAAAGTGTAGAATTTCCTTACAAACGCCTATAACAATAAAGACCACGAGCTCCTCGTTTAGCTTGACGTTTGATTGACTTAATCTTGAGTCTTCGAACATCCCGATCAACCCTTTAAGCACTTGAACTCTTTAAAGATGAAACCTAATCACAAGTTCACTTGAAACGGAATTAGTCTTCGTTGCTTAAACAATTTGTTATCTTCAAAAAAATGTTCGAATCGGATTCCATTATTCAACAGGTGCACCATATCACTCTACCTCATGTGTAATGGGGTGAACCGAAGGGTGCACAGTGTTGGACTACGAGTCCGTACACCTTGTTTTAATGATGACTTAAACATTGATTTACTATCTAACATATGTGCTTAAGTGATTTAATTCATAGGTATGTTAGAAAGGTGCTTGTCGGACGCAAAGTTGACATTGATATCAAACAAGCACAATATCAAGGCATTGAAGACAATGAAGAAATGTCATGAGCTTCAAGGTGATTTTGCAATGCCAAAATATGAGTATGGTGAGATAGAAGAAGAATCAACCATACAAAGCTTCAAAGTGAAGAATGGCGATGAAGAAGAAGATCGTCCAATCTACCGGTCATGAAAGGACCAAGAAGAAAGTTCATTTAAGAATCAAGATCGAAGAGATTTGAAGTCTTGGATGCAAGCCAAAGATTGAAAAAGTTATGGCTTGAATCTTACTTTACTTTCTTTCCCTTTTGATCTTGATTTGAAGTTCTTATTTGGGGAGATATTTTTCAAATCATTTTGACTAAAAGATCTTAACCGCTTTCAATATTTTTAAGAATGTTTGTCAAAAGAAATATTTTGAAAATCTTAATGTGTATAAAAACTGGGGTTTGAATTCATTTTATTAAAGGGTTTGAAAAGAGCTTCAACGCTTTTGAATCGCCTAAATCGGAGCTTATAAATCTAAGCTGAAATGCGATGAGTTTCGCGAAAACCGGCTTCATCGAGACCCCATCGAGACCCAGGGGGTCTCGATGATCTGAAGCGTTTTTTGCTGTTTTTCTCTGTTTAGACCCCATCGAGACCTAGGGCTCGATGAGGTTCAAGGGTGTCAAAACTAGCTGTTTTTGTCCGCTTTTAACTCCATTTTCACCCTTTAAATACCAAATCTTCCAAACTCTTCCCCAACTTTTCCCAAACAATTCTAAATGTTTTTATACTCATTTCTCATCTTTAAAACACCAAATCTCTCAAACACATGAGCTTTAATTGTGATTTATCAAAGAGAGTGAGTTTGGTTTGTGCTAAACTTTGAAATGAGAAATGGGAAACTAAAGAGCATTCAAGGTGTTTGATGAAATGCTCAAATGGGGAGTTCAAGAGCTTCAAAGTCTTATCTACTCAACAAGGAGTTGAACAAGCTTCAATGTATTATCTACTCAATGTAAGGAGTTATAAATTGTGCCAAAATTGTAATCCTATTGTAGCTCATTGAGGAGCATTTAGATTGGGATAAAACAACAATCTCTATTCTATAAAGAGATGTCCCATTAAGTTAGGATTTGTTCTTCATACTAGAGGCTTGAGGGTCCGAGGTGTTGTGAGGCTTACTCAAGCTAGGAATCGAGTAGATTGCCGTAGTGTTGAGGCTAGTGCTCAAGCAATAGGACATAGAGTGCTCGAGGTAGAGGAGTTGCATCTCCGACTTGATTGGGTTGAAATCCTGGGGTGTGTCCTTGGGTTCTTAGTGGTGTACTAACGAGGAGTTATGAGCTAAGAGATGAAATCCTGGGTTGAGGCTTGCTCCTAACGAGGAGAGTTAGAGCTGAAACCTTAGGTGATTCCTTGGGTTCTTAGTGGTGTACAACTGCAGCTATGAGCTAAGAGCGCTGTTGGTTTGGGCTTCGTTCAACATTTCCAGTTGAAGCGCCATCTAGTGGATTCTAGTGAAAGCCTAAGGTGAGGAGCCTTGGGTCGGGGATGTAGATTAGCGAACCTCGTGAAAACACCGTGTCGAGTTTGCATCTTCTTTCCCTACTCTTTACTTTATTGCACATATTATATATATGCTAGAATTGCTAGGATTCGGATTATATAGTTTATACGCCATTGAATATGTCGGCATATAATTGAATTATTGTGTTAAATTGATATGTCAAGTTTAATCGAGCTAAAATAGAATATCCTATGTTGATCTTAATTCAATATTCATGATTAGGATAGTTTGATTTGATCAATGAACTTAATTGTTATATTCCGCACCGATCAAATCATAATTAAACTTGCTATCAAGAATATCTTAAACTCACCTAGTATATCTATGTATTGAATTGTGGTATGTTTAATAGATTGCTAGGATTGATCAATAGCCATGAATGGATTTAATCGATGCATGAATGAGCTTTTAATGTTACTATTGATCAAAATGAGTTTTGGATATTTATTGCATAATGATTGCTAGATCGTTTTATTGTTTTATCTAGCATTCATTTGAGGGTTAATATTACTTTAGTCTATTCCGTATTGTTTTATAAATTGCTAAAGTCGTATTAACAGTGAAACTTGTATTAAAGTTTGTATAAGTCGAAAAGCGGTCAACGACCTCTTAGTCCTTATTCACCCTCCCAATGACGTCATATAGGCTAACATGCACCATCACCTCCTTGCTGCATATGCCCTCGGGTAACAAGGGCCCAAAACAAAAACGTCAACCACCAATCAAACCTTGGGTCGCTAATAATAATGCCCACTAACCAAACATAAAAAAAACAGATATGCTACTCCCTGATATCAAATATCTCGAACTCCTCTATTAATTTATTGTCTCTGAACTGCCTGCTGACTTAAAAAGGCTTAAACTATGAAGAAAACTTGTGGTTACCTATGGGGCTAAACAACAAAAACCATCAAATATGGAGGGATCGAAAAGGATTTTGAGCAATTTGCTCAAACTCCAGATCTAAACAGTCCGAACCTACTAAATGAGTGGGACTAAAAGCACACCCAAACATAGTGTTAAAAGGTGTGAAAATGACTATTTTGCTCCTAATGAAACGTCTTCAAACACTACACTTATAAATAGGGAGGATTAAAATAGTAATTTCAAACTTGGTTCTTACACTGTTTGGGGTGTGCTTATAGCACCAGTGCTACTAAACATAAAACGACTCAATTTTTGACAACTGAAAACAGATGCATCATCACTCTTTATCCGAGAAGATTCGGCAGGAAAAAGACAACAAAATCCCACTTGAGTAACACCTACTAGCATAAAATCACATGGCAATTAAAGAAAAATCACTTACTAACGAACTATAAGAAATAAAGAAGAAAACATGAAATCCTGATGGCAAACTTGAACATAAATCATTATCGACGGCGGGTGACTATTATCGATGTAGCTGGCCTCGTGGTGCAGGAAAATTTTAATTTAGGTTTTTATGTTTTTGATACCATATAAAATATAAAAATCTCTTAAGTGTTATTTATGAATAATGTGCATAATATACAATATTTATGAATACGTTGATGTGTGCACAATAATGTTATATTTATAAATCCCTATCATGAGTATTTACAAGCCCTTACAACATATGAACACAATAATATTAATTTATAATTACTGTCTAATAGACAACTAAAAAGATGGAAGGAGATTTAGTTCTTCAAAACTAATACGAAGTATTTTCTCTCCATATACTAAAAAGATTATTCATCACTCTCATCATTTTTCTAGTGCCATCACTTACTTGTTAGTTCAATACTTGATCTGATCTGTTTGGTAACACTAGTTACATTCTAGTAACATTGCATAAACATGTTCCTATTCAGTCGTGTTCTATCAATTCACTTAAACGAGTTTCTCATGTTTTAGTTGTTGGTAGCATTATGTAATGATAATAAATAAAGATACCATTTATAGAATTAAGTTTATTTTCAAACTGAGGCCACTAAGCGAGCTAGTCAATTAGGCTGCTAGCTACCCCTTTATTGGGTCGGAATGCCTTATCCAACTAAGTGAGATGGAATATATGAATATCTTCAAATATTCTTCGATATATTTTTGATTCTAAGTCCATTTGTGACAATCATAGTTTCATTGATGCATCTACTCAGACATTTTTTAGATGACCATATCATCTCAAATATTTTCTCTCAATTTTGTCCTCAATTAGTGTGACCCTCACTTTCTCTTGAATAACTTCATTTCTAATTCTATACGTGCGTGTAACTCCACACAACCCCCTTAATATTCCCATCTTAAATGGTCCATGTAGTCAAACAAAAAATTAACATGCATGTTCAATTTTTATTCGATTTCGTTTTTTCGTATTAAACTTCAATCATCAATTAGTTTTTAGTTATATTATGAAAATTACAACAAAATAATATTATGCAAATATTCAAAGTCAAATCCAATTATATCATATTTATACTCGTATTTATTAGAATCGAAAATAAATAATAGTCAAAGATTAATACGAAACGGAAACACACTAAAAATTATAATTTTAATTAAAAATTAATCATAATTACTTTACTTATAAAAATTGATCAGAAACGGACGAAAAGGTTAATTAAAATTAATCATAACCACTTAGTTACACCAAATCATTACCAACTTCATTACAACTCTATCAGTAATATCTTTGTTTACCAAATGTATCATCATAACAATCATTACCCCTTTATTACAATTTTATGATACTAGTACATTACCATATGTGACTATCAATTAGATCAATGATCATGATCATTATCATCCTTAGATTATGGGCTACAGCTTTTGCAGACTGCACTTTCCCTTGCTCTCTGCACTATTGCTTTCTTCCCACTAGCACATGCATATGCATATATGGGGCAATAACTAGAATACGAAATTTATTATTACGAGTGATATTTCGTGATCACTAAAATCATTAATATAAATCATACATCCCCTGTCACAATACTTCAATTTGGGATTTCTACATTATCAAAATAATCTTGCTTTCTCCAAATGATGAAACACTTCATTTCAGTATATTTTTTACTATTTCTTGGTGTTGTTTATTGCCAACCTCCAATTTCATGTGATATCACCAACCCATCAACAAGAAACTTCCCATTTTGCAACAAGAATGTATCCATTCAAGAAAGAGCAAAGGACCTTGTTTCAAGATTAACTCTTGATGAGAAAATATCCCAACTAGTTAATGCAGCACCAGCTATTGAAAGACTAAACATCTCTGCTTATGAATGGTGGTCAGAAGCTTTGCATGGAGTTTCAAGACATGGAAAAGGAATAAGGTTTAATGGAACCATTAAAGCTGCTACTATGTTCCCTCAAATCATTCATTCTGCTGCTTCATTTGATACACATCTATGGTATCGTATTGCCCAGGTCAGTCTTTCTGAAACCTTAAGTATTACTCAGTGTGATTCATATTAATTGATGTTTTCGTTTATCTCGTGTGAGTCTTTATTTTGTCACCATATAAATTATCACTGGCAGAACCATAATTTTTATGTAGGGGTGACCGATGATAGCGAATGAATTGCTATAAAAAAGGAAAACTATGAAATGTAGGATGGGCGAACCAAATTATTTTTACTTTCCATAAGACCATAAGGGACTAAGTGGCAAATACTGAACTAGTATTAGAACTTAAGACTGCTTATAATTGATAGATAGCACATAGCATTTAGTGTTTCTATAAGGAAAGCTTTTGCTGAATTTGTGTTCAATTTAATTCTTTCTGGTGCCAAGGCTATTGGAAAAGAGGCTAGAGCAATGTACAATGAAGGCCAAGCCAAGGGAATGACATATTGGGCACCAAACATAAACATATTCAGAGACCCCCGGTGGGGGAGAGGGCAGGAGACTCCAGGGGAAGACCCATTGGTTGTTGGGAATTATGCAGTTTCATATGTTAGAGGGATTCAGGGAGATAGTTTTGAAGGAGGGCAGCTCGAGGATGGACATATTCAGGCCTCGGCTTGTTGTAAGCACTTCACTGCTCATGATTTGGACAATTGGAATGGAGTCAATCGTTATACCTTTGATGCCAAAGTAAGTTCACTATCGAAAGTCTTGAAAACTCGAGTTTACTATAGGAAACATGTATGCAGTAAAAGCTAGAACATGTAGACAACCCACCATTGGTTGTGACTTGTGAAGAATAGATCACTGTTTGTAATTCTATACGAGCTCTATTTATAACTCAGATTGATCTTTTAGAACCTGTCGCATGGCTGTGTAGGCTTGATATCAAGTTTGTAACTAAATCTTGTGGCGTTTTTAGGTAACAAAGCAGGATTTGGAAGATACATATCAACCACCTTTCAAGAGTTGCATACAACAAGGACAAGCCACTGGCTTAATGTGTGCTTATAATCGTGTCAATGGGGTACCAAGTTGTGCTGACTACAATCTTTTAACCGGAACTGCTCGTTCACAATGGAACTTCAAAGGGTAAAATGCATACATATATTTCTGTTTATTGAGTCTGACTATGCAGATGTGGCTTACGTTTCCTAATTTGTGACCAAGGTATATTGTGTCGGACTGTGATGCTGTTGCCATTATGCATGACGACCAAGGATATGCGAAAGAACCAGAAGATGCAGTTGTGGATGTCCTCAAAGCTGGTTTGTAGATGCATGTTTTCCTAAATAATCAAATCCCACCCCAACTCCCAAATAACAACATAACAACCTTTTTGTTATGAAATGGAACTCTTTCAGGAATGGACTTGAACTGTGGATCATACTTAAAAAAGTATACAAGATCTGCTGTTGAGCAAAATAATTTGTCAACAACTGAAATAGACAGGGCTCTCCATAACCTGTTTTCAGTTAGAATGAGGCTAGGACTGTTAAACGGGGACGCGAAAAAGCAATCATTTGGCAACATAGGTCCAGATGTGGTCTGTTCTAAAGAACACCAGCAACTAGCCCTCGAGGCTGCAAGGAGTGGCATAGTCCTACTGAAGAACTCCGCTGGACTATTGCCACTTTCGAAGAGCAATGTAAGAAATCTTGCTGTAATTGGTCCCAATGCGAATTCTTCAGAAATTTTTGTTGGAAACTATGAAGGATATCCTTGCAAAAATATCACAGTGCTTCAAGCACTCCAACATTATGCCAGAAGTCCTTTATACCACAAAGGATGTGATTATGTGAATTGTACCAGTGCTGCAATTGATGAAGTTGTAAGTGTAGCAAAACAAGCTGATTATGTTGTTTTAGTTATGGGATTGGATCAAACCCAAGAGAGGGAGAAACACGACAGGACCGAATTGGTGCTCCCTGGGGAACAACAGAGACTCATAGAAAATGTTGCGCAAGCTGCTAAAAGTCCGGTTATACTGGTCCTGCTAACTGGAGGACCAGTTGACATTTCTTTCGCCAAAGAAAATTCGAAAATCGGAAGCATCCTATGGGCTGGTTATCCGGGAGAAGCTGGGGGAATTGCATTAGCAGAAACAATATTTGGTGACAACAATCCTGGTACGGTTTATTTGCAGCATTTTATTAAGCTTTTCAATGCTACTACTATGAAATCTTGATTACAACTATTACTGTGTGCATTCTAAGAATGGTTCACCTTTTTGCAATGCTCATTGTCGCCACATTACAGGAGGCAAACTACCAGTTACCTGGTATCCGAAAGATTTTATCAATGTACCAATGACGGACATGAGGATGCGCCCTAATGCATCAACAGGATACCCTGGGCGTACTTACAGATTCTACACCGGAAAGCCAGTGTTCGAATTTGGCTTCGGCCTTAGTTACACCAAGTATTCATATGAATTCATCTTCGTTACTCGGAACAAGCTAGATTTAAGCCAGTCACTGGCCAGGGAGAGCATCGAAGGCTTGGGTTCGGTTCGTTATGCATCAATATCAAGAATCGGACATCAGTTATGCCAAAGCAGTAGGTTCCCAGCCATTGTAGGAGTTACAAATCATCGCGAAATAACCGGAAGGCACCCTGTTCTGTTGTTTTTAAGGGATGATACAAGTAGAAAAGGGAATCCAATAAAGCAATTGATTGGATTTCAAAGTGTCAATCTAAGTCCAAGACAAAGAACTGAGATTGAATTTGTAGTGAACCCTTGTGAGCACCTAAGCAAAGCTAAAGAAGATGGTTCTCGGGTGATTGAAGAAGGTATTTATCATCTTATTGTGGGGGGGAAGGAGTACCCTATCAGCATTGTGCTATGATGTCATGTACTCCCCCATCTTAAAGGATTATACGATGTTGAATTTTAATGGTTTGACTTAATAAAATTTGAACTCAAAAATTTTTGTTTTGTTATATGATACTTGGCGAAAACGAAACCAGTATATACCGTAAAATGCTACAATGATGGATATGGTAAACATGCAAAATATGTGTATATTATCCTAACACGATAAGCAAGCGAAAGAAGTCACTACATTACTCTCAACTAAAAACGATAACAATTGAACAAGACGAACTCTTACTCCTCCTGAAACTACACTTGGTGGCACCCTCATGTGTTTAAAAACAATGAGGGTGATAGCTGTTTACTTGATCAAAATCAACTTATGTTGATTTGGGCAAAAAAAGTAGAAAAGTATTTGGTTAATCATTAATTTATAAGTCAAATCAACTTATGAGTTGAATAAAAAGTGTCAAATCCTAACTTTTTTCAACTTTTTGTTCAACTTATGTGTTTCTAAGCCAATTAAATAATTTAATTCTCAATATTTTAACTTTATAATCTTTATTTATCCCTTCATTTAATAGTCATAAAGATATAATTTTTAGTTATACCAATTTTTTAGCATTTTACTCTTTATTGAAAAAATAAAAAATAAATAAATATTATATTTTTAGTCATAAAATATAATTTTTAGTTATAATTATTTTTATTCTTTTAAATATTAAATTACTAATTTATTTATATCATAAAGATAAAAAAAATGATATATGAATGATATGTACTTATAAATCATTTTACCTTTTATACAACTCAAAAAAAGATTCTCTATCAACTCTTTATAGTGTTTTACGTTAGCCAAACAAGCTAAAATACCTCACAACTTATAAACGATCTACTTATAAATCGTGATCAGTAAACTTATAAATTAATTACTTATAAGTTAAAAAAAATAAGCTTACCCAAATACCCTCAATATCTTTACTCCATCAATACTCAAACCTCAAATTGTAAATATCTGCTCACATGGGCAGAGTCAGGAATTAATTATAGAATAGACCTAGTATATAAAAAAATTATGTTAAACTAATTAAGGAGATAAATTAAATTTAATCATAACCACTTTAGTTGCAGTAAATCATTACCAACTTCATTACAACTCTATCAGTAATATATATATATATATTTTTTAATAAAAAAAACCCACCCACCGTCCCTTCCTTACAACGAATTCCAAATCATGACTTCTAAAGTCAGCTTCTGGCTTAACCAATTGGGGACTATCTTCTATGTTTCTCCTATCACTAAATATATTTGTCTACCAATTGTATCATCATAACAATATCATTGCCCCTTCTTCCTCACTCCAGAGATATCACCAGAAAAAATGGCTGTTATCCAAGAAGATTATTAAGAAGAGGCCTCAAGGTGTCCTACAGCCCCACCCATGATCGCTACATTGGTCTGAAGCCCAGGTATTGACCCCGTGTCAGGAGAAAGTTTATAGAGGTTTGAATGCCCAACATTGATATGGCTGTGGTTAGTAAACCAGCCCGAATCGAACCAAATATCGGCGCTCAGCCTCGCCGTGATCTCGAACCTGCGCTTGATTCGCCCAAATCGCCAAATATCAAAAGACAAAAATGGGCCGAGCTCAAGCAAAAAAATCAAGTATGCCTGATTCTGGCTTTCGTCAAATCATCGAATTCGGCTCAAAAGTTTCTGGCCTCACGCCAAAATCAACAAACAAATTAATCTGCTAAAAATACAACAAAATTGAAACAACTAAACAAAAAATATCAAACAAAAACCCCAAAATCAAAAACATAAATAAAAATACTAACTCAAATCTTAAATAAAAACTAATTGAACCAAAAAATATCAAATTAAATATACACAAATCAAATTTGAATATAAACCATACATGCATCATCAAACAAACCTTTGTAAATCAAAAACTAATCTATATTAAAATAAAAAACTAATTGAATCAAAAAACTAATCAAGGCTCGGCTCTCTGCTTGGACTTTTCGTCCATGTATATTGAATGATCAAAATATTGAACTCTAAGCTCGGCCCTGAAATATCACATCTCTGCTATCTCTGGGTACGGCCATGTCGGGCCTCCGAACCTAACATCAATGTATCATCTCAATCAAACCGAGCCTTCGACTCATTTACGTGTTCTGGCAGCTACGATAAGAAAAACCAAGCACTACTTGCCCAATGGATTTAAGAAATTTGTTGTCCATAATGTGCAGAATTGAAGTCCTATGTGATGCACAAATAGACGTTACTGTTGAGATTGCTCACAATGTTTCAACAAAGAAGAGAAGTGATATTGTCCACAATGTGCAGGAGTTGGAAGTCCTGACTGCACTTACCCTTGCTCTCTGCACTATTGCTTTCTTTCCCCACTCAGCACATGCATGCATATATATATATATATAGTAACCTCGAACTGAAATTTATTATTATCACTATTATTTCATGACCATTAAACTAAGCGCTTCTTTTACTTATTTCCCCTCGGAATTATCATATCTTTTTCAAATCGCTTTCCCTAAAACTATGTTTTTACGCTTGCCCCTAAGCTAGTCCTTCTTTCAAATCGACTTTAAATCAATTTTTCCTCGTTAAAATTGAAAGAATCTTTTAATAAAAAGGGCACATTTGGAATTAAATATATACATATAAAAATTAGATTGGGATCATTTTAAAAATAGATTAACAAAATTAAAATTATAACAAACACCACACTCTCCCCCATATTACCAATGCATCAGCCGCGTGGAAGACTAAGACTAATTACTAAGTCTAACTCGCTTAAGGAAATAACTGAAACAAAATATGAAAAGTTTATTACCTATTTGAGACTTTTCTTGAGGAACAATTAATTACTATTTGATAAGTAAATAATGTGACTTTTTTCTTGAAGAAAAGCAATTCCTTTATAATGATTGTTTAAACTTATAAATACCTTCGTAGCATTTTCGCTAGTGCGGTGATATTATCACTCAAATGCTATGATTAAAATAGAGAGATCCAAGTAAGAAAAAAATATTCCGGTAGATTGTGAATTGAGATTTTCATGCCTAATGCAGTAAACACCCAATCGGTAGTCATGTAACTTTTAAATATTTTAATTATGAGTTATAATTACAATGAGGTAATTTTTAAAGGAATCATGTAACATCAAGTTGTAACTTCTTCAAGAGGTATTTTTATTTTTATGATTTTAATCCTCATTTTATTTTTAATTATTATTGAAATAATAATTATCAGCGCCTCGTGAATCAGCTTTAATTGGGAAGGGCAATGTAGTATTTAAAAAAAAGGGAAGAAACACAATCTTGATTTATACTTTTATAAGGTACTAGTAATACCTTACGTGCGTTACACCCGAAAATTAAAGTGAAAATAAAATTGAAGGTTTTTTTTTGTATTTTTTGTATTAAAGTATAAAAAAATAAAATTATAAATCATAAGAGAGATAAATTTAATTGTTTGTTAATTAATACATCATATCGTCTAATTATAAACGTCTAATAACATACATATCATTGTCAATAATCATTCACAATCAAATTAAAAATAAATTATCAACGCCTAATAACATACATATCAATGCCTAGTTAGGGTTATTAATTGCTTGATATCCCATAAAAAAGAATCAACATATATTTTCTACGAGCACAAAAGTATTCTTTACTTCAAATTTGTGTTTTTTCTTCATGTTAGCAAGAAATATTCAATATCCTCAACTGATATATCTCCAAAACATAATTTTCTTTTTTAATCGAGACAAGATTCCACTATCATTAGTTTCATTATCTTGGATAATTGAAATACCTAAGATATCTCTTTATGTGCATACTAAAGAAATGATCAAAGATGAAACATAATATATATATATACATATGTAAGTATTCAAATAATTTTTTTTTATATTGAAATAAGAAAATCAAACTGCCTACTATTTTCATCACACTTAAGTAACTCTTCTTGTTAATGTTAAATTTTATGTTATATAAAAAAATATTAATATTCAAAACTAATTATTAAAGACTCTAATATAATTAGTTTGGCCATTATAATCAAAAGGCACTATATCTATTCCTGGTTCATAACTCGTGTTAGTGAATATCAAGAATAAAATCTAGCAAACATAATAAATTTATTAAAGTATTTATTATGCTGGATTTTAGTAATTATGAGATTCCCAACCCAATAATACTCCTTCCGCTTTTTACTTGTCGCTTTTAAATGCATTCAGACATAGATACGAAATCTAAAAAGTAATCAAAAAAGTGAATGGACAAATAATCGGGGCTAATATCATTGGTTGGTTGTTTATTTAAAGAGAAAAATTAGTCAAAAAATATATTAAAAATGTAAAAATATTATTTATTATGTCAAAACGATAACTATAAAAAAATAATTTTTTTATTAAAACGACAACTATAAAAAAGCCGGATTGAAAGTTATCGAACTAAAAGAGAAAGATACAAGCTAACCTTAAAACGTATATACGTAGTAACTTCATCGAATTCCTCCTCATTACCTTATTTTTCACTATGTCATCAATGTGAGAAACCTCATGTTGGTTCGTAATCTTACTTTCGCGAGCAGACAATATTAACAACTTACAAAGCATTTCAGCTGAATTGTCGCTCATCGAAGAGCGAACGCTATATCATTAAGAAATAAGAAACATGAATTGTTATTGAATAAATTGATATTATATTATATTATTGGAAATAATTAACGAAAGTGGGTTGAATGTTATGTGTAACTCCTACTATTTGAAATAATGAATCATAATGTCCAAGAGACCTTTTAACTTATGATTTAAAGAAAAAGTTTAATGAGTTATTATTAGTGCATTAAAAAGTTGAAAACACATATGTTTCATTATCTATTTTTAATTATTCTACCTACAGTTATTAATTTATTAAAATATATTGAACATCAAAATAAAAGTATATTTTATCCGAAGTTTCAGTTTTAATAAGTTCAAAATATTATTATGTATTTATTTATGCTATGAGGTTTTCATAGCATAGTATTATAGTATTTATAAATAACTATCAATCTTATAATTTTTTTTATAATAATAAAAAAATATAGCATAATATACTTCCAAAGAAACTATAGTACAATATACCTCCAAAAAAAAAATTATGATTTATTTGTGCCATAAATTATAAAAAGTCATGGGTAATGTCTTCTAAAATACTAATGTAACCTAATTTTTAATTTCATTTACACTAAAATTTAATGAATTTAATTTTCATTCTTATTTACTTTTGATTAATATAATTACTTACTTTTAAATTATTAAATATATTTTGATACTTATTTAAAATCTATTAGTTTTTAAAATTATTTTGAATATTATTATATTATACTTATGGTTATAATCTTTCTTTTGCTAAGATATATTAAGCCATATATATTATCATAAAATATCAAAATTACTTCTAACAATGTAGTTTAACTCTAAAAGACTATATTAAAATACGGAAAAAATTGATACTTGCCATCTCTATTATCGATCCCATTATATATCGCCTTCAAAACTATAAAATGAAATTTACACATTATATTATATCTATTTTTGTGGTTTGAATCTAAAAATATATTTGTTGAAATTTACATACAAATAGAAGAAGAAAAATTTATGTTTATTCTAATTTAAAAAAATACCTTACTAATAGAATATTTATCCATTTGCAAAATAGGGTGGTTACTGATTTTAGTAAATGTAAAATATTGTGGTGTAATTACTGCATTAATATCCACTCTTTTGCCTATTAATAATTTTATTGATGGTCAATTGTAATGAAATTATATGTAAATAATTAATTAATAATAACATATAGATTGAAAGGGGCAAAATAGTCTTAATAAAAAATGAAAGAAATACCTTAGCACATTCACATTTTTATGAGGTATATAAATATAAATATATAAATGATACTTGACGAAAACGAAACCATTATATACCATAAAATGCTACAATGATGGATATGATAAACATGCAAAATATGTGTATATACTGTATATTATGATACAATTCAGCATTCAAAGTTCATGGCTGTTTTTTAACCCCTATCCTAACACGATAAGCAAGAGAAAGGATCCACTACATTACTCTCAACTAAAAACGAAAACAATTGAACAATACAAACTCTTACTCCTGCTGAAACTACACTTGGCTGACTTTAGAAAGCTCAGTGTTTCCTGATAGTTGATGACATAATTGGAGGACATCACTCGGACGAGAAATGCAGTACTTGTTAAGTGCCAATCTCATACTTCTTTCAACATCTCGTCCAACCTTTGCCTATATAGAGCCAAACTCTGCAAAAGTTACCGGAGGTTATGCCACAAGCATCATCGATATGTTCAAAGGCTAAATAAAGGGATGGACTATGTTAACTGAGAAAACAAATTACTACAGATGCCTAGGTTTTCTACTAAGTTCAGGGACTACGGGCATTTGTTAAGGTAAATGAACTCACAGCAGAAAAAAATTATCATGTGCACACTTAAGTGGAGAAGGGAAACGTTAATCTGATTTTTAAAGCCACCATAAAAAATTGACTGGTCTCACTCGAAATGTTGCATCTAGAATATGTTGAATTTCAGTACCTTAGTATATGCATACACCCCTGCTTCAGAAGGCGCGACAGGACTTCCTCTACGAATGAACCGTCCCTCTTTATGTATGTAAAGCATCGGAATTCCAGTAGATAGTTCTAAGCTTATTACCTGATGAATGGAAACTTCACCGAATTATTATTCAATTATAAGTTACAAGGAGAAAGAAAGAAACTGAAGTGTGATAATAAAATCTTGCCTCTTGAGAAGTTAGCTTATCGAGATACATGATGATAGATCTCAAAGAATTCCCATGAGCAGCAATCATTATGTTTTTCCCAGATAAAAGCTGGGGTTCAATCTGTAGCATTGCATTAATGAAGTTAGATGAAAATAAATAAATATATACAATCACACAAGCCACATAATATATAGGAATATAAGATTACATGTTCCTTGAAGTAAGCAACAGCTCTTTCAGCACACATCTCTAAACTCTCTCCATTTGGTGGGGGTATATCGTAGCTACGCCGCCACTCGTGAACCTTATCTTTTCCATATCGGTCTGCTGTTTCCTGCTTATTGAGACCCTGTAGCTCTCCATACCTACAGTTTAAATAAACTTCAGCATCGGCAATCTAAATTCCAAAATGAGAAGGGGAGAGGAACACAACTGAGAGAGCATTTACATTCTTTCGTTAAGCTGCCATGCTGTTATGACAGGAATGCACTGTTTGTTGGTCTCCTCACTAAAAATTTGGCTCCATTCTCTGGCTTGGTCACTTTCTTCATGCATAACAACTGGGACCTGTAAATGTGATAGTAAATGATGTAAGGTATAATAGAAATAACAAACATCTGAAACTACTCCTCGAGGCTCTTCCCCTAACACTTTGAAAAGGTTCAAGTCCAATTACTAGAGGAAGGATATCAAAGTGGATGTCCAGCTTGTAGGTTCTTCCATTCTAAAATGTTTCTCATGAACAACTTAGCTAAATCATTTTCTAAACTTGAACAAGAGATGCTATCGAACATTGGGGAGACAAATATTCAACAATCAGCATACAGTTTTAGAGTACCTTCTTGCGACGGTGTTGAGTCATGGCAAGCATGGCAGTCATTTGAGCACGAATTAAGGCAGATGTGTAAATCGTGTCAACAGGTATGTTACTGATTCTTTTGCCAGCTTCAATTGCCTCATCCACACCCTTTTGTGTAAGTGGCACATCTACACAACCAGTGAACAAGTTCTTCTCGTTCCACAAAGACTCACCATGCCTGATGAGGATTAAAGCAGCTTCCTTTGGACGACAATTGGAAAGATGATAAGTAAGGCAAACCTCATCAGCCACAAAAGACTAATGACCAACATAGTTGCAGTAGAAGAAAAATAGTTATATTGTCTTACTTGATTTCTTTTTTGAATCACTTATTGTGTTGTTGGATGGGATCTCAGTTATACTGTCGTTCGATGGGTTATAAACTGCATCCAATGTTTTCGCCTGAGAAGAGGAAGCCTGAATCAAAGTCCTCTTTCTAGAGCTACAAGTTTTCACTAATGGTAGAGCAACATCAACCTTAAAACCATTTGCCATCAACCTTAAGGAACTGCTCGAGTATTCATGATTAAGGCCCACATTACTAACACAGCCAAGAGATTGAAGAGTGCCGAAGGATTGATGTAATGATGTGGCCACCATCTTGAAGATCTCTACAACGACAAAGTTCTCAATTCAGAAGGTCCACTCAAGTATATGTAATTCAAAAAATACATCCCAAATGAAATGAGTATATCTACTAAATTAGCTGGTAACTAACAACCACAAAAGCATCTTCCATTCATTCACATATGAGAAAGACAACTAATGAACAAAACCGAGCTCATAAACTACATCACTAAAACCAGATAAGTACAGCTTCAAGTCACTTAACATCTACTAGGAAAAAAATTCTAAGACAAAATTCAACAGAATTCAAGAAAACTCCATTAAATTAGGACCAACAAACAGATAGCTAGAATCAGGACCAACTTATCTTTTGTGAAGTAGTAGATAGTTGTTGCACTTCACTCTTGGCTCAATTCGGAAACAGCCTCCCAGTGATCACAGGGGTAAGGTTGCATGCTATCCGATCCCCCCCCTCCTCCGCTTAGGCGGGAGACTCTTCAGAGGCACTGGGGAGTACAGAGATAGTGCAATATTAACTACAAAGCAGTTTTCATTATATCACTCCCAAACCATTGTCACCAGTCACCAGTCACCACCACCATCATCAACCTTCAAAACTGAAACTCACAAAATGTAGCTTATGATATAGAGGCTTATGAATTCACCAAACAAATCAAGCTCACAATTGCATAAATTCATACTATAAAGCAAGAATCTTTCACCACAACAAGTCAACCAATCACCTAGAAGTCACATGTAACAAATTATCCTATTACATTAACAAAAAATAAGCATAAAAACAACCCATCAGCAAAAAAAAATAAATATCAAACACTCCTAATGGACACAATCAGTAAATTCAACAACAACCCAATAAAGATGCACATTCCGCGATTAAGGTATCCAAAGGGTAAGGACTTGAGGGACCGTTAGTTTGACGATTTCACACTTTTTAACGACAACCCAATAAAGATGCATATATAGGTAACACAAAAAACCCAACAAACATAAATCCTAATGCAAAAAAAACAACATAATAAATCATACAATGATCAATACATAAAAAAAAATCCCAACCTAGAATAAAAAACCAAATAAGCAAAAATACGAAAAGGGTATAAAAAAAACTCAAGAAAGAAAGAGATCTTACATTAATATATAAGACCAAGATCGGAGAGGTCGAAGAAATGCAGCTCAAGGCGATAAAAACCAGAAAAAATGTTAAATAATCTTTTTTTATTCTCTTTTTATATAATCTTTAAAGATTGTTTTTGTTACAATAAATAATAATCTGATATATTAAGACAAATGAATGAGTTTGGTAGATTTTGTCTATGGTTGTCTACTGCAAAATCTATGTTATTACACTTGGAAAAAATGGGGACCAAAATATTGCCAAACTGTCTGTTTCTTTTGCTTTTTGTTTCGAAGTGTTTTTTGGAGTCGGAACAATTTGGTTGAATTGGAGTTTCTGATTGGGTAGCGGATATAAATAGGGGAGATATTTCGGGATCGATATTTCAAAAATTCTTTAAATGTTGATATAGACAATTACTAGGCGGTCGAGCTAAGACCTTTTGATCTTTGAGGTCAATAGTTCAAATCTCATTGTAGGGGAGGGTTGTAATAATCTTAACTACTCCATATAAAAAAAGAGAGGGGGAGATGTTCCGAATCATAAAACGATATCAAAAATTATTTGGTCGATTATATCATGCTATTTTGGAAAATAGAAAATTTATGAAATTTTATTGTTTTAACTTTTGTTTATATACCGGTATCATAAATTTAATTACTCTATTTATAGTATTTTGGAAGATGGAAAATTTATAAAAATTTTAACAACTGAAGTAATTAGTGGTTATATGTATCGTTTAATTTTTTATATTGCGACTTATAAAAAGAATTTAGGATGGATGTATATAAAGATGTGTAGTTCGGACTTTCATATGTGGGTGGCTAACTAGGCATTATGGTCAGTAACGGGATGCTACATTTGGTAGGTAGGGGAGGTAGCTATCTTTCGATCTTCCTTCACTCTTTATATTATTCATGTTTGTAATGTGTTTATTTATCTTTGGTGTCTTTGTAAAATTAATCATAACATCAAATAAGGTTGAGCATCATTGATCAATAATGTATTCTCCAATAATAATATAAGGTAAAAATGAAATTCAATAACAAAACTATAGTTTAAAGTAAAAGGATAGCATCATAGTGGCATGGTCCAAATAAAAAAATTCTAGAAATTTGTTTCATGGTCTTTCTATCATATACAAAGAGTTTGGTGGTAGAAAAACAGCCTTTCATTAGTTGATGGGGTCTTAAACATCCAAGAAAAAGAAATAGAATAAGATGCTAGAAGCACATTGGTAGCTCTTCAAAGACCCCAATTCACATTACAACACCAACATATTTTTTTCCTTTCTTTTTCACCAACCTACTTTACTTGAATTAGATCATGCATAGTTTCATAGCACATGGTTCAAGGACGACTGTTGAAGGTCCATATATCAGATTGCTTAGGTAGCCATTAGCCAACTACCCCCTCTTTGTCAATTATCAACTTGATGAGTAGTGTGTTTGGAAATGGTCAATAGTCAATAGTCAATACCTTTTAGAACATCATGTTATAATAATAGTTTGGTATAGGGACATCAAGAAAATAATTCAGCACACACTCAACGAATATACCATAGATTCTTTTCAGTGGGTATGGAACAAAGAGTATCATGCAAAAATTGCAAGAATGATGATAATAGAGGTCACCAGGGTATGAGAGTAGCAATTCAACACTATTTCCCTATGCAAAATTTGCTAAATACATTAGACAATACTTCTTCTGAGATATCTTCTCCACTTATCTGCCCAAGAGCTAAAGCGGCTTCCCTCAAATCGATTGTCCAGAAATCGAATGGTATCTCCTCGTCTATGGACGACTTTAACCTCAAAAGAGCCTCCTTTGTCCTAACAAGCTGCTCACATTGCCTCTGAGCAAATATAGGTGTCGGAATCAATCAGATCAACGTGCAAGTTCGAACTATTTAAGCATTAGATGAAATCAATCAGGAAAGGACTTTGTCATTCAATGGTGGAGGAGGTAACCTGATTGATGGCCCATTTTCGACCTCCAGCAGGAATGTTGTTGAGGCCTACAATCTGTAGGATTGCAGCCTCAAGGTCAGAAATTCCATCCCCAGTTACAGCGCATGTATAAATACACTGATAAAAAGAATAACCAAGGCTAGACACCCAGTCATATGACGTAGATGGAGCACGATCAATTTTATTGATGACGAGAATAATCGGACACTCACATCCAGATGCACCCTGTATAGTTAAAAGAATAATTCAATCAACTAAAAAATATCAAAATTCTTGTTGGCAAACTCAAAATAATCTAACAGATAAATGATAAATACACTGGTAAAATTCTTGTTGACGCACTCTTGTATAGAAACAATAGAAAAAAAGTACCAATGAAATCTCATACGACCTTGTTGCTTTGAATTCTTTCGAGAAGCCTCGTATCATTTGGAGTCCACCCTTCTTCTGCATTCACAGCCATGATAACAACATCCGCAGACATAGCAGCAGCTTCAGATCTTTCCACACCTTTGAACAGTACACAAGAAATGAGGCAGGGAAAGATTTACATTGCAATAAATTAGAAAATATCCAAGCCAGTTAAAGAGGAAAGACATGAAAGAAAGAGACATCAATTACTGGGGGGGACAGCACTCTACTCAAGCCCATATAGGAAATAAAATAAGCTGATATGACTGAAATAAATTTTCCTAGATGAGTTTCCCCTTACCAATTTTCTCTACAATATCTTTCGTTTCTCTTATTCCAGCTGTGTCAAGAAGGGTAACAGGTATGCCATGGACTGAGATACTGGCCTCAACAATGTCTCGTGTTGTTCCAGCAATATCTGTAACAATGGCTTTCTCACTCTGCATGCTATAAGGTTAATAAGTCATGCAATTAGATGCATTTTCCAATGAGACAGGAAAATGCATATTTATATAGTCAAAAGAAGGCTAATGAAATCTACTTATGAACTATTAAAAGACAAGTATTCAAATCGAAAACTTCTCAGAAACGTACTTTGCTCCATGCATTAAGAAGACTTGATTTCCCAACGTTTGGTCTACCAACAATTGCAATCTGCACAGAAGTTTACTAACGAGTTGATGCCTATGTGAGTGCAAGATTATTAAAATAATAACATAATTTTGCTAAAAATAGATAAGAAGAAGATAATGTCATGCCTTGGAGAAATAATCAAGAACTGTTGCTGTTATAATACACCTCAATGAACTTGGTTAAGGATACAATTGATTTGATTTGTGCAAAAATAAATAGCAGACATGCACCTGCAGTCCAGATTGTAGCAGCTTGTCATAATTTGCAGTTTCCAAGGCACTATCCACGTCTTCCAACATTCGGTGAATCTTGTGTACAACGAAGTTCAAATCTAAAGGTGGCATCTCATCCTCAAAATCAATACGAGCTTCAATCTCCGTAAGCAAGTCAATACAATTGGCTCTTAGTGTCTTGACTAAAGTAGAAAATCCTCCCTGCCAGATTAGTCATTCTAGTTAAGTGCATAACTTCTTCTCAGATTAGAACAGATTCTACAGCCAATATTAGACAAATTTATCAACGTATATTTCAACAGTAACCTCTATTCCTGCCAACGCAGAATCTGCAGCCGCCACGGATTTAGCCGATATCAATTTCTCCACATTTTCAGCTTGAGAAAGATCTAAGCGACCATTGAGGAAAGCACGAAGGGTGAACTCGCCTGTAATTTTTAGGAAATAGTATAATTGTAAGTTGACTAAGAGATTACACCTCAGCTCATACAGATTGAATGACAATGACGAATGAAGTCAGAGGAGATACAAACCTGGTTCTGCAAGTTTTGCCCCAGCATCGAGGCAAGCCCTCAGTACACGCCTCAAACAAACATCATTTCCATGGCATTGAAGTTCTATTACATCTTCTCTAGTATATGATTTTGGAGCCAGCATTGGGACTACTAAAACCTATTTCAGAACAAAGCAACATGATCGTCCACTGAGCAAAAATATGCAGTCTCTTCATGTAACTGATAAACACGAGAACCTTTATTGAGCCATAAGGCATTGTTTTAATTATTTCTGTTCATTTAGGACTAATTGTTACCTAATGCAATATCAGGGTCTAACTATAAGAAACAAGAATCCACTGTAACAGTGGTCAATACTCTATCAATAACATAAAGTGTATAAATTAAAAGCATATTCAAAGAAAGAATTCATTAAACTAACAGAAAGCGAATAGCCAGCATACAAAAACCATGTTCCTTTCTTATGTAGTACCTCATCAATGACATTTCCATTACTGTCCAATGCCATACCATACTCCACAAAATGGCTCTTGGGCCTCATACAAAATCTATAGACATCGGGACGAAACAGCCGGCTCACAATAGCAACAGCAGCGGAACCAGATAATCTAACTATTCCTACAGCACCAGGAGGTCCACCCAGTGAAGTAACAATCGCTGCAATAGTACTAAAACCAGAAACAGAGTTTGGCTTTAATTCACTATCCCTCTCATCACTTCTCAACACCAGTGTGCTCTCTACAACAATTAATTAAATGTGCCAAAACATGTAAAGATTAGAACTTCATTAAAAAAAAAAACAAATAACAAATTTACAAATTATGCCAAAACATGGAACAATGGAAGTTCATGATTGAAATATGTAAAACATGTAAATATTGGAATTTTATATAAAAATAAATACCCAAGTTACATATTATGCCAAAACATGTAACGATTGGAACTTTCTATGAAAAACCAAAAACCCAATTTACAAATTATGCCAAAACATCTAAAGATGAGAACTTTACATAATAAAAAAATGACTAATGGCAAGTTCGATCATACATGTTCAGCGTTTCATACATGTTTAGGCCATTCGATGGCATATGTTTGAGAATATATCTCCACTTGAGTCATTGTAGTTATAATGGCTGTGAACTTTGATTTTTTTAGACAAATTGCCAGGGTAAAATTGTTTAAAACTCGAAAACTAAAATATAACTTCGAGTATTGTATAACTCAAAACCTAATTTACAAATTATACCAAAACATCTAAAGATGAGAACTTTACATCATTATAATAAAAAAAACTCAAAACCCAATTTACAAATTATGGTCAAACATCTAATACAATGGAGGAACTAGTGGGCATAGAGGCCACTTCCCCCAAAAAATCTTTTGAAAGATTTTATTTTATTAAGCATTTTTCCAAAAACTATGGTTATTCTTTTAAAAATTATATTGTTCGCTTTATAGATTTTTATATTTTTCCTTATAAGCTATGATATATCGAATAATCCCAGCACTGTAAAAATCCTAGTTCGGCCACTACGTGTAAAGATGAGAACTTTATATCAAAAGAAAAAACTGAAAAGGCAATTTACAAATTATGCAAAACATATAAAGACTAGAAGTTTATGAATGAAATAGAAGGGTAAGTGGATAGAGTACCTTTAGGGGAAGCATGGAGTTTAGGGGAGGGGGAAGAAGAGAAGAGGGTACATAATTTTGTTGATAGATTTGGAACAAGTGAAGTGGTGAAGAATATTGATGGAGTTTGGTACTGTAATCTTGATAATACATAACGGAAGCTTGCAGGAACACCCATTTTTCTGCTCACTTAATTCATGCTTTGATGTAGGCAGCAGACCAGATAATCGATCTAAAATACTCTATAAATAATTAATATTTGAATAATCTAATTTTTGATATTCAAAACAACTGAATAATTTTACCAAAAAAGCGTGTAGGGGCAGAATATCACATACGTCGAATAGTAATTTTAATACTTAAATGATTATTTTATCTCTGAATATAATTTTTTATAAGCTACTTCTGACTTAAAATAGGGAGACAAAATGAGTAAACTTAAATCATCAAACAAACACTATAACAACTCAGACCCATGAGCCGGGCTGGCCATGTATTTAAAAGTCAGAGTAGGCCTTGGTTGGTTCATTAGTTTGTATGATAGGGCCAATATTGACTGTTTTCTTTTGTTTCAATTTTTGTTCAATGTCTAAATTATTCTTTTGTATAATTAGTTTCGATCAATTTTAATATTAAAAAATAAAAATAGACACTAGGATAAATTGAAAATTAAAATTAATTTAGGAGACGATTTGAAAAGATAGAAAGTTTAAGAGTCAAATTGAAAATTCGCTCATAGTTCTGGAGCTAGACGAATTTAAGATATAGAAAATACACTATTATTTTTAAACAATTTAAAATGGAAGTTGTTATATCATGTAATACCAGTTCCAAATTCATTATACTTGAATTTATATTCTAAAATCAATTAAAAAAGCTCTGGTTGTATGCATTAAGATGTGTACGACATGTCTTCCTTCAATAAAATTTTGCAAGTGAAACTCGATTTCAATGATCACATGGAAAAGTACTGTATAAGTTATCCAATGTATAGAAAGACCGAATTAAAAGTATGAAAGAACAATAAGTTGAATAAACTAAACAGGAAGACAAGAAAAGCAAAAACGGAACATGTTGAAAACTAACGCAAGAGAGTTATACAAGTTATACATTCCATATTCACAATTGAAATGCATTGAACTCAACAAAATCTCTTGGTCTTTATTAGCTGCCTTCCCTTTCATCACCGAAGATCGCCCCTGTCCTGAGGTGTAAAATCGTCACATTAATGGCCTCAGGTTCCTGTCCTGAGATACTACGAAGGAGTTAATTGATGTGTCGAAATGATTCTTCTAGTTGCTTATTATTTTCCTCTATTGGGACCTGACCAACATGGTACTCGGTGGTGATGTATGCTGGATTCATCATGTTAGAGCTGCTTCCTTCACCAAATAATGAAGCATACATTGAAGGCGCATTTTCCCTATGGAATAGAATTTGTTGAAATCATAACAAAATAAATGAAATACTATTGTCTAGAACACATGAATGGGGTCGGTCGAGATTCAAAAGGGGTTGTTAAACATACATGTACCCTCCATTATTAGTGTCAAAGACTTGAAGAGGATTTTGACCATTATCATAATCAGGAAATAAATTGGCAATTTCATTATTGCAAGATGAGTAGCTTGGAAACGCTTGCCCACAAGAACCACTTATGCTCATCTGCATTGGTAACCAATCAAATATAGTTAAATTATCATTTATCACTTATTTGTTCAATTTATTTCAATATGAATTGAATGAGTTACCTTAAATGTTCATAGATTTTAAGGAAATTTGTTCACTTAATATGATGTGTTAAAAGTAAACTATGGGTGATCCCTCATTTTAAAAAAATTATATAAGTGGAAAAATTGATCAAAGGTTCCTAAAAGTGTAAAACCGTCACCCTAACGGACCTTCAAGTTCCCTGTAATGAAATATCACGGAAGAGTTAATCGTGGGATGTACCTCAAACGTCCCATAATATATACCTTTCTCTGTATAATGGCAGCCAACAATTCTTCTAGGTGTTTTTCACAACCTTGACGCTCCTCCATAGATGTTATCTTTTCTGGATCTGGCTCAAACACCCTGATCATATTTCTCTGTTACTTCTCTTACATAATTACAACTAAAAATTAACTTCAATCTGTAAATCAATTATGACAAATAACCTTAGTTGTTCCTCAGCCGCTTGAAGTTGTTCCTCTAATCGCCTGATTTCCTCTTGTAGTTCCTGAAAATGCAACAACTACTATTTACATGTTACTAATTCTACACGTACTAAATAAAACATAATTAAATATATCAATAAAGAGATATATATTATGCCAACATCATATAGTACCTGAATTTGAGATGAAATTGCCTCTGGCCTGCATAGAAGATATCAGTTTTATTTTTACTATTTTTTACTATTGTGAATTTGATAGCTTAGCTTGATAAATAATGGTCTGGTACTTAATTGAACAGCCTAGCATGCATGCATTAGTTACTTGGTTTTTTGTATAATAAAATAAAAGGGATGGAAATGGACACCTGATTTGGTTTAGGGTTCTGACCATCCTCTGCATGCACTCGCACAAAATTCAATACTTAATAAAATTAATAGAGAATGATACTCGTAAATTACTACTGATGAATATTGGACATGTTACATACCTCTCTGTCTTGAAGGATATTGCGAAACCTGATGATAAAAAATTATATGTCAACAGTTGTATGTATTATTACTACCATTATTAATATAATAGGTGTATATATAAAGAACATTAAAAATGAATAAATAACATGTAAAATTAAATCATAAAAGACCGTATAATTAATTATTTGAACATAGGAAACTAGAAAACAGAGGATACACACTGTACGGTGCCCGAGCATTGACGAGGAGCAACCAGAGCACTAGAAAATAGAGACAAAAAATTCAAGTATTATACTAATATATTTGTTGATGAAACACTAGAACATAAAATATAATACTCCGTACTATATACTTGTCTATATCTTGATCAGGAAGATTTAGGAAACGGAGAAGCACATCCTCTATCCTGTATCATGACAACAAAAATATGATCATTAGAAGTACATTATAAATATTAATTTGAATACATTTTGAGAGTTAATTATCTGTTTCAAATGATAATAGCTCATGTAATTATTCATTCTTTTACTTATAAAATGTTGCTAAGTATGGTAGATAGTGAAATTTATTAAATAATAATTAAAATGATTAAGATGATTTAATCATATTAATTAAAATCGAGTCACTATAAAGTGACACGTGGTTAATGTGTCTGGTGACACTGAATTTAATGTAAGCCCTTAAATGACAGGAATTTCCGGGAGAAAACGACCAGAATTAAAAGTTCATTAAATTTAGGGTTCGAGGCTGAAAAACCCCTAATTTTATTTAATTAAAATCGGCCAAGGGCTAGAAATAAAGGATTAGAGTTGTGGGGTTCAAAATAAGCTACTCCCAAAAGTTTGGGATTGAAATGGAGACTCAGGAAGGTTGAGTCCGATATGAAAATGTATTTATTATAAAATCCAGGAACCTTCTAAATCAAAGTAGGCGCTATTTTTGATTTAACTTGGAGAAGTGTCACGAAATCTCGACCGATTCCGGATCTTTGCGCCGAGAATTTAGCAGTTAAGATCGTGATGCAAAAGCTTGAAAATGAAATATGCGTCGGAAGAAAGTATTGAGAAACAGGAAGCCTATAAAATATCCACTTATTTTTTCGAGAAAATCGAGATAGAATTAAATTCGAGAGAAAATCACGAAAAATCTTTCAAGAAAATATAGAGGACACCTCTTAAGTGCTTTGAGTTGAATCTTTTAAGCCTTTGTGAAGCACTTGTGGTGGTGGGCCTTTCAAGGCGGCTAAATAGGCGCCTAAAATACTTAACAAATGTAATAATTCTTAGTCGAAAACAAAAGGCGTGAGAATCTCGATATAGATGCCGAAAACTGACTTGAATATTTAGGAATAAGCTAAAAGCCCACGATTATTCATAAATCTTGTATGAAGCCTTTAGAAATTCTCGAGGTTTTGATTAAATTGAGTTTTAGGATATAGGAAATAAGCTGAATATTCAATCCTATGGCTAGATTCGAGCATGAAACATGCGGTAAGGTCACCATACGATTGATTAGTATACCAGCAATTCGGGACGTCAACTCATCTTGATCATTCACTACGTATTAATTTCTTAAGGCATTGTAGTATTAAAAACGTGAGACAAAATCTCACTTTAAGTCCACATCCCAAGTAAATTCTGACCCGGTAATTCTTTAAGGCGTATAGTAAAGCAAGCATTACATTTCTTGAAACATTGAGTGCCATCCTTTCTATGTAACTTGGCGTGCTTTCGTAATTACATCTGAATCTGGAGCAGTAGGCTGCAGGGAATAATATCAGCCCAAGTCAGCAAAAGGTGAGGCTAAAATTTCTGACGTAGTCGTGGTAAAGTCAGCGTCAGGTCTATTATAGGCCGAGTAGATCGAGTCAAAGATCGAGAGTCCAATCGCGGTCAGCCAGGGAATCACAATTGCTAATCCTACTTGGCTATTGATTTTGCACGCTTAGGGCCGTCTGATAATGAAGCCAGGCATGTCATTTCATTTCTTATCAATCAAGTCAATCATTTCGAGTCGAGGTTGAAATCAAACTGACTCTGTCAATCCTCTAAATTGACATCTACATGAGTGTTAGCAATGACTTCATGGATCTATGGTTTTAGACGGTCAGTCCTCTTAGATTTGATAAAACTTAAACACTTGAGGTGCTGCCTCGGTGAGTTTCTTGTATCCCTTTAAATAAATAATAAAAATTCTTTACTTTTGCATTACACCGTGTCCCACACTCAACTAGGCCGGAACTGAGGGTGGGCGGGGAGGGACAGTGCCCCCTAGATTATTACATATTAGTACAAATTATAGATATTATAGGAACAAAACAAATAGATTGCTAGCAAAGGGAGTTGATAGGTTGTTGGAGCTTTCATACAAGATTAGTGTAAGAGTTCAAACCTTGCTTTAGATACAACTTTTGTGTATTTTTTGGTTTGGCTTGCGAGTAGCAAAAGCTAAATATAATGGCACTTAAAGCATAAATTTAAGCCCAAAGCACAAAGAACACAACTGGCACGTTTAGGCCGCGTCGAGGCGGTTTAGGTCATATATTTTTAGAAATTTATAAATCTTTCATTTCCGTCGTTAAACAACGAGGAAACCTTAACGATATGAAAAACATATCACTTACGGTTTGGGGTTATATAATAGTTTAGCCTTAAGTATTAAATGCGGTGTAGTAATCACCGTCTCGAGGAATATAGTGTTGCTAAATGCATGTCTGTTCTTCCCCGTTATAGTGAAACTTTAAAGGTAAAGACACTGGCAGATGGTTAGTCACAACAGCGTTGGTAGGGATCACGAGTATTAAATTTTTGGTGTTATTTACTTTAAACTTTTAATTTTTGTTATCCTAGATTTGTATACTGTTATAACAAGTGGTATTAGAGGCTGAATCACGTAATCCAGCGAAGATGGGTTAGTAAAGGGGGTTTGAAAGTAGATAAGTTTAATGGGAGACTTGGTTTGGTCATGTGAATCAAGATGAGGGTGTGAAGATAGAGGGGATCTGGTCTCCTACTTATGAAGTCGCTGCGCGGTTTTTCGCAAAATTGGGATTCTTTGGAGGCACACTCGGCGTTGTTGTTATGCCAAGGAGGAAGGGTATTCACGGAAGTTACGAGTAGGATACCCATTTCTTCGGATTGTGGGCTAATTTGGAAGTTTGTATATAGCGAGGAAGCAACTTGACAGTAGTTGCTAAGCGGCGTCTGTTCGGGTTGCGTATGCGGGAAGGTACATCCTTAGAGACCCTTGAATGAACTAAATATAATATTATTAGATTTGTATATTAATATTTATGTTGATGATAGGGATGCATGTAGATACATTAGATTAACTACGTCGTATAAGAAACTTTTAAGGAATACGTGATTAATGGTAAAGATTCTATAAGTCTAGAAGAGTTAGACTACTCTTACATGTGATTTGAGACACTTAGTTGTAGTGGATTTAATTTGGGATGGTCGGTCTGTTGGGTTATTAAGTCGATAGTAATCGGGGGATTTGTTAAAGGGGAAAAAGGCGTTTCTGAAACAAATTAAATGGGTCGAAAATGAAGGGATATGCATGGAATTCTTTGTGGGGAGAAGGGACATTGGAAAATCGATTGTCCTAAGAAGAGGCAGGGGCAATTTAATGCATCTGATATAGCATTGTTGTTGCCGTGAGTAGTGTTACAAAATGCAGGAAGATCTAGCATTAGTTGCTTGAATATGCATGTTTTCTGGCAGATGTGTGAATCTTGGTCTGGGCGTCTTATAAATGTTTGTCCTAAGAGGAAATGGTTTTTAGAGCATGAGCAAGTAGATGGTAGTAATATTTACATGGCAGTTTTGTATGCTGAAAGTAGTTGGGATAGGTTAAATAAATGTTAGAATTTCATGATAAGTTTTACGAGAGGGTAAAGGTGGAGAGATAAATGTTGCGAGGGGATTTTGAGGTGATTGAAGAAGGTGTTAAGCGGGGTACTTTGTATTTTTACAAGGTGCTTTCTGACCACGGATGCTCTTATTTAAATGTACATTTGATAATGATAATATGACTAAGTTGTGGCATATGAGGCTTGAGTCGCATGAGTGAGAGGGATGCAGTGCAGCTAGGACATCTTAGCGAGGTAATGCGAGTTGAAAAACTGGGTTTTTGGCAATGCTTTTTCAGAAATACATCGCGGCTAATTTTACCCCGAAAGCGGCCTAAATGGAACAAAAGGCTACAGCGGAATGCATCGCTCCGATTGTTTAGGAGTCTTGAGTTGAAGATCTTTGGGAAGTCACAAGTATTTTCTATAGGCGATTGATGATTATTCGGCGAGGATGAGCTAGTGCTTTATTGTAAACGAGAAAGTGATGCTTTGAGTACTTGAGGATTCGAAGACTTTAGAGGGAAAATCAAGCGAGGGAAGAAGGTCAGCCATTTTAGCGTATTGATACTTGATCTAAATTACATTCGTCAAAGGAGTTTGATGAGTTTTGTAAGGCGGAAGGAATTGCTAGGCATCATATGGTTAGGCATACACCCAGCGGGAATAGTGTAGCGGAGCGTATGAATCCAGGACTCTTTTTTGGAGAGAGTTTGATGTATGTTACGAAATGTTGGAGTTGACAAGAGTGTTTTTGGCGGTAGTCGGCAGCTACACTGTATCTAATAAACCGTGGTCTATTTATGAGGTATAAATTTGAAAATTCTATTTAGATTATGGTCTAATAAGTCTGCTTGATTATACGGGTAGAGATAAGTCATTGATTATGAGGTAGAGTCTTTTGTTTGCATTCTTTATTATCGTATGAATGAGGTAAAGTTAAGAACCCAGCGAGACAGCAAAAGAAGGGAGTACCATTTGGCAGGTTATGGTGGTGTAAAAGGGTATAGAATTTGAGGTGGCATTATGGGGGGAGACAAGTTGATACGGCGAAATGTGATATTTGACGAGGCCTTGTTTAGTTCAGCATTAAAATCCTTGATTCTTTGAAGGCAGGAGAATTGTTGTTAAGGAAGCGGAGGTGGAGGCGAGAGAGATTTTGGTGTTAATGGTGATGGTGAGGTAGCTCTTCCTCGGTCATGATTAGAAGGCGAGAAAACATCGGAGAAGTTCAGCCCCCAGGATGAACTGCATCAAAATGTAGCTCTTGGCTACAGAAGAGGCTAATTACGAATTTTCTGAGGTATGGTTATGAGGATATAGGCGCTTTCAACTTTTTTATAGGTTGCGGAGAGTTGATCTCGTAGGCCGATTTCTTATAAAGTTGTGGTGGTCTTGAGGTCGATCAGTGAAACTGCTTTGCCATGAGAGGAAATGGAATCGGCCGGAAGGGTAGGACTTAAGAGTTGGTTAAGCGGCGGGGAGAATGATTGTCAGCTGCGAGTGGATATTGAAAGAAGGGTGCTCGCCGTCGAGGGGATCTGATATAAAGCTAGTTTAGTTGCTAGAGGTTTTAGTCGAGAGGGAGAGGATTGGCTTCTGATGAGACATTCTCACGTTGGAAAAATTACCTGAGCATTCATAAAAATAAACAAAGATACAGCAGATCGAATAAATGTATAAAAATGAATTACAAAACATACATATATATAGATTCATACACATTATGAATACAAGAGTACTTACAATGCGTAGGCGTATGATGAACTTTCGGCTTTCATCACCAAGTTGAATACTTAGCGCCAGTGAAATCATAAGGTTAATTAAAAGCGCGAAATGGGTTGAATCACCGCTGAATTGGGTTGCTAGAATCTTACGAAGGGAAATTGGGACAACAGAAAATGGAATTAAAACTTGACAAAGAAATCTTTAGAGACCAAGGGAGAGGGAAGGGCGGCGGCTTTGGGTTTGAGGAGAAGATGAAATGAAACTTGAGTTTACTGGGAACTTTGCATCTGCTGCATGCCTCTTCTCCCCCACTTCCTATTTAAGAATAGCTTGTTTGATGAAATAAAGCTAACCCGTTAACCGTTAACTAACTTGTACTAAATGAGTAAGTAGCAACAAGAGTTACTAATTAGCTACCGTTAAACGTCCCCGATTGAACTAGGAAGTTAATTGATTGGTTTGTTCAATTTGTATTTTTGCGTTATGGTAGCAAAACCTCTCGATTAGTATCTAGATTGATTTTAATAAAACTCCCAATTTGACAATCACGATTTAATTCATTACCTTGAAGTATGACTGACTAATAGATTTGTATGTAGGTGACATACGGGCTCGGATAATATTAGTCGTATAATAATATAATTGGCCGTTATGATTACATTATACTCGATTATGTGAGATCTAGCAATCACACGGCATAACCTACGATATTATCGTGAGTTCCATTTTAGTAATTTACAATTACTATTTATTGAACTTACTTAGTTTGAGGTAATCTCGTTTAACTAAAACTATTAAATGAATTATTTACAATAATTGGCCATGGCTTGAGCATAATTATAGAAATCAAAAATACGATTTCCAACATTTCACTTTGTGTCGGTAGCCATCAGGGTACTCGCTTGTTGTAGTTTAGCATCGGGACTTGGAGCTCGGCGTTGGAATATCAGGGGGCGAACTTTGCTGGCCCAGAGTTGGAAGAAGAGATTTATATGACCCAGCCAGATGGTTTCCAGGAACCCGGAAAGGAAGACTATGTTTGGAGGTTGAAGAAATTTTTGTATGGTTTGAAGCAGTCTACGAGGTAGTGGTACAAGAGATTTGATAACTACATGATGAAGATTGGGTATTCGAGAAGTCTATATGACAATTTGGCCAATACATTCAATACTGAGGTTAGTGGTGGATTCTGCTTATCTCATAAAGTTCTATGTAGATGATATGTTGATAATTGCAGTTAAGGAAGTACGATATTCCAAAGTTGAAGGGTTTCTTGGTAACAGGAGTTTGAAATGAAGGATTTGTGTCTTTGAAGAAAATTTTAGGTATGTGGAAATATTTAGGGATAGAAGTCGAGAATAAACTTTTATCACGAGAGAAGGCTATGTTGAGAAGGATTTAATACATACTTCTTGAGGCGAGTATATGTAAGCACATGTGGGAGGTATCGGGGTTGAGGAGGACTCTTAGTGATCTGAGGGATTCATCCGCGATCGGGTTGTGGTATATTGTAGCCGGTTGGAGTCTTTATATATGCTTAACCAAGGATTAGGTTCTGCATCGTGTCGGAGGGGCCGAAGCACATTGATGTCCGATATCATTTTCTTTGAGAGTTGAGGAAGAGATTAAGGTAAACAAAATTAGATGCTACTTGAGAGTTTCGGCGTTATGCGAACTTCTTAAACATTCAAAGCCGTTAGTTGCGCGTGGCTAAGCAGCGTCACGAGGTAGAGCAGCATCCAGCGTCACGGTGTGATACTGCGTCCCCATTCCTTTATCTTAAATGTCTGGTACTATTATAGTACATCTGGTGCATTATTAGAGGCATTAGATATTGGAGGAAAATTTATGTTTATCTGAAGATGATTCAAGTCAAGGTGGAGATTTGTTGAATATGCTTTGTTAGAATCTAGTATGAATTCATTTGTGATAAGCACGAGAATTCACATAAATCCGGATCCCTGAAATGATATAAAATTAATCTAAAACATGTTGGATAAAGTGAATATTAGGCGTTGTGAATCCAAAATTTGCCTACGTTTGTGTGTCGATGAGCTTCTTGAAGATGGGATCGAACCGTAAAGTTTGAAAATGGCGTCGTGCAGCGTTAGACGAGAGTGTGGGGAGAGTGACGGATTTTATAAGTAAGGCTCTAGTAGCCTTAGTAATGTGATTGACTACTTATGCAAAACTCTGCAGCGCGGGCGAAGTGCGAAATCCGAGGAGAAAGTAGGCTCGGAAATTGTGAAGCCAAGTGCGTGTGTGCGACCTGCGGACACGAATCTGCGATTCCGAGGGGGTACGAGGCGAGCTTTGCTTCGGTCGAGGATTCGGTTTTCTAGCGTTTTCAAACTTGAAATCGAGAATTTGATTTGGCGTTGAATCAAATAGATTCTATACGTTTTATTTGCTGCGTTAAAGTGTGCGCTTAATGCGAGAGCGTTTTTAGTTAGCGGCTGACCTACACATATTCTTTGAAGAAAATCCATCAGTAGAAAAACCGCAGAAATCGAAGAAAAGCACCTGGCTACCGCAAGGAAATCCGAGGAAGCGCCCCGTTACCGTTTCGTTTGTTTTCTGGTGTCCACATCGGTGACCTGCGTAGGCGGTTAAATCGATCGATTCGCTTGTGCTTGTGAAGTCGTCGGTGGGTCATTATCTGGGAAGCGATCACTACAGTAGATCTAGCGCGTTTGGGAAGAGGTCGAATACGTTTTTAAGGAAGCGTCGGGCGTGACTTGATCGGTTTACGTTTTTTGTTCGAATCGTTTGATTGTAATCTGCGTTTTCTTTTTGTTTCGGTGTAATACATTCTTTGTAATTTTTCGTATGCATATTGTATTATTTCAACTGCAAAATCTTTGTTGTATAGTTCGGTTTTTCCTATTAGCTCCTACTGACTTAAGCAGTTCAGAGCCGGATACAATGTAACACTTTTCTTGATGGAATCGATGTTGATACTTCGATGAGTCGATACGTACGATGCTAATATTCGGGTTGTAATTCGGTGGTGTGTGCAGGTGGTATTAAAATTGTCGAGAATGTTCGGCGTTAGATCACACTGAGGGTTACAACTTCCTCCTGTATTTAAATTGTAGTTCTTTGTTCGAGATGCGATTTGCCTCGGAATTAACTATTATTTCTCGGCAATTCTCGCTACTGACGTCGCTACTCACCGGCCTCGATTGTTCGATTAAATGAGAAAAATAATGACCAACTTGAAGCTATCATGTTTTCGATTCGAGAATTTCCAAAAGGTGGCGGAAACGAAGTGATATTATCTCGCGACCTTGAACTTACTGGCAGTTCTTAGTTGAGGAACCCTTTCTGATTGAATGATGGTGTTGGAGTTTGAGCTACTTGATCGACTCCTGGAGACACTCCGATTATTTGAGTCGCAATTATTTGTTGACTTATTTGTCGGATGAGTTGTATAGCGTATATAAAACATACCATTTCACAAAGTGTTACGGGGCCTTGAGTTCAAGTATAAGACTGAATCACGGGTTCAAGTATTATTAAGGAAGATTTACGGACTATAAAATGGTGGATGAAAAATCGGTGGATGATCGGTTCGAGAACTTGAGGGTTGTGTACCACGAGGCTTGAGTTGAAGGAATGGGCTTGAGCAGGAAATGTTCAGGGAATTCTTTACTTGATGTCAGTGCCACCATCTTGGATGACTTGAGAACTATTTGAGCCTTGGCCAGAAAGGATATGAACATGTTGCGATTATACATTCGCTTGAGAATAGAGAAGGGCAATAGGAAGGGCAGATTGTGAGGCATTTATCTGACTCTCCTACTGCTTGAGGGAGTCTAAAATTGAATATTTGTGGAATTTGGGTGTGCTTGAGGTCTTCCAAGAGAAGAAGAAGAATGATTTTTTGCACCTAAGGAAATAGTTTTAAGAAAAGCGGTTCGAACTCTCGAGGAATTCCTTCAAGGCTTTTTTGATGGGGTGTGTTACAATTGTAATAAACGTGATCCTCCTTGAGTGTAAAGGCGGCCAAGAGAGTAACAATGGAAAAAGATGGCGAATGTGGTCACCCAGAATCGGGGGGACGAGATCGGCTTGTCGGTGTGATTTAGAGGTGAACTTTTGTGAGCCTGAGCCCACAAAGAGTGGTGGATCGATACGGTGCTACTAGGCATGTTTATTCGGTCAAAGATCAATTTGCTACTTTCAAGCCGATTGCGAGATGAATGAGAAGATGTACATGGCGAGATAATGCAGCCTCAGCGTTGAGGGAGAAGGCTGTGGTCTTTGAGAATGACTTAGGAAGGAAGTGGCGTTGAAGAATATTGTATGTCCACGAGGAACTTAGGAAGAACCTTGTATGCAGTTCTTTACTTAGCAAAACCACTTGGTTTTAAACTTGTAATTGAGTCGACAAAGTTGTACTTTCGAGTCGGGCATGTTTGTTGGAAAAGGCTATGTGTTAAATGAATTAACTTTCAAAATGAATGTAATGGATTCTGAAAAGCAAGATGAATAAAAATAATATGTACTATGTTTGTGAGTACTGTTATGAAATAGTAAGAGTTGAGACATGTGAACTCTAATTCTTTGCGAAGAATGATCAAGGTTAGAGATCACGTACCTAATGAATTTATCGATAAAATTACAAGGGTATGAAGCGTGTGTTGAAGCCAAATCGGCCAGGCCGAGCATTTCCAAGCAGAGTGGTTAGGAAATAATAAGCCTCTACCGATCTTGTTCTGATGGCGTGTGTGATATGAGCCGATCCGATCAAAAGGTGGAAATGAGTACTTTATCACCTTTGTAGATGACAAATACAAAAATTTTGCTATGTATACTTGATGAAAGTAAAAATGAGGCAAACCGATAAATTTGCAGTTATAAAGAAGAAGTTGAAATCAACGAGGAAAAGATAAAAGTAGTGCAGTGATAGAGGTGGTGAGCGCTGTCTGCGTTTGGTCAATTTTGTTACGGCGTGGTTATTATTCCGCAAGTGACTTACCTCCATCATTCTCCTGTCAGATAGGATTGCAGAAAGAAAAAATCGATCATTGAAAAGAAGGGAGATGATATAGATACGCTTGTTGATAAGTTCGAGAACACCTCTCAAGGAATGTAAGAGCGATCTTGGCTTGACTATAGCTACCTCTTGAACAAAATTCCTCGTAAAATGAGGATGAAACCCCATGAATTGTTAATTGCGACTTCTACAAACGTCTTAGTGTGGGGTGTTTAGCCCGAAGAGTAAAGTATTACTCATACCAAGCAATTTGACTATTGGTCCTAAAAGCGGTTGATCACGATTTTATTGGATATGCTCCAAAATAGTAATGCATATCGGTTTAGCACATTCATAAGGTAATGATTCCTTTGAGAGTAACGAGAATCTGAAGAAATATAGAGTCTCTCGGAATGTCACGTTCTTTGAACATGCTCGATGAAATCTAGTGAGAGTCTTAGGCCCAAAGGACAAATAAACACGAGGATAGTGTCGATGCGAGACTATGGATAGTCAAGAAATGGGAAGTTGAGGAAGAAGAACCTCGGCGTGAAATAAAGGGCACGTAATAAAGTCATGGTTGATTTTGTAGCGTATATGCTTGAGAGTGAACCTCGGAGCTGCCTGCGAGAGGTACATCGAGGTCAGTGATGGTCGGCTTTGGAAGGAAGCTATCTGAAGTGAAGTTGATTGATTCTAGAATGGCAGGGTGGTGAAGTCTTCGCCCGAGGATGTAAGGCTTTAAAATCCAAATGGATTTTTTAAGAGGAAAATAAGGCTGATGGGGACGGTGATAGATAAGTCTGAAAGTAGGCCCAGTCGTTTGTGGGGATATATAGACAAAAAAAGAATTTAGTATTTTGATGCTTATTCTCCGTGACAAGGATAACATCATTAGGATTATCACGGCAATTTACTCATTGCGCGAATTTAGATGTACGTGAATGGATTGTAAAAGCGACGCCTAATAGCGGAGAATTAGATGAAGAAATTTACATGGAGCAACTGAGGTTTTATAGTTCGGAGTAAAGAGAGAAAGGCCAATAATAGACTTGTCGAATCTTTGTAATAGGTTAAAAGCAGCTCCAAAACAATGGCATGAGGAAGTTTACGGCAAGGCGTTACTTTCGAGTGGATTTAAAATCAATGAGTGTGACAAGTGTGTTTATGTAAAATCCACTAGGGGGGATATGTAATTACTGCGCTGTATGTGGATGACATCTTTGTGTTGGTACTTGATAAAAGATGATTGATCCGCCAAAAGATATGCTGAACTCCCAAGTTTGACATGAAGGACATGGAGACAAGCGAGATCTAATTTTGGGAGTCCGTGTTGAGAACTCTGGCAGTGCAGTGTTAACCCAATCAGCTATGTCGATAAAATTCTTAGGGAAATTTTGCAAAGGCGATTTGGGAGAATGTCATTTCAGGTGGATGAACATCGATACCTCACGAAGAATAAAGGGGAAGGGTGTGTGTCTCAGAGGCAGGAGTATTCTGGGATTATTGGGGGGTCACCGTGTTCTGATGAGTTGTACTAGACGGATATAGCTTATTCGGTAAGCAAATTGAGTAGATATATCACGAGTAATCCGAGTAGCGATCGTTGGAAAGCTATGATCGCAGTCTTAAGTACTTGAGACATGCTCGGAATTACGAAGATTTAGCATTATCTGGCGTTATCGGGCGTACTGAAATTACGGATGCAAATTGGATCTCCCGTCTTTGGTGATTCAATGGCTCTTTAGTGGATATGTGTTCGAGCTTTAGGCGGTGCGGTGTGTCGTAAGTCCTCAAGCAAGCGTTAATTGCGGATCACGATGGAGTCGAGATTCGTTGCAGCAAACAGAGTGTGGGGAAGAAGCCGAATAAGTTTGGGCAAATTTCTTGAGGATATTAGAATTAGAAAAACCCAGCGCCTCGATTTGCATATCTTTGTGACAATGAGTGCAACGATTGGGAGGCCTTGCGACATTTATATAATGGTAAAGTCGAGACTAGCGTTCGTCGAAGACATAATACCGTTAGACAATTAATCTATTTGGAGTTATCATTTGTTGATCGTGTAAGATCAAAAGATAGCATGGCGGATCCCGTTGACCCCGAGGGTTAAGAAAGAACTAGTTGAGAATTCATCGAAAGGAATGGGATTGAAAACCCTTGAGAAAAATACGAATAATTGTGACCTCTGTATTTGAGATCGAGATTCGGGTTCCGGGGACAAATTTCGTATTATTAGTAGATTCTTGTGGGGGGATTTTCCTACTGTTCTAGATGAAGCTTGATGATACCCTTGAGGGTAAGGTTAGTATGCTTTTAATGACTATGAGATCTTTGAAGGGAGTAAGCGCGGGTTACTCGGGAAATGTGAAGGCTTTATGTGAGCCAAAGTAAGGGGCTGACTTTAGAGAGAAATGCTCGGAGGGGTGCGTTTCTTGGCATGACTTCCTTGTGAGAACACGGGCACGTGTCGAGGAGCCCTAACCCGGACCTGATAGTGATGAGAGCCCGTCTGAGTCGGTCGAGGACTTTGTGTGAGAGCCAATAATCGGCGTTTCTTTGCCAAAGCGGATTAGTTCGAGGCATCGGCGTCTTATGTACGTTGGTGAATGTAAGCGTATATGCGAGGAAGGTTCCGAAGGCCATCAGCGGCTACTATCACTGCGAGGAATCGGTCGTTGTTGCTATCACCGATTGCTCAGTGAAATCTTTTCAAATTTGTATCACGTGGGGGATATTAGTTTTATTGTTTGTTTGAGATACAAATTTTATTTGATTAGAGTAGCAAGGGGGATGTTGGATAAAGTGAATATTAGAAGCGTTGTGAATCCAAAATTTGCCTCTACATTTAATGTGTCATTGAGCTTTAGCGAAGATGGGATCGGAAACCCATAAAGTTTGAAAAATGACGTCGTACCGCGTTGCTTAGACGGGGTATGGGAGAGTGACGGTTTATAAGTAAGGCTCACTGTGGCATGAAGCCAATGTGATTGACTCTTATGCAAAACTCTACGCAGCGCCCGCGAGGTGCAATCCGGGGAAAATGAGCTCGGAAATTGTGAAGCCGAAGGCGTGTGTGCGGCCTGCGGACGCGAATGCAGGATCGAGGGGGTCGTGCGAGGCAGAGCTTTTTGCTTCGATCGAGGGATTCGGTTTTGCGCATTTGAGCTTGAAATCGGGGGCTGATTTGGCATTCAAATCGAATGGCGATTCATCGTTTTTATTTCTTTGAAATTAAAAGGGTGTTTAGTGCACACTTAATCTGAGAAACGTTTTTAGTTAAGCGGCCCGGCTACACATATTCTTCAGAAGAAAATCCGTCGGTAGAAAACGAGAAATCGAGGAAAGAAAAAGCCTGTATTCTACTTTGAAATCCGAGGCGCCGTTCTACCGTTTCGTTTATTTTACGAGGTGATCATCCCCGACCTAAATAGGCGGTTCGTCTGATCGGTCATTTTGTCTTTAGAAGTCGTCGGTGGAATTAGATTATCTGGAAGCGATCGCTCTAGTCGTCTAGCGCGTTTGGGGAAGGAGTCGGGGAATGTTTTAAGGAGGCGTCGGACGTGAAGCAGTCGGTTTTCGTTTTTTGTTCGAGATCGTTTGATTGTAATCTAGATTTTTTCTTTTGTTTCGGTGTAATGCATTCATTTGTAATTTTTAAATTGTCGTATTGTATTATTTAACTTTTTAAGTCTTTATTTTGTATAGTTCGGTTTTCCTATTAATTTCACTCTGAAACACTGCCAAATTAACGGTCTTGAATAGCAGGCTTTGAAGTCTATCAATAACGTTTCTTTAAAAGCCCCTCACTTTGATTCAAATTTGAGGCGGCTTAGTATGAGTGCCTCTAGTTAGTTCTTGGCGCGGGGAGAGGTTGAATCTACGTTGTGTTTGCTAGAGCGGCGGGTTGATTGGATGAAAAATCAAGAAGAATTTTCAATTAACTTCCTTTAATATATGGAGGAGAAATGGAGGAGGCTTAACTGTTTTCATTTCATGAAAAGTGAAAAACCTAATAAGCTTAGCTTATAGGTGGCACAAAAAGACAGCAAGATAGTTTAATGAGTCGTAGATTAAATTTAATTAAACAGTGGTAAAAATCAAGCTTGCACCTAACAGTTGTTAGCCAACTATGAAATTTCGACTAACTATCAAATTAATTCAATTAACTAATTGATTAATTGGTTAAATCGATTTATATTTTACGTTATCGATAAAATCCTAAATGAGAATATTCGTTGAATTCTGATTAACTCATGATTTACTTAAATGTAGTTTAAATTTCATACATGAAATATAATCCATTCATATGTGTGTGACTTAGGCTCGGATAATAGTAAAGTTGTATAATAATAATAATTGACGATTACTATTGTATAACGAAATGATGAATCTAGCGATCTCGCTAACTTCACTTAAATTATCAGCGAGAACCCCAGGCTAGTAGCGCCGATTACTAAGGTGAACACTAAAAAGTTCCGGAGTAATCACACGTTTAGCCATTAGTTAAATGAATTGATATTGTCGCGGCGGGCACGTTATAAAGGGAATCAAAGAATTCTCATTGATTTCAACCCAGTACAGCTGAATCGAGAGTTCGTCCGCGAACCCGGAAGGTGAGATTTGGAATAGGAGGTTGCTGAGTGGCGTCAACCAACATTTCACAGTTTACTAGAGCATGAAAGCGACTCTGTGGCTTGACATTTGGAGGAGGCGTTCATCTGGCCAGATTTTGTGGGAATATGTTTTAAAGGCTGAAATCTAGGACCGTTTTAGTAAGGCCTCCCGAGCGGCCCCAGGTGGGCGTTTGGGGGCACAGGTAGAGGTGGTTTAGGTCAGATATTTTAGGCTATAAATACTCCTTCCGTCATTTTGAATCATATGTAACCAAAACACTTGATATAGAAAAGTTATATACTTCTGGTTTAGGGTTATAGAAATGCTCAAAAGGAGAAACCGATCGATCAGGTTTAAAAGTGGAAGTGATTCACGGGGGAAGAAAGAGGTGGCGATTAGTTTTTAGACTAAAGCTATTAAATACGGTGTGTAATGTCATCTTACGTCACGAGGCGTAGTGTTGCTTTCGTCGTAATCTGTTTCCGCCGTTATAGTGAGAGCTTCTAGTGGCTACGCCCGTGGGTAATCATGCTTAGCGTCGTTAGGGATCTTATGTTAAATCTACGATGTTATTTACTAACACACATGATTTTTATGTAATTTTTATGCTTCTAAATTTGTATATGTTATAACATGGCGAAATGGTAGAATTCATTTTGCTATTTCATCTCACAGTAGTCAAATATTAGAGCATTACATTTTGCTAGTCCCTTGTCTCATTTGGAGTACAAATACTCAGCAAACTATACAAAAATGATCTTTAGTCAAAATTCCTCCTGTACTAACGGAAAGCACATAACAAAGTTTTTGGAGATCTCGAAGAGTCACTTGCAGATGACATAAGTGAACCAATGTACATGTATGGACGTATGGTATACATTTTTAAATCTTTCGTATGTATGAGAATGAGATTTTATATTTTTATGAGCTTTTACAAGATATAATGAAATAGCACATATATATATGAGCACATTCTTCACAGCTATACCCGAACTTATGTATATGTTGTAGTAAGTAGATAATATTTGTCTTATTTGAATTAGTTAGAAATAACCCTAATTGTTATCATAGACATTGAAGTATATTTATATTTTAATGAATGTTCTTTAAAATTGTTATGTATGAAGTTTGTTGTGTGTTTAATGATGTGTACTCACTTTCATCAACTAGTGCAGTTGATGTGCTTAAGGGGACCCTGAAAGTGCCCTTGCCACTTTAGGATGCACTTAGGAGAATCATGCATTTGCCACAACCGATCAAAAGAAGAAAGCAATACGAATGGCTGAGACCAAATTAACAAATAACAGGATTCAATTGCTGACATTATGATATAAAGGGATGCATCATCAAGAATGAAAAGGAAGTTTGATTGATTTAATTGACCCGCAAGAGACATCAGAACAAAAGATTATGTTGCTAATGCTTGAACTATTTCTCGACATTGAAAAAGAAAGGAAAATATCCAAATTGAAAAACCAAAGTTGTCTGTAGGAAGAGTTGAAAGGTAATCGTTTGCAACTTGCAAGAGTTCTAATGCGTGTAGTATCACATTAATAAATTAAGATCTTCTGGTGAATTAATAACATTTTGAATTATGATAGAAGTCAATTTTTATTAATATGATATCAGAGTCAATTCGTTGATAAGGCCTCGTCTAATAATCCCGCGTGAATTCTTAACAAGTTCTATGATATTTTTCCTTATGAATTGCGATTATGCTAGGTTTCTTATCATGTAGTGAGTAGTGACTATCCTTTTCTTAGCTTGATTGATCACATTCAAGTGGTCATCTTACTCTTTTTAATCGAAAGTAACAGTTCCAATGAATTACTCGGTTAGCTTGATCTTTTTCTATGCTTTGATCGACCAGATATGACCAAAAGACATGACTTGATAGGGCAATTCTTTGCTTTCTTTTTTCCTTTCGTATTGTAATGGTTGAATGACATGTGTATGTTATAAGTTTTATCTTCTGTCACAATTCTATACGATCAATTTTACATTATTATAAGATGTATGAACCATCGTAGGGAATTATTGTCGATTTAATTAGTAATGCAAATATTACTAAATTCTAATTTGGTTCTCTATAATTGTTTGAGTTAATTATTTACAATATATTTGTTGAAGATTAATGAAATTGGTATTAAGAGAAGTCAAATTATTTTAAAAGTCTAATCAGTTAAGTAAATAATTAGGAAACAAGAAAATGAAAAGTTTATTAACTGGCCCAGAGACTTTTTCTTGAGGAAGAATTAATTACTGCGGTAATTAATTAAATGAGGCTTTCTTTGAAGAGAAACTGACCCAGGTTGACTAGAGTGAAACCCTATAAATGTCCCTGTACATGGTAATTGTGTGTGAGATATCGCAAATATGGGCGGAATGAGAAATAAATTATAGGATGGTAAGTATATAAAAAGATTATGTTGCTCTAATTAAGAATATAAATGAGAGTGGGCCAATAATAAAAGAATTTATAAAATTTTAAGGAAAAATAACATAAATATGTCATTTTCTACAAATTTAAAGAGATAAAATTTAAAGTTTGGGGCGGGCGATATGCTTTGGCCGCTTGAATAAACTTCATATTTGATCTGAAATATGAGGATTAAAATAGAGAAATTTATGAGAGGCTGAAAAAATATTATGAAACATAATTGGGGTTCGTATACATGAGAAGCATCAAATTGAGAGATCTTGTTTATAGAATTTGAGTGTATTGGCATGTTCTTTGGATGGTAGGAGAATATGGTTGCTTGAAGCCTGTAACAATTAACTTGATTATTAAGTGGATCTGCGGCATTTGGATTAGCTACTGCATTAGGATGAACCGGGATAAATCTTGTCGTTTATTGCTTCCTCTTTTTGTTTGTCGTATGTGAATTAGTATGGGATTATCAATTTGGAAGTAGTTTATCATCTTTTGATGGAATTTAAAGTTATTATATTAATAATTTGAGATACTTTACTTGAATTAGTCTAATAGGTGTAGGATTTTAATAATTGTGCTCCAGGCGAGTTGTGATGATGTGAAGCTATTGAATGTTGTAGCATGACCGGTTTGAACGAATGGTGATTGATACAAGATGTGAAGCTGTTGGAAGGACTAATATGGTAGAAGATGAGAATTGTCTTTTGGGTTTTGATTCTGGAGAATCACATGTTATCGCTGGAGATTTCTTGAAAAGGTTCGTTTTGAAGATGAAAGGTTCCTGGAGATTTGTGATTTGAGTGGTGTGAATTGGCATATCACGGGTTATCGTTGAAAGTCTTGAATTCTGAGAAATTGGCGATTAGATGGAGGTTCACTAGGCAATTTGAGACATGGGTGATGGTGTGTTTTGAGGTTTATCGACGGTTCTACATGGAAGATTGGAGGATTAGATTTGTTGCCGGATCGATGGACTAATGTTTAGGAAGAGCCAGTTTGGTCTGACTTCGGAATCATGTGGATTAAGTAGATTGTGAAGATTAGAATGAAGAAGGCACACATGATGGAAAAAATAGGCTTCAGAGTTGATTCGGTTGTGTGGATTCTAAAAGCCGGGTATCGAAGATATTATGGAAGGATTCTGATTAATGCAGTTAGTCATTGTTGATGTTGTTAAGTGAGGCTTGGAGTGCTAGATAAATGTAGATGGAGGCTGTAGTAGAAAGATTCGTAGCCCAGTGTGTAGATCGTTTGGTGGGATAACTAGGAAGAACTTGATAGGAGGAGATCGTTAATGACAGTAGGTGAAATTGACATAAATAATTTCTTGGTGGTAGAAATGGTTGTCATTAGAAACATGGAGTTTCTCGGTGTTAGAAACATTTTGTTGTGGGATAAAGTCTGGGTTGAAGTATGGTGAGATCTTTGCAGGTTTTGGGATGCCGTGAGATCTGACAAATGTTATGGTGCTCGTCAAGGGGTTAAGCGGCATGTTTGAGCAAGGGGCTGACCTCTTAAGATTTTGCTAACTAAAAAAATTGATTAATGAATGTAATTAAGTGGGAGTTGTCGGCCGACAAAGAAAAGAAGAGGAAAAGAGATTCATTAATGACGATCGAACTTGGAGGATTTCAAAGATATCTCGAGGAGGAAGATCGAGAGATCGGTAGGTAAATAAAGAACATGGTGTTATTTGGATGGCAGTGAAAATTCAACGAGAGCGAAAGGATTGGACTTTTGTCTCTTCGATGAAGTCGAGTTGGTGACATTGGTTGTTGTTCTAGGATTGGTGAAAATGCATTGAAGTCGAGGGATCAACCCGGTGGGGTTGGGGGGTTGATGAACTCGGGGTAAAGATGTTCTTGATTGGAGTTTGAAGGCAGTGATCGAAATTGGATTTTCAAGTGGGAGATTGTTGGTGCGTGATAACTAGTACTAGATAAGCCAGTTATTAAAAGATCCTGTCGATTAAGTAAAATATTGGGAAACAAGAAATGGAAAATTTTATTAACTATTTGAGAATTTTCTTGGAGAAGAATTAATTACTACTTTGTAAGTAATTAATGTGACATTTTCTTGAAGAGAAAATAATTCTTTTAGGTTGATTAGTGATACTGTAAATACCTAACTATGCAGCCAATAATTGTGTGTGAGATAATATCGCACCGAATGTGAGGATTAAAATAGAGATTCATGAGAGAGACTTCGAAAGAAAAAATATTATGAGAGACTTATGGTCAGGGTTTTCGTATACATGAGAGAAATCACGGTGGAGATCTTTGTTTCTAAGTTTGGAGTGTGATGGCACGTATCGATTGCTAGATGGTGATGAGAATAGGGTTCTTAGTCTTGTAATAATTCTTCGGTGATTATTAGTGGATCTGCGTAGTGGATTAGCTCTGGCGTTAAGGGTGAACCCGAGGTAAAATCTTGTGTGTATGTTAAATTTCCGTAATTTATTCTTTACATTTATTGTCATTATGTCACAGATTAGTGGGTTTTTAATCCAGGTTGGATCTTAGTAATTAGTATAATTGTTGACACAATTTATCCTTAATTATAGGTTAAGATCGTAATAGATTTATTATTATCGTAGGCGGGATCAGGAGTTATTGTCGATTATGGGGTTCTTGATAGCGGTATAGAAGTTCTTACTTGATTGCATGATAGCGAAACACACGATTAAGTGTCAAGCGTAAAACGATGTTACTAGGCCGAGAGATCAATAAACCATCTGTACCTGGCCCGATAAATTAGTTGGTTCGGTCGTGGGTATAATTGCAGCCAATTAAAGTTATTCAATTGGACTGCGATAGACTACGGAAATAAAATATCAAAAAATTAAGTATATATCAAAACATCTAAAAATTAAATCAGAAATGCCTAAAATATTTTCATCAACGATATACAAAACCTGCGCTTCAAATTACAAACAAAACAAATAAAAGTGTGTGCGTTAAGTATAGTGTAGATATTGTAATTCCCTCACGAATTTTTCCGATACGTTTTCATCCTCATATGTACCTTCTATACCCTCACTAAGGTTATCGTCCTATAATTACTTTCAGGCAAAAAATATTTAACCTCAGAATTCTTAGTTGTTTTACGCCAAAAAAATATGTATCTTGCTTGATGGTATGAATGTCTTAAGTCTTAATTCATAGCATTCAATACTAATCACATCTTCCATTTAAGATTAGGGTATTACTATATAATATTGTTGCAAGTGGCATTTGGCTGCGAAACTTCTTTGCTTGGTGTAAAAAAGGACGAGATAATTGTACAAACAGTCTCTGAAATTTGGTTAAAAAAGAATAAATAAACTTAAGTCCGCCCAGAGTTTGTGTTGAGTGCTTGTTGATAGTCCTTGGAGTTTTGACATGTTGCGCAAATGAGTCGCTTTTAAAATTAATGATAGTAGTACGGGTTAGCCAGGTCAGTATCGGGTTAAAATTTGACCGAAGCGATGGAACCTATTATCGGTCGGTTGGGTAATAGAAGCCAAAAAAATTGGATCGGCTTCCGAACGATAAACAAAGATGAATCTGAGTCCATTTTTTTGAATTTAGGGCGAGATCTCGTAGCATTAAATTTTTTTTGGATATTCGTTTTGGGGCTTTTCCTTCCATTTCGGTCAGTTGGGGTATTTTGGTCCGAAATTAGAATATTTTTGTCATATACCAAAAAATTCGTGTATTTATCGGATTATCGGTCGGGTTTCGTTCGGTATCGGACCAAAAATTATACTCGGGACATGTGATTTATAACCCATGGTAAAGGAATATTAAATTCGGATATTTTACCGTTGAGGTATCGGGGTGGTTTCAGTTGTATCCCGTCCCAATAATAACGCTAAGATAATGGCAGGAACCCGGGGACTACTAGTGCGCTGATAAAACTCTAGAATTTGTTTGTGCAACTAGTTTGTAAGCATTGCAGGGGCCGCCGACTTTACTTGACATCCTATTTCGGAGTTATACTTGAATCTTTACAAAGAATTTTGTGGCATGGTGCTCTAAGACTAAAATTGTCAATGCCTATTTTGGCAAATTAAGAAAAAGTAAATCCCGCTTTGAATATACCAAGTAGTCTCGTCCTCAATTTGATTAAATTTTGATCTTCGTAGTCTAATTAAAAGCCACTTATTTCCTTTTTACTTTGATTCGTCCACTTTTGAAATCGTGTAAATTTAACACCAAAATCTTTTTATTCCTTCACCAAGCCCACAAAATAAACCACCAAACTCTGCTAAATTTGTAAGAAATAGGAAGCGAATTTGGAATTATTATTAGAGGAGATTTGCAAAGATTGAAGAAAGAAGACAATAAATCGTATGTTTAATAAAAGGTGGTTTTAAATTATTTGTTTTTCACGATTAGTTTGGTGTGATTTTGATTTTTCATGGTATTTGTTTGCATGTTTTTGAAGGTCTCAATACCCAAAAATAAAAAATTAATTTGATTTCGTGCTTTTTAATGTTATGGTAGTGTAAGTAATCCAGAATAAGTTTTATTCGGTGGCCGGTTTTTGTTATTCAATTAGTATCGAGTTATTCTTGTTTTGGTTAGAAGTTGGATCCAAGAATTAAAATGACTATTTAGCAAAGCATTTTGTTTAAATAATTAAAAAGCCTCTGAGAATTAAATACATATATTATGTTTAATTCGTAGTGTTAGAATTATTGGGTTGGAATTTGAACTATGTTTTTGATTTATTTTGTGTTGATTGTTAAAATTTTAGGTAAATGAATGGTGTTTGATACTTTGTTCTATGAATGTGTTTGATGGATTTTAACTTTTATTTTGTTTTGATTGTTAAAATTCTATTTTGTGTTGATTATTAAAATTCATGGGTTTTTACGTAATACCGCTTTGAAAACTACGATCTTGGTGATATCGTTACAATTACATGGAAATACTGCGTATATGAAACCTTGTGGTGGTATCCGTTTTTATTGGAAATGAATGCATGATTATGATCACGACCGCATATTAGTGTGAAGTGTAGAGGTCATTCTTAACTTGTCCGATCTATTACTATTCTCGCCTATTATGTTGCATGCGTATATGTATCTTTGTGTTAGTTATGAATGAATTATTATGTGTTAAATGCCACCATTCTTTTATCATAATCTATAATCCATCGTTGCTTTCGTATCGTGGTATTAAAGTATTGTCAAAAGAAATACCACAGCAAGTGTCCTCTACGGTATTCACAGTCACTAAATTTCATAGTTTTTAATTGACAGAGTTACAAGCGTTGCCCATTGTAAATGCGAATAGAGGATACGGGGAATGCATGACAATACTTAAAAGAAGAAGGATGGATGAGTTCGGGAAGAATGTCTTGATAGTGTTAGGAATGAGGATAATGCTTAGGAAAGAATAGAGCAAAGAAGAAAGAATACGGGCAAATGAAGCAAATATGAATTCATGAAAAAAGACAACAACAAAGATAAGAATAAGGGCAAATGTGATGATGAATAGGCAATTAGAATAAAATTACTTGAAATGAATATTTTAAAAATTGAGTATGAATCATCCTAAATATAAAACTATAATTTGAAAGGAAGGAAAATAAAATCATGAAAAAAGTTAAAAAAAAAATCAAAATAGAGAAAAAAAAAAGGCAAGAAATACAGAGACAATTAATAGCTGAGCTTCTGATTGCTGGGTAATAAAGAGCTTATGGAAAATAACTTCGATGCAAAAACATATAATACTTGAAAATATTAAAATACCATGATCTGTTATTTCTTGAGTAGGATTACCATGAAATTAATAACATGGCATACTCTACCGTGGTTTAGCATACTCTACCGTGGTTTAGCAGACATACAACATAAACAAATTTATATATATTTTATCATTATCCCTGTGAAAAAAATAATATAAAATCAGGGTAAGAAAAAACTAAAAAAACTTACCTGAAGCGATGAATAAAACTATAATCTAAAAGGAAAGGAAAATAATGTCATGAAAAAAGTTAAAAAGTAAAATGGATAAAAATAGGAGAAATATGGAACAATTAATTATCAAAAATTATGGGGCCAAAGTAGAAATTTTTTTTCCTAAAATTCTAAAATCGACAATTAATCACTGTTGATGCGGCAATTAATCGAAATGTGATAATTCGATGATCGAAATTTAAATAAGCGCACATTATAATACTGAAAATGTAAACATCCCAAAGAACTCCTCTCTAGAAATGCATGGAGCTTCATGATGGAGTAACACTTCCTTGTATCCTTTGTCTTCAAATGATAAGTCTCATAACATAATTGACATAGACATCTTCAATTCATTCTTGTAAAAAGGAAATTCATAGTGAAACCATTATTGGTACTTTGCTAGTGGTTACCCTTTCTATCTTTAACTGATCTTTTACACTTACGTACCACATAAGTTGTCCCTCAAAAAATAGAAAAGTAGCAATAATCCCATCTCCTTAAAATTTCTCAAAATATCCATTTCTTTTACATTAATTAAAAATTCAATCATATAGACTTGGTGTCCATTTTAGGTTTTTTTTAATAAATAAAATAAATATTATTTGTATTCCGTGAATTATGGGAGAAGTTCCTACAAATAAACTTCAAAACTAAAGAAGTAAGATTTATCCACTTGTCCCACTAGGAAAAGCAATTAAAGCAAGCAAAAAGAAAAACATATCTCTGCCTCCTTCGAAGTTTATCTATTGTAGACACATGCAAGCTCATTCAAAATGAAAATTAAGATCCTAAAGTGTCACTAATCCTTCTCAATTCTTTGACAAGTTGTTTTTAATGGAAAAACATTATCACAATATAGAATAATGTTAATTAATGGATTTTGCATCTTTCTCCTTTTTTTTTCTACATATATTGATGCAATAGTATGTCAAAGGATTGTTACAAAGCACAAGATGAGGAATATATTATTTTAATAATATATGAATTTCATGTGCGATCAAATTATACTTTAGTCCCAAATAGTTACATTTATAAATTAGTCTTAGAAAGGAAATAATTGTTGCGGTGTAGTCTCTCAGACTAACGAAATCGTTAAACTCAGATGAAAAAAATAAAGTCAATAAGGGTTACTTATAGGATAAATTATAATTTAAATGAACTTTTGGGCAAATTTTTAATTTAAATGAACTTTAAGGATGGAAGCTAAAATAAAACTGAAAATAAAAATTTGCCCCAACAATTTTTTGTAAATTATAAATTTTCCCCAAAAGTATCGTATCCCTCAATGACTTTTTCCATCTAAATTTGAAGCGATTCCGATAGTTTAGGACTATCTTGTAAAAAAAGATGTGCTACTATCCAAAGGTAATGCGTAATAATGTAACTATTTAGAACTAAACTATAATTTGATCTCTATTTCATTTCTTGGAATTAAATCATGCGATTAACTCACAATTAAGCTATAATTTGATCACATGGCTACCGCTCTCGAGGCTGATATTTATTAATAGCACCGAATAGCGACACGTATTTACGTAAGGATTATGTGATGGGAGTGGCGCATCCTTGATCGTACGAGAAAAAACCCATTTTGCTGCGATTAGTATCGCGGTCGCTTGTGAAATCGCGGAAAACTTGGAGTGCACTTTTTATAATTATCCCTCACATTTTGATGCCAGTGCAAAACAAAACCCCTCTTGCCTCTTTTCTTCCATTTTTTCTATTTTTAAAGTTTAAACTCTTAACAAATGCGCCGCCTCGCCGCATGACCTCACTCTCCTCACCATTGTCCTTGAGTTAAATATCGAGCTCTTATTTTTTTCTTCTTCAAATAATTGATAATCTATTTTAAATTTCTTAATTTTGTCTTTTATTTTTTTTTATTTGTTAATGGTATTGATATTGATTATTTATTTGTTAATTGTTGATTTCTATTTTAATTTATTTTAATTTTGCCATTTAATTATTAATTTCTATTTTAATTTGTAATTTATTTATGTTTGAATTATTTATATTGATTAATATGTTTGTATTAATTTATATTGATTAATTTATAGATATTTTTTGTATTCTATAATATGTTTGAATTATTATGTTTGAATTTATATTTATATTGATTAATATAATTTATAGATACTTCATAAACTTCGATTATGTTTTGTTCGATTTATATTGATTAAAATGTTTGAATTATTTATAAATTTGTCTTTTAATTTATATACGGATAATCTTGTTATGAATGTTTGCTTTAATTATTGTTGAATGTTAACTTTTTGATGTTATAAGCGAGGAAGAATTCAGCTGATAGTTACAAATATTGATAATTTTGTGTCATATATACATATAAATATGTCTATTATCATGAACTCAGAAAAAGTATGGATTTTAGTGATCTTATCGATCACATTATAAACTTTTGAAGGCTTGTGAATGTGAAAGCAGCTATTATGACTTCTTCTGGGCCAAATCATCCAATTAACTCACAATTGAAAGGACACGATTGGGAATGAAATTGGTATATTCCGCAACTAACATTAGAAAGAACTTTATGTTTAATCAATGATCTTATTAGCAGACATGGAACCAAAACTTAATTTTAGAATGGGTCAAATAAATACAAATATTATATATTATAAAATTTGAAGGGATTTTATTAAAATTAATAAAATATAATTTTTAAAAAATCAGGTAGGGTCCAGGCCTACAATGGCCCTTAAGAAAATAACATAAATCTATCATGATGACAACTTGAATATAAATATGAATAATATTTTACCTTCTTTGTTGGTATTTATCAATTATTTCTTACCTTTTCAGAGTTCTCATCTTATGCTAATCTGATGCAGAAACTTTACACAAAGCTATCCCACAATCTTTTTTTTTTAATAACATAAACATGCAAAATGAGTTATGCTTATAATTAGTCCACTATGACCTAACAATGTATGCTTGTCTTTGATATTGAAATCCCAAAATCAAATAAAATTATAAGCATCTCCAGATGAACCATCAAGAAATCTTCAAACAACATTGAATCGTAACAATTCAAAATTGGACATCAAGAAATATTTATCATGATCTTAAGTATGTAAAACGAAAAGTTTCATATATATAAAATATAACATACAATTCAAATTCAATGCATATCGTGGTTGTACTGTTATAATATAATTATTGAACAAACCAATCAAAGGAAAAGCTAGCAACTATGGATTAAAAAAAATCACTCCATTAGTGTTGGAAATTTTGTGTTGACTGTGAGTCATCGATCTCTTCTTTGACGATCTATTTATTAGAAGTCGTACGAGAATATTCCAAATTATGCCGACGATAATTAGCACTTATTGCTTAATGTTTTTGGTGTTTATGGCATTAGCTTCTGTCAGTTTAATCCAACCAGTTATTATGCTTGATTAAAATAATAATCAATCAAACCTGGATCTCATTAAGTGTTTGTTACATTGCTTTTTTCTGTAAATCTTATAATATCTCCGTTTCAAAAAGATTGAACATTTTATTTTCTTTGATCAAATTAACAAAATTTAAGTCTTAATTTTTTTTAGTGGAACTCTCACCTTATAAATTCGGATGTTTGAGGGTGTTATTTGGTAAATGCAAAATAATGTGCTATAAATTATCAACGAGGCATATTCCCATTGTTCCAATACTCCTGAATATATTCAAAATAAGCACAATAAATCAATTAGTTGCCATAATTTCATTTAAATACAAATTGTTAATAGAAACAAGTGGAAATTATAGTATTCGATATCAATTTTACCAAATAATGTATAATAAAAAAAATGAGTGTGAAATTCAATAAGTAAACCTTCAACATGGGACAATTTTTTGGAATGGAAAGAGAAGCTGATTTGACTAATTGGACGGCCTTTTGTTGGTAGGTTATCTTCTAGTGAAATTAAACACCACTAGGTTTTCTTCAATCATTGCTAATAAATTAATACCAATAACTTTTTACTCCATCCAATCCAAAAAAATTGTCGTTTTTGAAAATCGAAATAGAGCTTTGACCGTAGTTAACTAATTATTCATTATTCTAATAAATATGAAATTAATATAATTATATTTGTGTTTAAAAATAGTTTCATAATATTTTTTTATAATATTTGAAATTATATTTTATGAATAATTGATAGTCGAGATTTAAGTAGATTTTTTAAAAGCAGCAGATCTTTATTGGAAGGAAGTATTTGATTTGAATGGACCAATTGACAGTTTTGAGGGTGAATCGCTACATTCAGAATTATGTGATGATTTAATTTTCACAATTACCTTTGTCAATTTTTCTATGAAATTGGTCAATTAATAACCCCTACTTCTTAACATGAACAAACTAATAGAAGTATATCCTAAAGCATCACTTACAAAATAATAAGAAATTATCATCCTATCTAACTAGTTAGTATTTCGTGATGAACTAATATGTCACTAATACATAAATTTACAACTAAAGACAATTAGAGTGTATGTCACAAAGAAACTAAAAATATAGAATATGTATCCAACAAGAGTAGAACTCGAAACTTTCTTGTCAACAAGAATAGAACTCGAAACTTCCTTGTGAAAATTTGGGTAAGATATCACAAGGTTATTGAGCCATCTAACATATGATTAGATTTACTTAAGCCTCTAATTATTAAAAATAAAAATGCTCCAAGATTCTTCAAGAGTAAGACTGCCATCTTATTTTAAAATGTGTCAAAATCCATCATGCAGAATCTTGGCATCTAGGATATAGAACCTATTCTTGATTAACCCCTTTAAACATAAGGCCTAACAGATAAAATTTGGATGTTCACTTGCTTTGAGAAAAAGTAGCCCATGTTACTTAACTAATTAACTAATTAGTCAAAATATTAAATTGCTAATAGTACATATTAAAGTAAGCAGGTAAAGCAAATGTGTCATGGTGTTATGGACCACCGTTAATAGTTGTTATATCGTTAATAGTGGTGGTTAGTTAAACTTATTAAAGTTTTTTACTTCGTTTTATATTGAATCTGTTAAAATATACATGAGATGGTTTAATGATTATAGTGTGAATTGTTGTGCATTTTCATACCTATTAGTGGGCATATATAGACATATATAAAATGAAATACAATAACAATTATGTGTGTAGCATTTATAAGTGGTCACCTTTTTTATTTTTAGTGTTTCTCTATAGCTTTTAAATATTGCCTATTTCTTGACGTTTCTTGATTTAGCCTACCAACTTAAACTTTCTTTATAACAATTGTTTTATGAATTGAAGCAACAAATTGAGCTTTTCTTTATTTGAGACAACTATATGTTGACTCTTTTTCATCCAAGTTATATGTGATTTGAGCTGGAGGGCTATTTTCATTACAAGCCATAGAAGTGCTAAAACTGGTTCATATTCTTTCTCTTATCAAGTTCTACTTTGCTGCTGCCCTGTTTTGTTGTACTTCTTTTTTTAGGTGGGGGGGTGAACGATTTTGCATGTTCTTGATGGTCATAAATTACTTATAAATTTTGTTTGATATGTTTTCACAACTTGCTATTTATCTTGTCATTTATTTTGTCCTGGATGAAACAGTGACAACTTTATTACATCTATGAAATTTGTTAGTGTTCAGAATTTGATGCCACTGGAATCTTGGTTGATCATAAATCAATTACTATATTCATTAATGATCAAAAAGTCATGGTGATCCAATATTAAAAAGCGAAAGTAGAGAATCTAGAAGACTACAAAGTGATTATAGACTCCTACTTTTTCTGAATTTGTGTAATCTTATTTAGGTATGAACTTCATGATTAAACATGGATTGTGGTATATAAGGCTTTGATGGTTAAGCTGAATGAATTTGTTTGCTTTCCTGTAAGGTAAATATGACTTCCACAGCAGCTCAGTTTGCCCCTTCAAGAGGAATGGGTATATATGAACCCCTCTATCAGATGAACATTTGGGAGGACGCTTTTAGAGGCGATATTAGCCCCACCGGAGAAACAAGTATAGTAGCACAAGAAGATGCAAGGCTAGAGAACAAGGTGAATTGCTATCCATAAGGTTTGGGGAAGGATTGCTTCTAGGCCTATTGCACCACATCTCTTGTTTTTAAACGAGGATTGTGCCGTGTGGTGATTATCCTTCAGATTAATAATGTTTAAAGCTTTTTTTTCTTGGTCTGACTGACACAATACTTTTTGATTTTGTAGTCAGATAGTACTTCACAAGAGCCTCTTGGACCTTCTGGAGATGTTGAAGATGCAAGGAGCCTTTCAGAAAAGGTACTCCAATAAGCCAGCAGCATTTTTGAGGAGTTAAACATTAACTAAGAATTAGTGGAAGTGTTATGGTGTCAATTAGATAATTGTTTGCATTATCGCGAGAATATAATCCATATAATTGAAATGTGCATAACTCGTTCGAACTTTAGTATGATTTATGGTTGTATATACCTTATCTTGTACAAATAAAACAGGTTCAAAGACGTCTGGCACAAAATCGTGAAGCTGCAAGGAAAAGCCGTTTGCGTAAGAAGGTACTACTCAATGTACACTCTCTCCTTTTTAACTGTATTCTCTTTTTGTAGTGTTATGATCGTATTTTGTAGAATGAATCACTTATTTATTTATTTTTTAAATATGTTGTTTTAATCCATTCAAGGCTTACATTCAACAACTGGAAACAAGTCGATTGAAACTGGCTCAACTTGAACTAGAACTCGAGCGAGTTAGGCAACAGGTAGGGGGATTAAGGTTGTGTATTTTCTTGTTGATGCATTTGTTCAAGCATCAGTTTATATAGAATCAGAAATTCTATAGTTCTTTCCTGATGTATATTAATCGTCAATTGCAGGGCATGTACATGGGAGGTGCCACAGGATCTATGGGCTTTGGTGGATCTGTAAATCCAGGTACGTCTTTTTCACAAACGATAAGTACTCTAGGATAAACAAAATTGCCTGTTCTTGATCATATTTCCTGGTGGTTCTTTCTGATTCCACACAGTGAGAACTTCCATGCACCGCATTTTCTGTTTTTACTGCTTTGCATCACATTGATGAGGACAATCAGTTTCCTAGGATGCATGATATAATGTATTCATGATTTCATCTGCTTCTGATGTTTTTTACTAATGTTTATTGTCGTAGTTGACTAATGGTCTGGCTTACCATATTGTAGGAATAGCTGCATTTGAGATGGAATATGCTCACTGGGTGGAAGAACACCAAAGAAAAGATTCCCAACTTAGAGCTGTTCTGCAATCTCCGATAAGTGATATTGAGCTCCGAATGATCGTGGAAACCGTTCTCAGTCACTACTATGATCTCTTCAGGATGAAAGCGGAAGCTGCCAGAGCCGATGTCTTCTACTTAATATCAGGAATGTGGAGAACTCCCGTGGAGCGCTTTTTCCTCTGGATTGGAGGGTTCAAGCCATCTGAACTCATAAATGTACTTAGTTCATGCATTTTGAGTTCTTTCAATGCAGTTTGTTATATTTCAGTTTGTCATTCGTTGTGCTTCACTTTTTGAACAGATTATAACGCCACAACTTCAGCCCTTGACAGAGCAACAACAAATGGATGTTGGTAATTTAAGTCATTCATGTCAACAAGCCGAAGATGCTCTCTCTCAGGGAATGGATAAGCTTCAACAGACTCTTTCACATAGCATTACACTTGGTTCTACAGTTGTAGGAAGCTATGGTTCTCACCTAGCTTCTGCTTTGGAGAAACTAGAATCAATGGAGAACTTCATTAATCAGGTAAAAACATGTCGCACATTGACTATTTAATTCCATGTCTTACCAAAACCAGGTTACACGTGCAAAAGGGTATTAATCCATTCATCGGTATTACCAAAATCAGGTTACACGCTATTAATTCTGAATTGATTTTTAATAGGCGGATCACCTTCGCCAGCAAACACTACATCAAATGTCTCGGATCCTGACTACTCGACAAGCTGCAAGGGGTTTACTTGCCTTCGGAGAGTACTTTCAACATCTTCGTGCACTTAGCTCTCTTTGGACCGCTCGCCCTCGAGAAACTATGTTTAACTGCTAAGTGTGATTTAGTTGTTTAATTTCTGTTGTCAATAACCAAAGGTGTAAATGGTATATGTAGTCATAAATTTGTTTAGGTAGACTAGACAAGTATTATTAGATTTTGTATTGGAGGCACCTTCTCAAGCTTGGGAAGTGTATGCATATATGAACTACAGTGATGTGTAAAATTAATTTCTGGAGTATGTAAGTTATATGTTGACTTATGTCAGTTATTACTAGATAATAGGAAAGGTTTGATGTTCCATCCTCTCAATAGTAATGTAGAAAAATTCACAGATGATGTTGCCAAAGTTCCATTAATATAGTAAAGTTTTTTATAATTGAGTAATCGTTGTAGTTCAAATCAGAGACGAGCACCAAAGGGGTTGATGATTTTGGTGGCAAAATGCAACCCTTACAAATGACAATTGATGGTTCCGACATGAAAATTGTTGAAGGGACTCTATGCATTCTTTTTTAGCTCATGTCATGTCCATACAATAAGTTGTACTTATGCAATCGATTTGTTAATGTTGTATAGATAATGAAGTTATGCAGGAGAAATCAGCGACCATGGAATATAAATCAACGGAGAATAAACAGTTTTTGCCATTCATTCCTCCCCCATCGCCAACTTCTGTAATATCTTCTACAATAGTAGATAATCCATCTCCTCCAGCCTCACCAGCAGTTTCTATGGCACATTTGACTATAATAAAGAACTCATCTCCTCCTACCTTACACGCGAAGAGTGACATAAATGTTGACTTGCAGGATGTATTAGCTGCTGCTGAATCAGCAGAGCGTGCTGCAGCTTCTGCTCGTTCAGCTGCCAGGCTTGCTCAGCTCCGTAGTAGTGAACTTGAGAAGACGAAGAAGGATGATGAGGTTTATGATGCCCCTTGTCGTTCGGATGCATACACTCCAATGCTCCCTGGACACTCTCACTTAAATGATGCAAGTTCATCAAGGGAGTCCGAGGGTGTCCCGAGTAGACGGAGTCCCCAATACAATCAGATAGGAAGTTGCATCAGGTTCCAAACATTCCATCATATGATGATTTGAAAATAGAAGTTGAATCCTTGTTACATGTGAATGTTTCTGTCAAGTCTCCATGGAAGATTATCCATATTCAATTATCCAAACTTGTTTACATCACAGGCCTTTCTTTTTTTTTTTTTGGTCGTGTCTCCGTGTGGAGTCATTTATATTGACAATTCAAGAACAACACGACGCAGGAGTGAATTTGAACTCTTCACTCTAAGTGTTCTGGAGTTTGTTCCATGGCCAGTAGTACTGTATGAAGGGCTTGCAAGATGAGTTCATGCATATGACATTATAAGTTAACCAAGTGTAATGGTTTCCCTATTTGAAAGGTACATTTATTGGCTTCTTTTAGCAATTTTTATCATTCATCTAAGCTTGAGCTATAGTACTTTCAATGGTTTTCTTAGAAAGGCATTAAATATATTTTGTACCAACAATACAACTTGGTTACTGCCTGTTTATGGTGGTGATGATGAACGTTTTACCTTTTTCTAGGTGGAGCATATAATAAGAGGGAAATGAAGGCAATAAGAGATTGTTGAGTTGTTCTGTGAGGTTGCATGTCTTGCCTGCCTATCATTGAAGCCCAAAGGTATGTTTTCTTTGCGAGTTGGTGTCGAGGTTAGCTAATTTTGTTAATTATACTTTTGTCAAGGTGTTTGGAAGGTGTGATAGCTAAACTGTTTCTGAATATCAGTTATTCTTGTTGCAACTGAATGTGTAATTACTAGGCCTTATTTTTAGGGAGTGTCCTCTGGACTTGAAAGAAGCAATTTCCAGCATATGCTTTGCTGCTCCAAGATGTGCGGATCTAACGGAGTTGCTGCAGGTTCAAATGCTATTTGCTGGAAAATATGGAAAAGAATTTGTTGCAGCTGCAACTGAATTGAGGCCAGAATGTGGAGTCAATCGCCAGGTTACACCTCTCCTGGAAGCTTGTTTACCATATGGTTGGGGCAAAAAACTGTTCTTGCACGTTTGTAAGCACACCCTCTCCGAGCCTCCTGCTGAGGTGAAGAAGATGTTGGTGAGGCCAACTAGATTGGGATCCTAGTGCCTCTGCAGCGAACCGTTGAAGCCACATGAAGACTTGCCTGGCTGTTGGAAACTAATTCGCCACTTGCAGAATGGACTAATACAGTTTGCCAGTGAGTCTAATTTGCCAGTTGAAGGAAAAACTCATGATGAGCCTGCGAGCTCTGCCCCAGAACAAGTACCACATTAGGATTCCGACGTAACATCACAACCCCTACTGTCTCAGCGCAGCAGAAATGCTACCTAACTTGTGTATCAACATCAACTGTTTTGACGAGATTGAGCAAAGTAGAATAGAATCCAGCTTCAACGATTTCCTGAGATCGGCATGTCCAAAAATAAACTCATAAGACAAATATTTTACCCTGATGAAAGAGGAGGAAAATGAGAACATTTATTAAAGAGACAGAGAATTGTATGAATAACTCACTTGTATTTTTATTGAATAAATTTTTGTACATATTTATACATAAAAATAAGCCCTTAGTAGCTATCTAAGAATGAAAAGAATAATGAATAGAATTCTATACAATCAATCTAGAATCAATCAATAACAATTTAGAATCAATCAATAATGCTATAAAATAATTTAAGCAAGGAAACTAAATAAAGAATTAAACGGCTATATTCAATCGGACAAAGAATGTTGATGAGTCGTAGCTTGCTCATTATAAGTCGAATTGTTTCTCCGCAAGTCCTTTAAGATCAAGGTTCAAGCACTGCTGCTCCGGAACATGTTTGATGGTGATTATATTCTGCCAAGTTTCTCTCTTTAATAAAGCGATATCCACCTCACATGTCAGTCCGATCATGTTGTAATGGGTCAGGTGCGATGCTGATACTGAACATTATCACAATGTAGCCGATAGTCCATCAAATTTCAATTTTAGTTCTTCAAAGAGTCTTTTACCCAAATTACTTCACATACCCGTGAGCCATATACTGCATTTGGCATCCGTGACCGGCCGCTGGCTACCACGTGTTTCTTACTCTCCTCCAAAGTACAAGTTCCCCACACTAGAGCGCAATAAGATCTTGATGAATAACGTTGATAAAGTTACAATATATACTATCATACATAATGACCTTAACGGACCTATAACATCAAAAGCCCATATGACATAATACATAATAATATTAATACACTATATGACCAATACCATCCTCAAGATTGAGTAATTTAATATCATGAATGCCCAACTCAGAAAGAAAAATCAAATCAGCTCACCGAGAGACTTTGTAAAGATATCTGCCAATTGCCCATTACTAGAAACATGTGAGGTTCAAATAGTCCCTTCCAAAATAAAGATCCCGTAAATTCAAGAATCAATCTATGTTTCGAGCCGCTCATGAAACATCGATTATGTGCTCGATAAAGAGCGCATCGGACCGTCATTAACTTCAAATCCATAGGTCGAGGATGATCAACGCCAAACTCTTTAACAACCACTTCAATTCACAAAGTCACATCCGACATAGACTTGTATTTTACTTCTGTTGAAGGATTTGTAGATAATGGCTCGCTTTCTTGGTCTTCTAACAAACAGGGAGAATCACCAAGAAACAAATCCAATCGAGTATTGAACGTCGGTAAAGAGTAATAACCGACCCAATCAATCACACCAACATGTGCCTCAAGTCACAATCGCCTCAATAAAATACCGACTGAGATCCTTTCGAGATATTTTACTACACGCAGCAAAGCAGCCTCCCAATGATCTCGACGGCTCATGCAAAAACTGAGAAAGTAAATGAATAGAAAAAGATAAATCAGACGAGTAATTGACAAATGTACGAGTCTACCAATCAATCTCCGGCACTCCACGCCCCGTAGAATGTACCGGGTCGAATCCACCCAAATGATGGTTTCGGCTTTGATCGAAAATGCACCACACCTAACAATCATGTTTTAGAAATAATATCAATGACATATTTCTTTGACCTTTGTAAATACCCTTGACTCATGAAAGCAACTTCCACACCTAGAAAATACTCTTCGTAACAATCTCACAATTTCATATGAAAGCTGTGAGCTAAGATATCCTTTTTAAAACTACAACGAGTTTAAATCACCTTAAATAAGAAAATTCATCTACATAAACTAACACATCATTTAACATGATCCTTTGAGAAAGTGAACAAAGAATAGTCAGAGTATGATTGAGTAAATCCATACCTCTTCAATGATGTTGCTAGCTTAGAGAACCAACAACGAGGTGCTTGTTTAAGACCATATAAAGACTTATGAAGCTTACATACCTGCCCTGGTCTACCCTTAGAAAACCAGGAGGTATTTCATTATCAACCTCTTAAGATAAATCCCATGCGCAAAGGATCATGAACATCCATATCCGATGTAACTCCAAGCTCTTAATCACGCCTATCGCAAGTGAAAGTTCCCCGTAGTGTGACCATTTTAGCCACCGGAGCAAAAGTTGTCATCAGACCGATACCCTCGACCGATGAGTACTAAACACAACTAGTCTAGTTTAAGTGGCTGCTCCGCTAGCCGCTACCTCAGACGTAGAGACCAAATTTGTACGCTCGCCCCTCGTGAATCGCTTCATCGCGGCGCGATTATTCGGGTCGGGTCGCCGCCCGACACCGAATCAATTAAATTGCTATTTCAATTGACGGTTTAACGAGGGAAGCTATTGGTAACCTCAAGTTAAGTTACTTACCGCTTAGTAATAAGTTAGTTAACTGCTTAACGAAGCTTAACTATTTATCAAACGAATTTCAAACTATTCGACCAAAACCAAGAGGGAATTATAGAAGAAAAAAGATGAAAATGAAACCTAAGATTTTCATTTCATCTTCCCCAAAAAAATCATTTACGCCTCTCTTCCCTCTCTCTCAGGTTTTTGAAATTAAAGTTTTGACTCAAATTCTTGTCCACTGTTTCAGAGATTCTGTGGAAGTCCAATCGCAGGATTCAACCTCTTGACGTGGACTAATCGAGACATTTTACTGGGAGGTAAGCCGAGGATTCAACGGAGTATTCGAGATTGAAAGTTCATCATATCCGACGATATCAGAAACACTTCAGATTCATATTTGTAAGGAATAACATTGTATATGTTTTCGTAATTGCCATATTTATTCGATCTTTGTTGCATCCTCTCGTTTATTTTTATTATGAAATAAGCTTGGTGACTTTTTCATGAACTTCATGATTTAAGTAAAGAATCACTGAAAAGACTATGTAAAGATTCTTCGGCCTTATGTAGAGAGAAGGCTAATATTTAAGCCTGGCGGTTCAAATACGCATCTCAAAGAGTGTAGTATTTGCTCCACAACTCAGCCTCGTAGGAACGCCTACCTCCGAAAGTGAGAAACGAACCTTGACTGACATGGTTCATATGACGAGGCTATCTATCCTACCAGCTTAATTTCCGGATATACACTACAAAAGTCGTATCACCACACTTAATAAATGTCCAACTATATCAAGATATGAAATACCCTCATGAATTGAGTTTTAGGAAGTTTCCCAAATTGGGTTTTCAGATTCTGCCATGTTTATGTTCAAGCTAGTTGACAAAAAGATAGACTAGTGCCTAAATCCGATAAATGTCGCTTTTAATTGGTATCCGAAGGAAACCGTTGTTAATACTTCTACTTGAAGAAAGAGAATAAAATACTTTGCAAGATGAGGAATATTTGTAAAGGAATGTCCGTCTGTAAGTGATTCAGAGCCGGGCGTGTGTTCACTCTCGAGGAAACTTACATGATGAAGCGACTGCCAACACACCTCGCTAGTAGACGGCCGACACAATTCATAAGAATTAGAATCTCGCATGTAGAGGCCCGATTCTTGGATTTACGTGAAGTTGTGAAAACCAACCCTTAGGAGTAACGACCAACCGAGATCGTCAAGAACAAGCATCAAGTTGTATGACGAATCATTTTGAAAAAATGACGCAGCGTAGCAAAGATGCTGATAACGGTCAGAGCAGCCATTTAAGTCCAAGATGGATTCAATGTACTAAAATAAGATTTGTCGTTGTTAGATTTACTCCAACGAGGTTCCCCCATTGGGAGTCTAAGTGGGTATTTAAGAAGAAAAATGACAACACGGGAACGTCCATGTTTTCAAAGCGAGGCTCGCGAAAGGTTTCAAGCAAATTCATGGCATCACTTGCGATTTAAACATGTTCACCTGCCATTATGTGCTTTGTCCATTCGGATAAATCTTAGCCATTGCTGCATTTCAAGACCGCTTCCGAACGAAACCTAAATAAAGAGTGCACGTGGGTACAATCTCCGTGTTTTACATGTCCCAAGTCGACTTAAGAAAGCAATTGCGAAGCCATGTGAGGTCCGCTCACGGCTCAACCAAAGATCCCTCAGAAGCTGGAACCTTCTCTGCCTTGATAAGGCAATCAAAGATTTTTTTGATTCATCAAAGACTTAATAAGAATCTTGTATAAACAAGCAGCCGTGAGCTCGGGAGTTATGCATATTTACATTAGTCCCATATGTCGGCTTACATACTAATCATTTAATCATCAAGCAAAGTAGAATTATCAACTCGGCCGAAGTATCAAGTGGACGCTTTCAATGAAGGACTCATGAAGTTTAAATAATACTGAATCTAAATTCATCGAGATCGAGCCATCCGGCTGATTGAATTTTGTCGGAACACTTCGCCAACGGTTGCGAGCAAAGCGTTCAAAATGAACGATTCCAAGGAATACCATTCCCCTACGACGTGGAGTTCAACCTAGGAAGTCATAATCCCAACATGAATGTTGAGATGGACAAGATGAAAGGCCATCTATACTTCTCGCCGAGGGTCCATCATATATACACTACGTAGTGCACACAACCCGTATCAGATGTAATTAACTGCTACCAGCACAAGCCAACTGGATCGTTGGGCGACATCTTGTAAAAACATCCTAAAAGAACATATGATGCATTCTTGATACATGGTGTGTATGAATAGTACATCAATGGGCCTCAGCTTCAAATTGACTATACGCTAAGAGCTCGAGTAGCTTCCAAGAACATAGGCTAATGTAGCCTATCCCTTTACCAAACTAATGCCTCAGGCAAAGAATATTGAATATTCAACGAACATTGGTCCTGGACAAATGTCACAGTGGTTTTGGATTCAAGTGGAGCTAACAGATTCGCCTTGTTATGTGAACAATAATTGAATATTATGGCTCTTATATGTCAATTTATTTGTTCACTATGCCTATGTGTTTATATGTCTTAATTTGTATATAACCTGTTATTTCCTCGTCGAATGAAAATGAAGTCCCTTGGACTACCACACAATTTCTAGAGGACAACCTGAAGTGTTGACAAGAGAACCTATTCAAGTCTAGAAATATAAGGTAGCCATTCACCTTGGTCAGATGTCGATGTCTCATGAGCAAGCATCATTTAATTAAATATAAATGGGACACGATCAATTCTCTCTGATCGAAGAGCTTGCAAACTTGATCAATCTTATGGACTATCGCTTGTATAACCGAGGAGTCGGATTGACCGCAAAATCATAGAAAAATATGTATATCTCTGTTTACGATGTTTGCTTAGAACTGTTAGTTTAACAATTCTTAGACCTGCATATATAACTACTTATGTTATATGAGTTATGTGCTTTGACTATGTCAAACGTCTACCTTAAGCAGGAATTATAACGGCATATGTTGGGTGACACAGTAAGTATAGCAGTAGGTGTTGATATATTATAAGGGATTTATCCATCCTTGATATACAAGGTGACTCCTGTGCCTCTTAATGGTATCAATCATTGTTTATGTGGATGCCATAGTAATTCTATTCGCTTAAGCTCGAGTAAAGAAAAAGTCAGGTGTTTCCATGACACACTCTTATGGTTAGCCTATTAATAGAGATCGTTGATAAAGGAATTGTAAACTAATCGCCCAAGGGCAAAGCCTGGGACATTGGAAATTAAAGTATTTTGATTTCTATAATTATGCTCGCTATGATAATTGTTGTAATAATTCATTTACTAATTTCACTTAAATGATTACTCAAACTATGTTCAATAAATAGTAATTGTAAATTACTAAATGGAATCCCACTATAATATTGTGGATTATGTCGATTGCTGATCTCATGTATAATCGATATATAATAATCATAAATGGCCAATTATATTATTATACGGCTAATATTATCTAAGCCTCTGTAAGGTCAGCTACACATACAATGACGCTGAAGTTATATTCCATGTATGGAATTAAACAGATTGTTAAATTGGGAGTTGATTGAAACTCAACCAGATACTCAATCTAGAATTTTTACATTGATAATGTAAAATACAAACGGGACAAAAACCGAATCAATTAAATTGATATTTCAATTTGACGGTTTAACGAGGGTGCCTTATTAGTAACTTGTTAGTTACTTCTACCTGCTTAGGCAATAAGTTAGTTAACGGCTTAACGAGTTAACTATTTATCAAACGAGTTAAGCTATTCGACCAAAACCAAGAGGGACTATATAAGGAAAAAGATGAAATGAAAAACCTAAGAATTTCATTTCATCCTCTCCAAAAACTATCTTACCGCCTCCCTTCTCCCTTTGTGTTTTTGAAATAAATTTTTTACTCAAATTCTTGTCCAATCAGTCAGATTCTGTGAAGTCCAATCGCGCGATTCAACCTCTCTCAAGGACTAACTGAGACATTTCACTCTGAGGCTGAGGATTCAAATGTAGATTCGAGATTGAAAATTCATCATATCCGCTGCGTATTGTAAGTACTGTGATTCATACGGTATGAATCATAAAGTGTATATGTTTCTCGTAATTGCTATTATGCCATTTATTCAATCTGGCCGTATTTGTTTATTTTACAGAACAAGTCGCGTAATTTTTCAACATATCAGATTCTCAAGCCTATAAATAGGCACTTGTAATGTATTTGATATCAATCAATAAAATCTATTCCTCTCATTTATCTTATTCTCTATCTATTTATATTGTTTATAGTTATATTCATAACACGTGCTATCAACACGATTAATTTTTCCAACTCCGATGCAATACAATAAGGAAAAATATCATAGGTTTGGCCCATTGAAAATGTTAGTATCATTCTCCCATATATTATTTGAAGATCAAATGATAGCTTTGAAGACACGTGCACATACCAAGCAGTAAGTTCAATTTCCAATTGATTAAAGGTACTCCAAATTACGAATTATGAATTTTATCGTCAGCTATACGGCTGAAATTACTAACCGCTAATTATGTAATTATGAATTTTTCTTTGGGGCCTTACTACATGATTTATCAAGAGTAGTAACTTGTGTTAGATATGATTTTGACTATATTTTGGACTAAGGGTCTAATAGAGTAGCTTGATTTTAGAATATAGAATATTATTGTTTATATTAATACAGTTTCGTGATCTAATACTAACCACTAGTATAGAAATGTATGATTAGTTTGATTAAGTATTAATAGTGATTTTATCGACTGGATATTTTGTACTATTACATATATTGAAACTAATCATTGATTTATATATTTTATATGTAGTCAAGAAGATAATTATAAATGCCTAAATTCAAGACTTATTCATATTCGATAAAAATTAGTTTTATTTAAATCTATGCACTTATTATGTTCTTAATTATTAGATATATATTTGCCTGTAAGATGTGATCAATCATCTAAGTCTCGGCATTGGTTATATATATAATCGTTGAACTATCATCGCGTGAATTATTAATCTATCTATTTGTATGAGTATTATGTAGTACTCTAGATATATTATTAGTCCGTAAGACTACTGGGTAAATATTTATTTCTACCCTTATAATCTCACAACTAGTCTATGGGGAACTTATTTATGCATACTGGAGAAAAATTTAGGTTATCCGTAAAGACTAATCCACAAGATTTTAGAATATAATAAATTGTCAACTAAAGACCTAAAAATTTAAATATCTTTTGAACCTTTTTTATGTGTCTTCAATACTTAATTTTATGCAAGTACCTAATATGGAAAAATTAAGGCTTAAAAATAATAATCATATATTAAGTGATGAATATTCCCTCAAGAATCTATGTGAATGCCTCAATGTTTCAAATAAAATAATAATTCACTTACGAGCCTCAAGACTCATGTAATCGAAATAAATATAGATTCAAAGATATACCAATTGAGAGATATTTGCATCCTCATATCAAGCTTCATTATATGTATTTTTAATTTATTGTCGATAATTCTTTTTACTTTATTGTAAATGTCTTCTAGACATTAGAGTTTTAACTTATTCATGATATATTCAATGCACTTTCCGATACTGAGTATTCTCCTGCACTCATCTTCAACGTCATATCTCTCGACATGGAACTATATCATTTACAACGGTTCTTCAGAACCCCACCTCTATTTTTGAGCGTTTACAACCGTATAAGACTCCATTGCTATCTCTGAGTATTAGAATTTGTCAGAGCTTAAGCCTCGGGTTCATATCATCCCCATTCATATTTTCTCTTTGAAACCTCAAGTTCATATTTATTCATTTTGGTATCCTCATGTGATATTTCAATGCAAGATACTTATTTTTCAATGTATACTCTTTTCCCCCTCAACGTCAAAACATCGATATATCATGAATGAAAAATTACTTGATAAATTCATTTCACCTCAGATTTTACGTATATGTACGTAGATACCTTTCCGGGTATAATACTCATTTAAAAGGTCATCATTTGTGCATGTAATAATATATGACGACGCATAACTAGAGGGTGAAAATATGTGGCTTCACCAAACCAACTATATCGGAGAGTTTTTATAATAATTTGGCATATCAACAAGTCATACTACATAGTGTAACATTTCTCAACGATCAATCTGCATTGTGATAATTCAACGCCTACAACATTCAATCTGGAGTTTACACTATTTAAGCCTACATAAATTCTTCAAACTTAATAGTTATTGACTTTCAAGATTCCAATTAAATATTCAATTATTCTTTCAGATCAGAACTAACCCCGACGGTCTAACCGGGTTATACCCAAATAATAAAATTTCTCATAATTCTCAAACTTCCGATTTGACAAAAAGTGTATTTTGATATGCAAACATGTTTGTTACTTCATGTAACAATATATTAGCTCTTCCAGAGCCTTCAACTGATTACCACACTTTCGACAATAAATATTACTTCCTTTCCTGAGTCTTCACTCTGTTGTCTCAATGCCAGAGACACTACATATATTTGAAACCTGCTTAGATTCCTTTGTGACTAATAATATGGTGCATGTCATCACATTCTTTTGAGGCACTGCTATCTCATGCAGAATTCGGTCAATTTTGCACCGCCTAATATTATAATAACACTCGCTTGATGCTATTACTGGGGATAAGAAAAATATTTCTTATCTTTTAAAATGGTACGAAAGGTTTATCATACTACATAGTTCTCATTTATCCATGTTGTCATGGTCGTAACGAACCGCCTCAAGACCTGCTACAAGATCGTTAAGAATCTCTACGCCGGGGAGTCACCATGTACCCGCAAGAAAACTAACAAAGAGCAACAAAATATCGCCTCAAAACAATAATCTCAAAAAGTCTCTAAGCCAACATTTATATCATCCTTAAAACATATATACATAACGTGGATCAAAATACACAACAATCTCCGACAAAAAATACTAAAATATGAGGACTGGCAGTTAAGATTTGAGACATCCTAGCCAATTCGAACTATACCTACGATGATACTCACCTCGCCACAAAAGAGGAAAGGCCACCTAACGCCCTCAACTACAAAACCGGGGGTCCCAACAAAGTGGGCGAATAAGCTCAAATGAATATTTATATAACGAATCCATAACTAATCACATATATATGCAATAATGTAAACATATAGTCTCAACAATTTAATAGGAATCTATCTTCAAATAATTCAATAATAATTCTATAACCTAATCATATAAGATAATCCAATGAATAAACTATCACGACACAAATAATAACATCCAAAGATATCACACAACAATAATAACTCTACTCCGCCTCCTATTAGAGTCTACACCACCCTAATATAAAAACAACGCCATTCGTTGTTCTACACCAAGCAAGCGAAGACCAACAAATACAACTCTCCCTCTACCCTCTGCTACCAAGTAGACTGAATACACCACAACCTCGGCAGTGAGGGACCAACTAACCGAATAGAGTTCAACAACAAATCACATCAGCAATCATCACATCATCATATCTCACAACTCAAATATCACAACTGATCATATAACAATACTCAACATCGCAAGTCTCAATATCACATATCACATATATAACTCATTTAGTCAAAACTATACAACTTACATATACACAATATATAGGAAAGGTTATGTCACGTGATATAAATACTCACCTCACGCCAAGCCAAATGTCCACAACTTTTTCTACTCGGAGCAACTACTCGATATCTACACCTAAAGAACATAATAATAACAATTACTTGTATTTTAATAACTTTAACTAACCATAGCTACTAAATTTGTGAACTACTCTTGAATTAGGCAATTTCATCCCTTTTTATATTATACTACTATACCCATTTTAACTTTTGTCTATATCCAAACTATATTAGTTATATCAAGAATCTAAATTGAATACTAGTATCCAAAATCTATTGCATACTAGAACTAACATATGATTCTATAATTTAGTTTATGTATATGATAAGTAATCAACTTACTACATACTTCAACAAGAACTTAATTAGATAAATTTGTCGCTCTATAATCAACATACTTATGTTTAAACCATTAAATATGAACTCTAAATATCATTAATGGATGAGTTTAGCTAATTAAAGTAACTTGACATAATTACAAAACTAGTTATTTAACCAATAAAATGATATAGTTATACATTTTTCCTTCTTGAACTCGATGTAAACTTGAAATTATGACGCAAGAAGTATAATAAAGTACCATAGAAAGAAAAATTTGGGAATGAGCAGGGATACCACGGTTACAGGAGATTTTTGTGTGTGTTCTCGATTAGGGCTAATGATGTTTTATTAGATTAGGTTACTTACTTTTCATAAATCTACAAGTGTGACACTTGCTAGCACGAGGTGTCAAGACGAGCACATTTCCTTTTCTAACTATGAGGAAAATGAAGAGTGACTTAACTATACACTCGTAGTTCAAGCTTGTTTTAAGGGAGAGCAATATTCACTATTACTTGAATCATAAAATTCGGGTTATTTGAGTGGCAACTCTATTGAAATTGAAAATCATACACTAGGTAAGTTCCTATGAAAGTATAGGGTGCGCCATAAGATCAAGAATACCAAATCTTTCTTAGAACTAAATTAAACATGTATAATCATAACACCAACTATGATTAGGGGAATTTTGTTGCTTCAAGAAATGATGTTACTCTTTTCTTTATATCTAATGAATTTTACACTACTTCATATCGTGATAACATTCACTTCTCTCGGTTATCAAGTACTAATATTTTCTTCTCTTTAAAGTTGCATGAATAAGGCCTACATACTCTACACCTGCACTATCCCGTACGGTTACATACTCGTAAAATATCATTTGTGTAATTTTAAACCTTTAAGAAATCAAGAGTAATCAAATTCATAAAGCTCAATTCATGTAACTGATCTGTGATTATTTCAATTATATGAAATCTTCAAGGCCTATGTCAATTCACCATTATTTTCTTTCAAAACATTGAGGGCATTCACATAGATTCTTCAAGAATATTCAAAAGCCCTTAATATATATGATTATCATTTTTAAGCCTTTAATCTTTCCATATTCGTGTTTGCTTAAAATTAAGTATTCAAGACACATCAAAAGGTTCAAAGATATTTAATTTGACTAATTATAATCTAAATTTTGAGTCTTTGTTGTAGTCAGCTTATTATGACTACAAATCTTGTGAATTAGTTTTCCTGATTAATAATAACCTAAATTTTCTTAACTATACATAATCGTTTTATGTACTACGCAAGTAGATTATAGTGGTAGGAAATAAATATTTTTCAGAATCTTCTCGACTAATATATCTCGTGATCACATAAATACTCATACAAATAGATCTCGATTAATAATTCACATGATACAATTAAACGATTATATATAAATATAATAATTCTTTGAGACTTAGATGATTGATATATACATGTATTCTAGAAAAATATATATCTAATAATTAACTGAATTACAATAAGTGCATGGATTTATTAAAACTAATTTATCAATTAATAAGTCTTCGTGGACTTAAGCATTTGATAATTTCTTATTGACTCATATAAAATATATAAATTCATTAATTAGTTTCAATATATGTATATTACGAAAATATTAGTCTACTCATAAGTCACTATTAATTTTTAATCAAAACTAATCATATTTAATATTTGTATACTAAATGTCAATATTAGATGAAGCTCAGATATAAACAATAATATTTCAGATTTTAAATCAATCTATTCTATTAGACTCATATGATCCAAAGTATAGTCAAAATCATATACTAATACTAGTTACTATTCTTTTCAATAAATCATGCAATAAGCTAAAAGAAAAGATCTATAATTCTATAATTCTTGGTTGACAAGCTCACTTCATGTGGACAATGATAAAATTCATAATTTTATAATTTGGAGTATCTTTTAATCAATCGGGAGAGAGGAACTTACTTACTGGAGCATGCGCATTATCTTCTCAAAACTAATACTGATCTTCAAATAATATCTAGGACAACATATTCATTATTTTTCTTACGGGTCAAACTCTATAGTATTTTTCCCTTATTGTATAAAGACGCTTGGAAGATTAATTGCTGAGCAACGCCATTAATATAACTATAACAATGAATGTACGCACAAGCTGAAAAGGAAGTGAATAGATTTTATTAATTGATATCAAATACATTACAAGCCAAAGTTTATTTATGTTTCAAGATACAATACATACTTCGTGAAATACTGACTTAAGAAACAAGAGGCTTAATTTCTTTTTCATCAATCCATCTCCTTTCACAATAGTCAGCATTTACTCATGCTACAAAAAACAAAGACATCCATTATTTCCATAACACAATTAATATATATGGAGTATTATATAAGTATTTCCTTAATTCTAGTTTAGGATACAAAATATAAACTATTAAAGGATAAACAATATTGAAAGTTTAAATTAAAATTATTACTAAAATATTAATTTCAACTAAGGATCTAATTATAAAGGATGTAATTATACATTGAAGTCATCATTTTATAGTTAAGAAATTAAAAATATTATAAGTAAGTCATTACAAACTCATTAAAATTCTTACCACGCGTTAACACAGTAATATCTTACTAAAGGATTTATAAAGTTACAACATATATTATCATACATAATGACCTAATGGATCTATAACATCAAAAGCTCATATGCAATACTCCCTCCAATCCAAAACAATTGACTTTCTCACATATCAAGATAAATCTTTAATCTTCAATTACTCTTTAATTATATTATTAAAAAAATTAAAAAATTAATATTATGAAAGATTTAAAAGCATCGAATCCAATTATATAAATTTTATATTTTTAAAATAATGACACCTATAATCAAAATTTAATTTTAAAAAAAGTTTCAACGTAAATTGCTTAATCAATTTAGCACACATACAATATTAATACACTATATGGCCAATAGATATTGATATCCTTGAAACCCCTGAATCCGCCTCTGACTACACTGATGTGTAAAAATTAATTTCTGGAGTATGTAAGTTATATGTTGACTTATGTCAGTTACTAGATAATAGGAAAGGTTTGATGTTTAATCCCCTCAATAGTAATAAAGAAAAACTCATAGATGATGTTGCCAAAGTTCCATTAATATAGTTAAGTTTTTTACAATTGAATATTTGTTGTGGTTCAAATCAGAGACGAGCGCCAAAGGGGTTGATGATTTTGGTGGCAAAATCCAACCCTTACAAATGACAATTGATGGTTCCGACAAGAAAAATTGTTGAAGGGACTTTATGCATTCTTTTTTAGCTCATGTCATGTCCATAAAATAAATGGGACTTATGCATGCATACATTAATATTATTCATAAATTATCAATAATCTTGGTGTAATTATTTGGTCATTAATAGATAGTGTTTGCATTCTACTCTTCGGTTTATTTGGAAACAACATCTTTGTTATTATAGGGGTAAGGTTGTATACGACCCTAGAGGTAAGTGTAGATCCTTTAATTTTGATTTAGTCTCTGCTAGCCTATCTTCTTCTTCCTGCAACCTTGCTATTCTTGCTCGCAAAGCGCGTCCGCGACGTTTACATGGTTTTCCTGGTAGGTAGTAACGTCTTGTTGGCATGGCAACTGATGTTTCACTATAGTCGAATGCCATATCGAACCTCAACCTCGCCACATCGATTCCCATCTCTTTTGTTTTGTGCAAACGAAGATCATATGACACTAATCTCTTAGACTCGAAATCTTCCAATATCAAAGACTCATAATTTCTCCGAAATGCCAATGATCTGTAACGCCCTAAAATAGAACCGATAGTTGCCATTTTGGTCCACGAACACTCTGCATCCAAACCCCTTATCGTCCATATCTGAAACGTAGATTCCTCTGAAGTATACGAGCCAACTATCAAGGCGAGGGAGTCACGAAGAGGTAAGATCTGTGAAGTCTGTTGTGCTGGTTGAAAAGCATCTAATGGCAACAATGTCTTGAGGAAGACTTCTCTGGACATATCAAATGAGAGAATTGCCTCTCCACCAACTAATCCTCTGGCCAACCAACAACAGTATTTGTTAAAGACTACTGCCACCCAACTGGAGGTGTCAATTCTCCGTTGCCTAAACCCCTGAATGTATTCATAGTCCGGAAGCATCCCCAAGTAGTTATCAGATTCATATGTTGTCCAACAATTTTTAGCCGCAGAGTATATTTCAACATAGAATTTTTTCGCCCAACGAAGGCATTGTCTAAATTTGACAACCTTGTAATCATTGGCATCTGAATCAAAGCCAAAGCCGAAAACAGGATCAAATGAAAGATATCGATGAGCTACAAATGGAGGCAGAGTCCTGGATTCGCTCGTAGATGGATTCCACAATATGATTTCCATCTCCGAGCGGCTAAGAATGGAAATGCAAACGAGACCATTACACGGACCAACCACACGGACATCATCATCACTATACTGAGCGAGCGAATGGGAACAAAAGGGGGGCAGTTCAAGTTGTAGATTGCAATGTGATTTTAAGTTATCATTATTATCATATCCAAACAATGAAGTCACCAGTTTGCTTCTAGCAAAGTTGTTATGGTTTCTGATTAGCAGATAACTCAGATTTTGGTTCTTGATAATGGAATTCCAGCTTTTGCACACACATTTGAATCGGCACAGTGATTTCGGGGGAACAAAATATAGTATTTCGTTTATCAAATCATCAGGCAGATTCATGACTCAATTTATTAGTCCCTGATCAAACATATAAGTTGTTTTTCATAAGATAATTGGTGCTAAGAAGACTTGAACCAATACATATTTAATTTTCCCATCGTTGTCTTTATCAATGATACTAAAATTTTACTTGCAATTTACATAATATATAAAATATTAGGGACCCCTCTAAATTTGAGACCGTGTTCGAAAAACCTCATCGCACTACCCTCCCTGTAAACTTGTTACTCGAGTTATTCCTAAAACCTATAAAGAAATATGTGATGTGCAATATTTATATAGATTTAATATGATATTTTTATGGTAATAATGTAAGATATTACAGTAAATTTTTTGCCCAGATTCTTGCTGAAAGTAATATAGAAATAAACAATAATTCATAATACCATCTCGGAATATCTTTCTCAATAATTATTCTTACATAACTAATCAATGCATGTTATACAAAACTAGGAAAAGATTATATCACTAATGTGCACAAAGACTGGAAGAGGATTCAGAAGTTTTTTTTATAATACTTGGACAGAAAATTCCATCAAAGCACAAAATAAATCGTACCTGATTGATTAACACACGATGAGAGGATGGAAGCTATTGGGAGAGTATTCTTAGAGAGCCAATACCTACTTGGAACTGGATATGGTATATTTGGCTTACGATGTTACGCATAATAGTCATGGATTATCATAAGTTTCTATTTTTATATTTATGGAAACAAAACGTTAATGAAATTTATCAAAATACTTTATTTCCTCTGGATGAGTTTCTAAAAGTACGTTTTCAAATTCTATACTTTGTTGAAACTATATATTTTTAATGGATGAAAATGAAAGTATCTCAAAAGGATTCAATATAATTATATGAATATATGATTACATTAGTGAAACTATTTCAAAGGATTCAATATAATTATATGATTACATTAGTGTGTCTAGTTTGACAAATATCTATATAAAAATATATTTCAAGTATCAGCCCGTCTTAGAGGGTGTTTCAAAGGTTTTTTGCACGGGCTCCTAATTCAGAGGGACTCATAATATTTTATATATCATATAAATTCTAAGCAAAGTTTTAGTGTAAAGTAAATATGTGCGAGTTCAATTTTTCTTTGCAACGATTTTTTCTTATTTTGTTATAGTCATTGCTTTTTACTCTTGGGTTGTTTATCTTCTTATTTCACAGGCTGTTGCTTTTCTTTTTTACTTGGCCGTTTTTTTTTCCTTAATTCAATTCACGCCCCATCACTATTTTCTCTTATTTATAAATAATTTTCTATTTTTACTTTGCTTTTTTTTAATTCAAGTCAGATTCTATCTTGTTTAAATTTTTATCACTTGAACAGTACTTCACCTGGACGAGATTTCCGCCAAGATTTTAAACTTGCTCAATTGAATACCCACTATATTTTTTAAGTATAATATATATTTAAAAATAATAATACATTTGTTTTGATAATTTGACACAATGTTACAAAGGTAACGAATAACCCAATACCTACTCAAAACCTATCGAAAGATTAATTGAATCAGACTCAAATATTGATTTAATACTTGATACATCATAGATGTAATGATCGGATAATTATTACATACTTATATAAAGTATCTATCCTTCTAGGTAACCGCATATGTCGTAAGTATTGGAGCAACTGCAATAGGAGTGTTTTATGGGTGTTTTATCTCATAAAACATCACTATTCATGCACAATAAATGTTTTGTACATTTTTTACATTTAAAATTATTTCATATTTGAAACACCTATAAAACATATAAAATAATATATATATATAACGAGAGGCGGAGTCAAAATACCTTCAGGATATTCAATGGGATAATTTGAGCAAGGCTACAAATTGCATTTTCACGTTGAAAGAGTGTAGATTTATTATTTCCTCTGATTTTTTTAGTTGTCATCCTAGCTATTTTCACGTCAATTAAGAATTAAGTAATCAACTAATAATGGTAAAAATACGCACAATTGCAAGTCGATTTAGTTGAACATATATGGCAAAAATTTGGGTCCTCTCCGAGTGATGATAAGAGTGTTATTTTTATTTCAATGTCGATGTACTTTAATTTTAATGAATTTGATTTTTTTATAAACATGCATTATTTTTAGTTTAAATATTTTAAAAAATAATTACTAAAAAAATAAGTGTAGATGTCTTATTTAGATTTGGTAGTATAAAAAAGTAAAATAATACAGTATCTTTAATTTTAATTAGAAAATTAATATGGTTAAATGTGATTTATTGGATATTAAGGAAAGATAAAATAATGTGATATAGTAAATTGTGTATATGAAAGAAAAAAGAAACCTTAGATAAAATTGTGAAAAATAGGGGATGAATTTTTTATTATTGCAGGTGCTCTTGTTAGGTTATAACATTCCCAAGCTTGAAATTCATGCTTTTGTTGATTTTCAAAACTTCCCAAACGTCTAAAAGAAAACGAAACCAACATAGACATGAATTTTAACATGGACATGTCTCTAAAAGAGTCCCTCTTAGTAATAAAACCATTTAATTATTAATCTTAAATGATTACAAGATAATTTGATTGTATTGGCTGCTCTATAGTTCACGTACTAAAACCATTTAATTATTTATCTTAAGTGATTACAAGATAATTTGTTATATAGTATTGTATTGGGTGCTCTATAGTTCACATTAAACATATCACATAATGTTGATTTCAAGATACCCAATTGGTTAATCATATATGCACAATTATATTCAACATAGGTTGAGATGGGCATGCACATGCAAGACTCTAGTCTAATAACAGAATTTCCAAGAAAATATGAAAAGATGAAAACAGAAAATATAATATTGAAGAGGGAAAAATTAGATATCCTAATGATTCTGCTTAATTCACCAAAGTCATCTTGGTCCGGACAGTTCAAATGCATGTAAATTTTCTGTAGAGTCTACTATCCAGTCAGAACTTGCATGCGGCGCAAGCTCCACTTCCTGCCGAAGCACTTCAACCTTCTGCCACTCGTCCCATCGCTCAGCCAACCCATCGCCTTCCAACATCCTCACCACATCTGACATCTTAGGCCGCTCCATTGGATTGCCTTGAGTGCAGAGTAAGGCGACTTGGATAAGCTGCTCGACTTCAGAGTCCACGTAGTTTGTCTGGAGGTCTGGATCAACTAGCATCTCGAGTTTCTTTTCTTTCAGAAGACCTTTAACCTGAATCAGGGAATATTTTTTGTTACAAACCAAATTTCATTTCTCATAAAGATATAACTACAGTGCTCACAGCCAAAATTAAACGACTAAGAAAGAACTTATAACGCTGAAGCCCACTTCTGAGGTCTACAAAAACTGCTTAAAACAACTAAACGCAATGAATGGATGTATGAAGAAAGCAATTAAAATTGGCTTTACCCAATCAAGCAGCATGACATCATCATCATTTGCTAGACGAGCAAGGTCAAACGCCCTTTGGCCTGTGATCAACTCTAAGAGCATGATTCCATACCCGAAAACATCTGTTTTTTCAGATGACTTTCCAGTTGATAGGTATTCTGGTGCTATATGACCGATTGTACCCCTCACTGCAGTAGTGACATGTGTGTCCTTGTAATCCATAAGTTTAGCCAAGCCAAAGTCTCCAACAACAGCCTCAAACTCTTCATCTAACAATATATTAGCCGCTTTAACATCACGGTGAATGATCTTTGGATCACAATGATCATGCAAATATGAAAGCCCCCTGGCAGAACCCAAAGCAATGAGTTTTCTTGTCGACCACTCGAGGGGTGCTTCACCTGGTGGCCGCTCTCTTAAGCACGATTTGTGTCTCTCAGCAAAAAGGAACACAATTTAATATAAAATAGAAAATAAAACACTTTCCAATCTCAATTCTACAACACGAAGTAAGAATCTAGGCATAGGAAGCAAAAAATGCTTGTCGATATCATAGTATCACACTAAAGTACAGAAATATGCAGTTGAAAAACTTCAAAAAATAACAGTTGGTACCTCTTAAGCATGATGCTACACTTCCATTAGCCATATACGGGTACACAAGCAAACGTTCAGTTGGTGTCATACAAAACCCTCGCAAACGAAGGAGATTCCTGTGTACAGCCATGCTGATCATCTCTACTTCTGTTTGAAATTGTAGCTCTCCCCCCGGCGTGCGTTCCTCCTTCAACCGTTTTACAGCAACCAATGACCCATCCGCCAAGCGTCCTTTGTACACTTTCCCAAATCCACCTCTTCCCAGAATATTTTTGTTGCTAAAACTATCTGTTGCGACTTGCAGTTCCCTCAGTGAAAATCTTTTAAGCTGTCCTAAATGCACTTCAGGGTCCTCTTCAGCTGTAAATATAATCAATGTATTGGTGTTACTCCAGTATTGCAAGCAATTAAATAGGGGAACTCACTTACCAGGTACATCAAAGAAGTACTCTTGTGTTTTCCTTCGGCGCCACCATGCAAAAAGAATGGCAGGAGTAGCAAAGAGTAGAGCAGCACCAGCAGCTACTCCACCAGCAATAGCACCAGTCGCACTATTCCCACCTGAAGTTAATTTATCATGAGTTTCATGGACATTTGTAGCAAAAAAAATCATCAAGCAAGGAAAAACATAATAACTTTCACTGACCATCAGAAGAAAAATCCAAATGCCAATGTATTAATACATGCTTTCATTTTACAATTCCAGGACAAACACTTGGGAGTAACAAGTATACTTTTGTATTATCAGAAGAGCACTATTTCACATTTTAGTAATGTATATTTAATAATTTGAGCAATTACCTGGAGCAGTAATTGTAGCTGGGGGGATAAATGGAGGCGGTGGAGAGAAGGGAGGAGATCCTGGGCAAGGACGACCAGTGACTGGGCCGCACAGATCCAAATTATTTGCAAAACTGTGAATTTATGATCCGATTGATCAGCAATAGATTCTAAAGCCATATGTAATTATAGCTGATTACCAACTAAATATCAATACCTGATTGGCGTGAACAAAGAGAAGGAACCATTATCAGGAACCACACCTTGAAGTTTATTGTTAGATAAATCCCTGCATACGAAATTGATGTTGGGAGTGTTATTTCAACATCATATCTTAACAGATGCAGATCAAAGATACTAAAATTGAGTACTTACAGAACTTGTAGAGCAGATATGTTGGTCAACGACATTGGTATATAGCCAGTCAAGCTGTTGTTGTTCAATCGACTATTCTTACACAAAACAGAGCAGAAGGTGGAGAGGTTAGAAGTGAATTATACTACAGAATAGATAATTAAATAATACTGTAATCTCATCTATCACAGAGAAATCATACAGGAAAGGATCATACAAGTGGTTAATGGGATATATATTAATCTACAGAGTAGATTTTCGTAGAACAATTGAGCAAGCTACACAAAGGGTTACTTCTCAATGCACAATGAGTAATATACAGAAGGTCCGTGTCAGTTACCAACGTGGGTCATCACAAGGGGTTACTTTTCCATGCATAATGTGCGATGAATACTAAGCTACACTATTCTTGCAACATCCGATGTGGATTGAGATACATCCAACGCATTGGGATAATAGACAAGTGACAACATTCAAGTAGCATAAATGTATATTTTGGTATTTCCATAACCATCAACGCACCAACCTAGGCCATGATCTCGCAACAATTTAACCAAGAAATCCATTGTCTGTCCATCTGTAAAGAATTCAACCTAGACATAAACAACACTAGTACAATATAATCTTTATTCCATTCTGTTAAATTATTCTATATTCAAATCATATAACTTTGTTACGAATTAGAAATCTGTCATTTCTACTAATTAATTTCAGAACCATTACATAGAATAAGTGGCATAGAATTATTAGTGCTTGGAATAAACTTATGTGGCACTTAATTAAGATTGTAGATTGAGATGGCAATAATATTTTCCCAAAGTACAAATGAAGAGTATGCCATGTGATAAGGTCATGCCAATTAAGCAATCACAAAAAAACTTGATGATCAATTTGTGAGTTCAGCATTCTGATGTTAGAAACATGAGACTTACAATTAGGTAGTATCGTGAATGATGAAATGAAGTATGGAACAAGGTGAAAGAAATACATCGAGAAAAGGGAACTGAACCTCAAAAGGAGCAGTGTCAGTACACCTAATAACAACATACAATCCACAATCTCAATGTAGTTAAAGAAAGAAAAGGATAGGCGACATACAGGAATCGCAATTTAGAGAGTTTGCCAAGTGCCTCCGGTATGGGACCACTAAAACTGTTCAGATAGAGATCCAAGCTCACCAAGTTTGTCAGATTTCCAAGATCACTTGGAATAGGCCCAGTTATATTGTTGCTATACAGCTCCCTGTCACATTTAAAGAATAGCAATTGTTTGTCATCCAAGAGAGGTAAATTTCTTGTAAGAGAATATCGACAATTTAACAGCCTTAAGTGTGTTAGATAACAATAATGGCACAAACATATCAAGGTATAAACTATTCCATTCGGAAATTGAATGACCTTCAATTCAGCGGTCCATGAAAAAGGCATTTACTATTAAGGAAAATTAAAATTGGACCATCTCATCTCTTAATCCTGCGATGGGACAATCCATGTAGTTTACCTAATAATTATATTGACAGTTTACGTCCTGCTAGAAACTTAACGAGGTGATAATTGGTTTTTTCAACTAAGCATTCAAAAACGAGTATTCTAAATGGAACGAACAAGGGATTGTCCCCATATAAACTTGCTGTCTCGTTGGTGATAGTTTGTAAATGAACTCATGAAATTTAATGGAGTCATAGAAATAAATTATGACACTAGACATATATGTCAGCCGCATCCGCTGTTTCAGACCCTATGAATAGCCAATCTTGGAACATCACACGAGCTACCTCAAGTCCTCAACACAAAAAGATATGTTTATTATTATTTCAGGCATTAATATTCCCAAATGAACAGAGTTGGGAATCCTATCCGTGCACTAGCTAATAGTCAACTGTAATATCAGACAATGATGTTGCAAAAAGCCCCACAATCTGTTTTCCTAAAATAGAAAATTACATTAAAAATTCCACTGAAATAGGGTGCTTGAAAAGCTTAAATGCAACACAGATGCTAGAAGATTATATCCTCAAAAGATAACCATTATGTGCAACACACAAAGCATAGAAATGTAACCTTTTCATTGTGGGGGAGTACAGAAACGAAAATAGCTTATACGTAAATTCTTCAGCAAGCCGAGCTGCGGAACCAATTGACCAGACAAAGCTGCATTCCCCAGATCACTGAAGCAATTTAAAGCAATTATACCAACTTAAAATTCTAACTGCATAAATAAACAAGACGAGTTAAGATGTAAGTCTTACACTCTTATCACGCTGTTATCGTTGTTGCAAGTAACATGAAACCATGTGCAAGGATTAACAAGAGTAGGGTCCCAACTCTGTAAGACATTGTTGGGATCAAGTAGGTTGGTCCTCAAGCTATGCAAGGCATCACCTATTCAAATGACCAACCAAACAGAATAAGAAACAGTTCTGCCAAATAAAATCTAACTCATTACATGAAAATGAATAAAAAGCTGAACTTGGATAGTAAAAAGTGTTCCAGAAATGAAATGCTCCATTTGAACATACAATTTGACATGATTACACATACCACATAGCTCAACCTAGCTGATATAAGTGTGCTTTTGTTACATCTTATCTTTCACAAATAAAAGCACAAGTAAATGTAAATAAGTAACATCTAAACAACAAGATATCAGTCATTTCCAATTATGACACTGATATTTTCCATTTCTTGCAAGACCAATAATCACTATCATGTTCTTTCTTGCAATATAAAGAATACTTTTACTTAAAAAATACTCCGTAATAATAATTCACTATCACAACACATACAAAACATAAATCAATGCAATAATCGGATATTAAAAAGTCATCAACGAGACCCTATAATTATTTACATTTCTAAACAAAGGGTTAATTGGATAACCCTTCTAAACATAAAAACATATCCTCATAATCCAAAAATCAAATTTTCACACATGAAGCTTCTCAATAAGTTCAATTACAAAAAAGCCAAACCAAACATTATCTTAATAACTGGGGTCGGTTATAAGGAATACCACTTACCCATTGCTTAATTACAATATAAGAAACTCAAAAGTAAAATGCAAAATTTCACAAGCAAAACAAAAAATGTTCAACAAATGCAACCTTCCATATTAGCATAAATGAGGACTGGTAGCACCACCATGATCAACCACCCCATCATATACACAACTACCTCCATTTCCACCACCACCTTTATAGCCAACAAATATATATAATATATATGCACACAAAATGTATATACTATATAATTCTATAAAGAATTCAGTTTCAGATCCATAGAAAACAACCCAAAATGCAGAATTTTCGAAATTCCACAAAACCCTTTGCACTCATTTGCTTAAAGAGTCCAACTCAACAACCCCAAAAACAATCTTTTTGCTATTTTCAGAATTTGTACAGAAACCTAATAGTCAAAAAGCAATCTTTTTGCTATTTTCAGAATTTGTACACAAACCCAATATTAAAAAAGCAAACTTTTTGCTATTTTTTTCAATTTATACTTAAACCCAATAATAAAAAAGCAATCTTTTTGCTATTGTCAGAATTTTCACACAAACCCAATATTAAAAAAGCAATCTTTTTGCAATTTTGTGAATTTATTTTACTTATCAATCTTCATTTGATTGTAAAAACTAAAAAGGTTGGATTAGATAGTGAAGAAAGTAACAATATTGTACTAGTAGTCTAGTACACTGAGAGTGTGGGGCATTTGGTTGAGTTGTATTTTTACTTTCTTTCAAATTCTTGTAAATTGCAGTACATCATAACTATATGAAAGAAAATACGAAAATCAGCTGCATTAACCATCACACCTGGACATGCCATTTAACGGCTACTTAAAGAAGCAATCGAAGTTTATGTCATTGAACAATACGAGTAGTTAAATGGCGTGACGCCAGCTTTAAATTTCACGAATTTAACGCTTTGTTTTGATGCGTGAATCTATACATCGAGATAATATCCTCATTTATTTCATTTGGAATTCTAAAAAATTATTTTGTCTAGAAAAATAGATTTACCTATTCATATAAGATAGGCTACATGAAATCATTCATCCTCAAAACGGAGTATAATGTATTCATTTGGTAAAGGTTAATATTATCCAAACGACATTTTAATGCATTTATCTAAATTTACCTCGATTCTCCTTTTCTAGATTAATTTTAAAAGATTTTTCTCTCATTGATTTACCTCAATTCAAACGTACCATAAAGAGTTCCCAATTAATTAACTCAATAAGGAGTTGAACTCAAGCTACACGGTACATCTGAGCCTGGTCACCACAACGATAAATTTTTTACCAACTGCTCTACGCCTCCAATGACTATATCATAACTATCGATGATTTACTTGACACAATATACAATATTAAAGTCGAGAGATTTATAAAGAAATACTATCGAAAAGAGGTAAATGATTTTTTCTATATTTATTAATTTCAAATAACTATGTGTACAAAACAAAAATAAATAATGGAAAAATATCAAAAAGAAAAGTTTAATTGTGATTTAATTTGATGGGTGTTTCTGGAAACTTTTGATTATGAACAGCTCTGCTGCATTTGCTTTTTCCCAAGCGCAGTTCAAGTGTGTCAGTATGGGGGAAAGCTCCATATAAATACTCTGCTCTCCGTACACACCTACACCATGTGGAATCACAAACCTTCCAAACCTATATACTCCCTCTCTATTTAAATAAATGCTTCATTATATTTTATTAATTGTCATTTTGACTTTATCCATATTAATTACAAAAAAAATACTCTTAAAACTTCTTAACTTCTTATATATAGATAAGTCAAATTCTTTGAATTAAACGTTATTCGCACTTCTGAGTAAAAGATAAATTACTTAATTTTATTTGGATAACTCAAACTCAAATCTTCAAAAAAATAATCACAATACATTACACCTCATAAACTAAATCAATATGATAAATTACGTCTCATAAACTATCTTATCTTATATAAAAAGAGCGAATGATTCATATTAAATACTCCGTAGTAAATAAGGAGTAAAAAATATCAAACATAGAGCACAAACGCCTCCCATTGCACCACTCCCTATACTATTGGACGTGTATATGAATAGTTTTTGGAAAGTGACATACTGAGACACTGCATTAACATCAAATACCCAGCATGGACCATGGAAAGCGACGGCACACTCTAAAATGGAACATCCCTACCGGTTACTAATCCAAAATCTTTGATTTTTATTTTTCTATCTAAATAATATCGGTGTATGATGAATTGATAATTAATACTTTTCATTTAAAATGTGATAATCATCTACAAAAATTATTTTATAATAATTAATTGTTTACAATTTAATGTATATTTTTACAATTCCAATATAGCTTTTTACATTTCCAATATAACTTTTTACAATCCCAATATAATTTTTCACAATTTTTAATAAAAATACTTTTCATCTAAATAATCAATTATTTTAAAACTGGATGTAATATTATTCTGTAAATTATTACAATTCCAATAAGAAATCTGACTTATTATTTAATAACTCATCAAGTTTAACTTTAACTTATCTTACCATGTATGTAAGCAGTCTTCCATCTAAGTAAGATAAAATGACTTATAAGCTGAAATTAAAAAATAGTATATCTAATTTTTTACTCTAACTTATGTTTGGGTCACCAAGCAATTTACTTAATTATCCTTTAATATTTAACTTTATATCTTATTTTATCATTCATTTAATAGTCATAAATATATAATTTTTAGTTATACCAACTTTTTAGAAATTTTACTTTTATTAAAAAAATAAAAATAAAATTTGTATTTTTAGTTATAGTTATTTTTTATTCTTTTAAATATTAAATTAGTAATTTATTTATATCATAAAGATAAAAAAATGATATATAAATGAGATATCCTTATAAGTCATTTTACCCTTTCTACAACTCAAAAAAATTCTCTATCAACTTATAAGTTATGTTAACCAAACAAATCAAAATAAATTTAACAACTTATAAGTGACCTACTTATAAGTTCAATTATAAATTGGTCACTTATAAAAAAAAGCTTAGCCAAACACCCTTTGTACTCGACTTTAAATGTGTGATGATAGAATGATGTTTTAAAGTTGAGTAAAAATGCATTGGAAATATATCAATGTTCTATATAACTGTTTATGTCCTCTTCTCGTATAACAATTGGTTTCTTTATTGAGTTTAAATATATCCAATTGAATGATTCTAACTACAAGAGTAGTCGGATTAGGAATTTGATCTAAACCCCATTCAAATCGAAACATATTATTTGTACTCTTAATTAAATACTCCAAAGTACAGTAGGTTGGTAGGTTTTATTCATGAAAGTGTTGCTGGTCAAGTGGTCAACTAAGAGTTGCTATATTGAAACTTTGCATTTAATAACGACAAAACATCGCATTTGGTTGGATACTTTGATGTGAGCTAACAATTTAGCATAGTTTTGTCTTGATTTTTGTGCAAAGGATAATTGCAAGTGAACCTGTAAGCTACGTCCACATCATGGTCTTCCATTTAGATATCAATTGTACATTGAAGTGGAAATATGACAAGTTTTTGGTTCGGTTGAGGATGTTGATTTCTCTTTAGCAAATATTTCACCACTACAAACAATCCCAAAAGACTTTCTTTGTGTATTTTCTCTATGATTTCATGAAATCACATAGTAAAGGTCTTCTGTTAACTAAGAAATTGTTTATAAGATTCAAATCTAATATTCTAAATTTTCACATGTGTCGAATACCAAAGGACAAAATCTCGTATCGAAGTTTGCCAGTTGCCTCCTCGTCCCCCACCAGCCTGAGACATTCCAAAATCTCTACCTCGTCCAGAAATCCTAAAGAAAGTTAATCTCAAAAAGTGCTACTAATACGACGATTTCACTTCCATGAAATCACATAATAAAATAATTACTGCCAAAATGATGAACTATCTTCTTGTATTAACCTTTCAGGTCTCATGCTATTAATATAGTAGTATTACAAAATTCGTTATAGTTGTCCGGATAATACACTCAACGAACTTTTATATATTTATTATGCTCTCATTGTACATCATGTTTTAATTTTATTGATGTACACTATAGAAGATTTACGACCCCTTAACGTAATAATTATTTGTTTATTAGTTCTCCTGTAAAGGTGAGGTTGATATCATATGTTCTTTGGACTATATATATAATGTTAATTGGTAAATAGATAACAATAATAACCCTTTAAAGTTTGAAGAATGCGAAAAGCTAGATCGGATACAATGTTGGTATTTTTTCAAGATAAATAAACCCTTTAAAGTTTGAAGAATATGAAAAGCTAGACCTACTTATTGAATATAAACCACCATTCTGATAATAATGGAAAACGAATAGAAATCACCATCAATTAGTGTTGTTTATTCAGAAGATTAGATCGAACAAAAGTTGGGATAAAATTGTTTAGACGGAGGCCATGATTAGACCTTGTTGAACTACCTTTTAAAGCATGTGCTAAGACCTAAGAGCAAACGCAAGAAGAGTGCTAAAAATAGGATAATGATTTTCCCCTCTATTTTTTATATAATACTACTTCTATCATTAAAAGATTGTTATATTTAATTTTTTTTTTCATAGTAAAAAATTAACAAACTTTACGATCTTAATTGACATCCAAAACTTTTATTTGAATCAAAATTATCAAGTTAATAGTAAAGTATGTTGAAAATACTACATACTGATATTTTTTTTTTCAAATAAATATATAACATGTTTTTAAAATTGAAAAAAATCAACTCATTAAAATCAAAATGTAATAATCTTTGAAGTAGAGGGGAAAGAGTATAATTCTATATATTTGTTGATAATTCATTTTCTAATGACCAAATAATATTTCCGACTTCTAGACGTATTGACATTTATCGTTGAAATTTTGATAATATTGTGGGGAGATCAAGGTATAAGTGTGTACGTAAAAACTAAAATTTGATACTATTTCCTTCGGCTGTTGGTGCTATATATACACAAAAATGATGATTTTGCTGGGTTTCTTTTCTTGAAATATCACAATGTTGACCATAACTATCAACTATGATTCAAAATCAATTATAATTCTGAATGAGTTGAAAATTATGGCATCATAACCTCCTTTACTTTCATGCTTGAATAACCTATTGAGCATTGGATGCGAATGAATATGGTAACGATGATGACACAGTTGACCTATTCCATCATAACAAATTTATCATGAATGTGTTCTACTTGTAATGGCGATTTCCTAGCTACCCCACTTATTACTGTTCCCTCATTATTCTGGATACTAAAATTATGTAGACCAATTTTCTTTTTTTTAAATCGACTATTGTCATTACAATTATTCGATTCCGAAACCTCATCATATATATAGATATATGTAGACCACTTGTTGATTACTTCTTGAGAGAACATAAAAAATTACTCCTTAGGGGTTTTATCTAGTCAGGTTCATACAACTATGGGCCAATTAAATTCAATAACCAATTTATCAAGCTGTTAATGAGTTACCTAGTCAATTTATATACCAAAATATATATAGAATGATATTAAAGTCTACTTTTAGTGATATTGTATACTTTATTGAGTTAGATAATTAACCGATTATATTGCATATCAATCAATATTTTCTACTTAGAATTTTTACCTGTTCTATACTTGAGAAGAACCAACTTGGCTTTAAGAGAATATTATAGATGCACCATATTCCATCAATAAGACAATGACTCCACTGCCACCTTATTTTTCTTTTGAATTAGGCTTAAGTTCTCAGCTCATACTCCCTCTTCCAACTCTTCCTCAAAGGCCAAACCCACTTGTTGGATATTTGGATTGTCCAATTTTCATTCTTACCAAGAAAAAGAGAGTATGTATGATGTTTTTCTCCCCAACTGTGTTGACTCACATATTTGTTTGGTATTCATTTACATCTGTAAGAACCACTGCAGACAGTATTGAACATCAGTAAAGCAAGAATGTAACAGACTAATAAACGTCGATCAAAATATGGTCAGTCATTGCTGATAAAACATAACAATGGAATGTGAAATAAAATTGTAGCGATCTAGACATTTGGGACGGGGTACAGCAGTTTACAGTCTGGCAGATGTGAAAGCTCCGCGTTGCTCAACTAAGTTATAGCTTCCGCCTCCACAATGACGTTTTTGCAACGTTCAAACACTTCACTCGAGGGAATAGAAAGCCTGACTTGGGAGGATTTCCATCAACAAGAGATTGCTCATAAATTTCTTTACATTCTTGTACCACCTGCACAAAAGGCTAAGTGAACTTACAAAATCCTGGAAAAGTTAAAGTTCAACAATTTTGCTTGCTAAACAACATCACTACACACAACTGATGAGAAATAGGAATGTAGGATCAATTATGGTTGATCTGAATTATGAGACACATAAAAGAAGAAAGAACTAAAATATTATAGATAAGCATGAGGATTGTTTATCAAAGCTTAAAGGTCGTTTAATTTTCCAAGGTCAATTGAATTACCTCTTTGGCATCTTTACGGGGGATGCCCTCCCGGAGCGCTACAATTTTCTCAACAACCTCTGGCTGGAATACAAGAAATGCATTTATCAATAAAAACTCAACTAGAGAAAATGTCAGATAAAATTATTATATTGCATGTCGTATGAAGAAATTGAATGGAGTGGTAATTCCTTCATATTAATCAAAATCTCCAGTTCCCAAAGCAAATGGTTTTTACCAATGAGTTGAAAAATATAGAATGCATGTACAAGGAAAAATAAATAAATAAAACTATTTAAATAAATTGAAATAGAACTTACAGGGCAGTCTGGTTGAAGCTCAAGGATATTTGTATATACAAGTGTGAAAGAGTCTGGGCTTTCTGAAGAAGCAAGTTCTCGTAAGTCGCTCATTGTCCTAATTCTGTTTTCAACTTTCTGAATATGATGTAACAAAGAAGAATGAGAAGTTATGAAAAAGGAAAAATACTATCACATTAAGTATTTAAGGAAAGACTCAAGTAAAACAGAAGAAGGGATCTATTTATTAGGTGTCGAAGAATATCAATCAAACATAAAGAAAAATATGATAACAGCAGGCAGAAGTCTCAAGTATGCACACTATGTGCAAAACAGAACTAAAAGAATCAATGAATCTAGTGGATAAATGAAGATATTGAAGAAATCACCCCAACATAAAATGACTCTTAAATAAGAAAAAGATTAAATATGATTCTAGACTTACAGAAACACTGATGTATTCTCGGAAAAAATCCATGATGACCTCCTCATCCAACCTCATCCGTTCAATTGTTTCTTCCTTGATATAATTTTTCTAAGAAACAGACCACCCAATCGGTCAATCCTAAGAATAGTTGGATAGGATAGTCTACCAAAATTAGTCAATTGAAAGACTTCGCCATTCAGACCTGCATTAGTAGATGATCGACATAAACAACAACAGTTTCCTCAAGGCAAGCCTCCACGAATCGCCTAAAAGACCTTTCTTCGATGTACCTTTATCATTCATAAGCCAAAGAGTTACATAAAAAACATCCATGGTAGTTAATTCAAGAAACTAAAATGTCAAACACTAAGGCTTAGAAGGTACAAATGCGAACATACATTTTCACATCCGTGAAGTAATCACTAAAAGTTGCAACTAGGTACTCAGTGACCTGCCCCTCTATCCAATCTGCAAAATGCATCAAAATTACAGACGAAGCAACAATAATTCGAAGCAGATTAGAAGTTGAGTTATTCAACCAAGATCTTTGTTAGTGTTTCATTTCCCATCTGGTAATTATGGGCGAATTTAGAATTTATTTGAAGTACAGAGTATATTTTTAAGAACCTCGATTGCTCCAGCAACCTGGTTTTCATTATTTAGTTACTGTAGCTATCAGTATGAAGATAGTAGGAAATATAGAACCCAAAAAATAGGAAACCAAATTTAAATAAAACGGTAATCAAGAAAACAATATATCCTGGTAATACCAAACACAATTCTTTTATATATATATAGAAAAACAAAGAGAATAGAGAAGCTAGGAAACAACTGAAAGGATAAATATGATTATGAATCCAACAGACCCTTATGATACAGCTTGACTAGCAATTCCTGTACCCCTGGGTCCTCAAATATGACACTCACTGTCTGGTGAACAGCTTCCTAAAAAATTTATTGGAAAAAAGGATTATTAATTAAATACCTCTAAATTCACATGTCTAAAGAATTTAACAGTTGCTAGAGCTGAACAAAATGTGATACAGAGTATCGAACTGTTAAAGATATGTATATGGTGAGTTCTCTTCTCTTCAGAGAAATTGAAGTGATATATGGCATGATTATTGGAAAAATTGATCTCGTCAGGGAGTTAACATGCAACTGGAGATGCATAATGCAACAAGAATGAATGTTTGTAAGTGTTAGAAAATTGTAAGGAATAGCAATTCCAAAAAAAGAAAAAGTTTGTGTAAGCATACTCCATTGCTATACCACTGCTATGACAGCATTAAATAGCTTTAGGTAACCTTTTCCTTATGAATGCAAGAAAATTAAGTTCATTTGAATGTCACATATATTCTATTATTCTCAGTCTACCCAATGCAACAAACTCCTGGTTAAAGAAACAATGCAAGGAACATCCATGTAGCTCCACAAATAAATTTTAGATAACTGTCCTACGCGCTATACATCATTTTGCAGGTTATGTCAGCAGACGAGCAAGTTGCATATGAAAACTACATGAATCCAAAGCTGCTAACGCAAATAGAAGAATCTAGACCCCACAAGCTGTATTTCAGGGGCATAGAAACAATGAGAACGGAAAATAACCAAAATTGTACCTTTGCAACCTCCAAAAAACCTTTGCAGGTGTCCTCAAAATTTACCTACAAATAGACGATAGATTTATGTAAAATGAATATTTAATGTATTCTGAAACATTGGCAGATCTTCAAAAAAAATTGGAGAATATTAGTAATATTGAACATATCTCATCCTTTTTTACAATTCCACTCTTACAATGGTCTTAATATACTCGTACATCTTGCGGTTAAAATAGTCTTATCTCATTTGTGTCCACATTAATAGTTTAAAGAGCTAGTTTTTTATGCTTTCTTATCGGTCAAAAGTGTTTAAATAAATGGGTAGCCATAAGTATAACATCTCTGTATAACATAATCCTATCGACACCTTCGTACGATTACTGTTTAACAAGTAAACATGTTATGTAATGTGACTGACTATACATTGATCTGTTATCGAATAACTAGAACAAATAATTTCATCTTAATGAGAAAATTGATCACCACAGTAGGTAGCTCCAAATCTTTACCCTACTTTGACTAAATATACTACCTGTTCAGCATAATTCGGTGGAAGGGCTTCAAGGGTGCTGGAACTCAGCTCCATTGCAAGATCATAACAACGGAGATTGTTGTTTATCTGTAATCAGATGACACTCTTAGCGAGAAAGAGATATTTGTACCAAGAAGTATCAACAAGAATGTAATCAAACGAACCATTGCACATAAAGATTCTAAACCAATTTCAGGTGCAGGTTCCTCAAGTCTCTTCTTTTCGGCTGCTTGAAAATCGATCATAACCTGGAAATATATATGAGAAAAAAGAAAAGACTATTTATACACCTTCAAACATTCAAACTAGTGAAAGTCAAACGTAACATATGATAACTGGACCAAGATGGAGGGGCCGATACATATTCTGTTAAGACAGTGCGTAACACAGATGATTTACTGGTTTACCAGTGGAAGCCTAGAAGGTCCAGAAGAGAAATTATGTTCACTAACAAGAGACTTAGGTTGTAATATCTTATAGACACAGTTATTGTTTTCCAGGATGTGACAATCAAGCCAGCATTCAAACTCAAATGTATATCTGATTAGGACAATAAAATTGCAAAATTTTAATAATAAGAAGCTAAGAAGGCCATATAGAAAACAAAGATAGGCGCATGGGAAGGCATGGCTCGTTTAATATGTTATAAATTTATGACAATAAAGACATTAATGGGCATGAACTTGCCTGAATAATTGCTAAAGCAATTCTGTACAACATGAGATCAGTGCTATTCTCCCGTACAATTTGAACTTGCTCTCCAAGGATACGGAACAAGTCAACTGCAGCTGGTGTATATAGCTTACCATCTTCTGTCTTTTTGGGTGGCTGTACCTTGTCAGCCTCGAGGATATTTAAGTACCATTTCTACATCGAAGTAGAAAATAACCATCAAAAGATATACATTATGATTTATGAGACAACCATAGAGGGATAACATATTTATCAAATACTTTGAAGTTTGAACTATCAAATTACCCTTGTTGTTGCTTGCATTCTTTCAACATAGGCATTCATCAGCGGATCCATTGAACCGCTCTCTGAACATACTTGGGCCAATGATTCATCAACACCAAGACCAATAAGATTTTCTTGGTATTCGACAACCCAACCAGTTACCTAGATTAGAATTTTTTTTTTTTAAAAAAGTCTCAGGGCAGTAATGGATAGCTAGTGGTTAAATATATTCCAACTAAAGCAACAAGACAAAAATTGGTCTGCAAGGTACTCACTTCACATGCAATAGTACTATGCAACAAAAAAGAAAACAAATAATTAGCAATAAGAATAAAGCAAATACACTCTGGAAAATACCAATATACTGCTATGTGATTTCATAACATAATATTCACTATGCCGGCAGATAGCAGTATGGCACCCACCTCATGATAACAAAGATGTATTAGATACTCCCTCCATCCCAAAAATATTGTCAAGTTACATATTTTAAAATGCATTGAAACTTGACAATCTTTCTGTGATGGAGGTTATAATGAAATTTTTAGATTGCTCCCAAGTCCCAAGTTAAGATCCAAAAGATCAAATTGTGTACCTTTAGAATCTCTATATTTGTCAGATCGTTAGCTCGATCACTAAGTCGTCTGAGCCACTGTATAAATCTCTCAGTGTAAAGGTTTACCATGAGCTGGAATATTTCATATCTGAAAAAACATAAAAAAGATAGTGCGCCAAAATTTGCAAGGGTAACTTACATATATTACTAAATTGACATTTGTACTAAAAGGTTAGTCGGGGACAATTGCAGGTAAGTTAGGATACATCTAAAGTGATACTAGCCAAACGAAAACTACCACTTCAAGACAACTTCAGAAGCAATAACTGAACCTCATATGATATGGGGAATAAGATGAAATTCATAACAAACCTATGATGATAGCATTAAGATCAGTATACATGTTTGCTAATATAAGATACCAGATCTCACATAACACTAATAACAGGCATCCTCTAATCAAACACCATATTGGCCATCTCAAGTAACCTAAAAGCATGTCTGACAATATCTAACCTTGGAGGGAAGCAAGGAGCCACATAGTCGTATATATCGCCTAGCTCTTCTCCCATCTGAAAGTAAGTGATTCAATTGCCAAAGAAAATAGGAATATAAGCATATATTACATGTGAATATAATTTATTCAGTTAATACACAGCACCAAATACAAAGGCCAAAGAGATAGTCACCACCAATCATATGCAGACAGGATAAACTGAAAAATGTATCACATCTATGGACTTGATTGGTGGAATTGCAGCTAAGCTCTGGAAAGTATTAGCTGGGAGCTATCTCTCCCACTTTGAAAAAGGTCAAGGTTAGAAGCATGGCGCTTAAGAAGGAGCTACACTTTTCCCCACAAGGGCTTTTAGGAACAAATAGTCGACGTGACCAGATTAAGAATAGAGGAAAATATCTCACGGGCATCACATGCATAAAATACTGAGATCATCAATTTCAAACCCACTGTGTATTATAAAAAGTTTTTTCTAACAAAATGACTAGAGTTACATAAGTGAACCTTTTAGAATATCAGTAGTAGATCCACCTAGTAATATTATGTTCACCAGATATATATGCATCAAAAAGAGTAAATAACTTGATCTTCAGTTGGTTATCCTTCTCTTGACAACATTGAGCACTAACATAAGCAATACTGCAGCTTGATATGAAAGCGAAGCAGTGATGTTTGACCAGAGAGCTCTCAAGCAGATTTGACCAAATAATTATCTACAAAGTCATGTTTTAAATGAAGTAAACCGACGAGTCCCTACTCCAGATCCATTTATGAGAAAGAAAAATCAATAGACTGGATTTCCCTTTATTGTTTTCTGAGTTTAATCCAAATATTTTGAAAGCACCTAAATTCTATTAAATTCTACAATGCAGATATGAAAATGAAATATAGAAAGTTTAAATTTGTAAGAATAACGAAATGTTATTACAAGGAAGAATAACAATAAACATATTGTCAGCCCATGTCTAACAGGTTCTGCAAACTGCCACTAATAATTAAGAATAGGATCATATGCATACCGCTCGGGCCTCCTCAATGGCTGTCTTTAAATCTTCCTGCATCATTAACAGATTACGGTCTTACATAGATTAGATAACAACAAAAAATATTTTGTAATTTACACAAAGGCAAAAAATTAGCAGGAGCACCTCTGCAAGCAAATTATCAAAACGAACTTCAACAGACTTTCTTATGTGCTCGTAGCATTTATCTCTGTAGCCTTTTCCCAGGATCTTCAATTTTTGTTGTGCCAGGTTTCTAGAAGAAGCACTTGAAGCAGTAGTTTTTCTGTAACAAACGGCAACCATGTAATAAAAAAATTGGACAAACAGGGGCACATAAATATATCAAGAAAACTAAGAAAAACAATGAAAGGCATCCCAGTGAATCAAACTCCCATTGTATGCATAGAAAGAAGGCTAACCAACCATCAATAACAATTTAAGTGTTCATAAAGAAATAAAAAAAATCTAAAAAGGTACTTGGCATTTCTTCGAGGATTTGCTATGGATTCCATTGCACCACCTCCCTCAGCTTCAGCTGCTTCTTCAGCAAGCTGTTGATCCAGAAGTTCTTGCATTTCAACAACCCTACGTGAACATAGAAGGAAAGTTGGAGCAACAATTAGCTACAATGAGGAAGCACTTCGAGACATAGCACCATAACCACAAGAACCCATAAACAGAAGAGCACTTGACATCTCCTATGTCACGAATATCAGTCACATGATACTGCCTCAGCATGTAATCTGTCATGTATGGGCTTACCAAAATTCAGGCTCAAGCTTCATAGGATATGATTAGAAAGACATAGGTGGCCACATCATACATACCTCATAGCACGAACAAGTGTTTGGGGACTGCAGCAGAAAATAACATAACAAATGAGCATCATAAGAAAATATATGAACAATCACTCGGATGGGGAAAAAAAAATCTGCACACTTAGGATTAAAGATAAAATATTGACAATGCACAAAAACTCACTAATTAAGGACATGCAAACCAGATCACCAAGCTCAAATGACAAAAATGCAAACCAAATTTTCACACTTATTCTTTGAGTTTGCTTTACCATGTCCGTACTTAGATGAGATCCTACGAATTGGTCATATTTAAGAGATGTAGTTGATGGCAGTAAATCCTTCTATTGTTCTCAGGTTCCTTTTTATGAGTGTGTAGAACAAAATCATCCACCACATTGTAAAGAAAAGAAATATTCTAAACTGTGCAGGAGTATAATTTAGTACCTTTCTTTAGAAAGTTTAAAGAAGTTCGAAACATGACCCCATAATGTCTTCTCAAATGTCTCCCAAGTACGATCTACATCTTCAAAGTATTCTCTGAGAAAATGATAAATGTTCGGAAAAAATCATATTTCATAAAAAACATTAATATATTTAGCATATTGACGATTTAAGAGTTGGCTAAAGAGGTACTGATTCATCAATATACTTGCTGCACCAAGAACTATAAATAATAGGATATGTGAAGCTATCAAATTGACAGCCACGAAGGCCAAGGTATTGTGCAGATCCTACATCAATTTAGAAACTTACACAAAAATGAATGTACTGGTTACCTTTGTTTCCCATCTAATTTTTCCTACCTTTAGTCCATTAGAGAATACTCCAAAAAAAGAATAATACAAAGTGACGAAATTTTGGAACAGCAAAAACATGAAAATAACAGTCATTAATGATAGCACAATTACTAGTCAGAATAATAGCAAACAGTCCTGAGTCCTTACCTTAATCTGCCAACCTCTTCTTTATGAGATTCTGCAGCTGCTAATGCGAACCGCCTTTTACCATCTAGAGCTGTTAACCTCTGCATGCCAATTAATGAGCTTCAGCAAAAGAGATATACGAATCAGCACAACAGCGATGAAGTGTTTGAACAGAAACTCTACTTCGTAAGTGTTAATGAGCTCCTTATCATCACTTAAAGAATCCCGTGCTTCCGCAGCCTCATCAGAAATGGACATCATTCCTTCAATATCCTACAAACAAACAATAGTTTAATTCAAGTAGAAGTGTATTTCAGGTTCGCGGAAGTGGAGTATACAGACAAATTCTGGGATAAGTTTGGGTTTCCACTTTCAAGGTAAGAGTTGTAAAAGAAATCTGCTTTCAGAACTTCTTAGGAAAGGACTACACAAAACCAACCCATAAAAGCAGCACAACTTTTAGAAACTCTGTCTATTTAAAAACTTAAGAAGACCTCAGGTTAAAGTTATTGACTAAAATTCAAATATTCATCTTCCTGTTTGTCAACGTAAGACATCCAGTCTTTCATCGATGAAAAATAAATAAATGATTTGCTACTTCGATTCATTTACATTCACCTCCACCAAAAAATTCGTCGCCCCTTCTCTTAGACTATTTGCTACTTCCGTCAATCTTTCGGAGCTCCAACTATACTCCCTATACATGTAACACTAAAAAGCCCTCTTGAATGCCTACATATAACACTAATAAACCCTAATCTACTTTTCCCTTTCCACATCCATCTCTTTGGGGTTTCTTTCATCGACATGCATCATCATCTTCGCCTTACAGATTTACGGAGTATGACTTAAACTCCAACCTTTTTTGGTTTTCTTTATTTTTGGGTGACAGTTTGCTGACTGTGTCACCTCCAAATGCTTATTTGGAACAAAATCTCTCCTCTATTGGGACGATCATACCTAGACACGGGTCCTAAAGGTGATTGGGCAAATTTTGTTTTTGTAAATTGGACATGTGAACAACATTGACATTCAATCGACAATTTCAGCAATAACCTACTAATGAATATACAATTAATGGAAAAAACACTCCTATATGGACAAATGATAAGTTTGATCGGAGGACATGAACCGTAACCAAAATCAAGAAGTATAGATACCTTCAAGGTAGTGTTTAAGTTGTTCCTAGCATTACTGAGCATCTTGATTTGGTCATGATTTTCAATTAATGTTTGGCATTCTTGGCACAACCTAACTCAAATGGAAAACTCACACATCAGCCAGAGTATAAAAATCGAACTATACTGAACAATGAACAAATCAAGTGTGTATAGAAGATAAACAGCATTAATCAAATTCATACTTGTCAATGTCAACAAAGTTATCTCGCAGTTGATTTGTCGTTTTCTGAGACAAAGAAAGTGCCTTTAAACCAGCTTGTGCCTTCTCAACCTTCATCGAAGCAACAAAGTTACAAAAAGAACAACTCCATCAGGCTACAATATTGGGTAACTGGAAGCAGATCTCGCGAATCATAAAAAAAAAAAGCTTGCACTAGAAATTAATATAGCTCAATAGTATTACGTTATGATTTGAATGTAAAGCAAAAGTCGTACCTGTTCAGCAACCATTGTACTCAGTTGAGCATCATTTGCCTGATTATAGTAAAAAAATGTGTAAAAGAAAGAACAAGACATAAAGTTCGCACACATGAGTATCTCCGAAGCTATTACACCAACATAATTAAAAAATGTGTAAACGAAAGAACAAGAGATAAAGTTCGCACACATGAGTATCTCCGAAGCTATTACACCAACATAATTTTAAACAAAAAAGTTTATTACACTCTCCAAATAAATGAGCATGATATAATCGTGAATGCCAAAGCATACATAGCTACCAAGTTAATTCATATTACATGAGGTTTAATACACAAACTGCTCTGAAATTTCCCAAAATAGTCCACTTATACTCATACAATTTTCAATAACTTTTTCATATATATAAATCTATTCATTCATAAACTCTAGAATTATTATAAATACAACTGAACAAATAGTCAAATATAACTGAACTAGTTGATACATACTAATCAATTACTCCCTCCTCTTTTCTTTTTGACATTTTCGCATATCAAGTCGAGCTTGACCATCAATTATTCTTAAACTATATGTTCAAAGACGAATCTAGTGATATAAATTTTATATTTATTAGAATAATGAATACTTAATAATTGATTATGAAAACTCCACCTTAATATACAAAAACTTCAAATAAAAAAACGGACCGAGTAGAACATAGTTAACTAATCAGAATAAACAACCCGATAGATACTATAACTCGAAATTTGTACCAAAAGAAAATAGTCAAAATACAGTATAGACAAACTAATCGAGTAGAACAATCCGGGATCGAGTACTTGTAATAATGACAATAACCTTTTTTTTTTAATACAACTTTATCTTAATCGTTTCACTTAATATAGTTAATACATACTAATCACTTAGAAGTTAGAACATAATTAACTAATCAGAATAAACAATCCGATAAATATTATAACTCGAAATTTATACCAAAAGAAAATACAATATAGACCGACGTAATTAAATTAAATTAAGGTAGTGGTACCTGTTGACGAGCAATATAATCAGCTTTGATTAAAGCAATGGACTGTAACAATTCCGCCAAGGGAAGTGCCTTAGCCACCTCTCTCACGGCGGCCTCCTTAGCCTCCACCCCTAGATCCGCCACCATCATCTTTGCTCTTGTTTATCTCAATTTATGTATATGTAACAATATATTTTTGTGAGTCAAACTATAATTATTATATCAATATATGAATTTGTGTATGTACAATATATATATTTGTGTGTCAATTATTATACTTATGAATATATTGTTATAAAAATCGAATATTTTATAGCTCAATATATTATATAATTATTAAATCTGTGCACTAGTACTAGTATTATATAAAATACATAAAAACATGAAAATAACAGAACAAATTTATTTGTATTTCTTTTTTCTGGTATAAGTTTAACAAATGAATTTACATGTCTTTTATAGTCAAAGTTTTACCATATTAATCATATTCAATTAGTGTCAATTACTATTAATTTTACAAATGATATTTCGACATTTGTACTATTTTAATTTTTGAATTTTTATAACATTTTCCCTTTCAAAATATCTTTTCACTATTTACTGAAGAGCATGTCAGTCAAAAAACCTTAAAAAGTGAAACCAAATTCGACTAAAAAAGAGTACAAATAAAGATGCCTCCCCTCAATCAAACGATGTTTTCAAAATTTCGAAGGCGATGCATTTCGATATCAATACGCTTCAAAAAATCGACAGAGAAGCGCCATGGCAGATTGGCTACATTATCACAATTTAACGAATATACCGGATTAATATTTATATCCTCGTTTTTCAAGCTTCTTTTGAAATGAATTTAAAAGCACTCTCAATATGTTTTGTTCTATCACTTTTAATATAACCTTCTTCATCCGAAAGAATACACGTGAATATTGTCTTCTACATGCACTGTCGATTCTTATAAAATTCAAGAAACCGGATGCCTCCTTGGAAATGTCAGGTCACCGATCTTAACCATTTGCACTCTTGCTTGCTTCTCAGGAAGAAATATTACTTCCAAGATATTCAAGCTAGTTGCTACAAGAGTTCCGCTGACCTCCACGACATTTAAATAAGCCAACACATACGTGAAATACATACCCACCGTGGATTTAGCATTGCGGATCCGATAAATAACCCGGTATGCGCATAACCAAAGTTGAAAACCTGGCTTTCAGGATTGTTGTGATAAAACAAACCAAGACGACGCATTCTAAAAATATTTTAAAATATATGTCTTCTTCTCCTTTTCAATGTCTCTTTGTAGACATGAACTCGAATTCATAAGAATGCAAAGTTATATCATATTTCTCAGATAATTTGGTAAAAGATACATTGCTCCAATGGCATCAAGTATGGTACTCTCAATATCAAGATCTCTTCATTTTCTTTCCTTAGATCTTTAAGCATCTTTTCAACACAAGTTTGCTTTACCATCATAAAGAGCATTTCTAAAGGGTTTTGCCTTTATCCATGTTAAACCTCAATACCCTCTTTTTTGTATAATTTGATTGGTGTACCAATATATCATTTTTAATGTATTCAATTTGTAAACCTAGACAGAACTTAGTTTTTCCCAAATTTTTCATTTCAAATTATTTCTTTAAATAATTCATCAAGCTTTTGATTTCTTTTATTAGCTCTAACGATATTTAAGTTTCATCAACATGTATACAACAAATGACATAAAACCGAATATTGTTTTTCTTATAAAAATACAAGAGCAAATAGGATTATTCATATAGCCTTCTCTCTTTGGAAGAAATATTCACTTAATCTATTATACCACATTTGTCCGGGATTGGCTTAACCCGCATAATGATCTTTTCAATTCTTAATTGCATATATTTCTTTCCTGGATTTTGATGTCTCGACATCTTAAACTCTTTCCGTATTTCTATGTATAGTTCACTATCAAGTGATCCATATAAGTAAGTAGTAACAAATATCCATAAGACGCATATGTAGATTGGTTGTATACTGGCTTTAATTCAATTAAATAAATGAAAAGTTAAATCTACATCCATAACAAAAGAGAATAAGCCATTTCATAATCAATTTCGGTCTTTTGAGAAAACTTCAGGTAACAAGACGAGCCTTGTATCTTTACAGCCTCGTTTTTCTCTCATTTCCTCGCTTTTCTTACAAAAAACCCACTTGCATCTACCGTGTTTCACACCTTGTGATAGTCACAATAGCCCAAATACTTTTTGATTCTTAAGTAATTCAATCGAAGATTCATTGCATCTTTCCAATTTTTTCTTTTCAATTATGTCTATTTTGACATTCATTCACGTACGCTGGGTTCGTGATCATCACTTTCATTCATAATTTCACATACAATGTAATGAAAATATCTCATCAATATCCATACCTTTCGCTCCACAAATTTCCTATATTAACATAATCATAGAAATCCTTTGAGATCATTCTCTTATTTTCGCTTCATTGTCAATGATTTTATTTTCATCATCTTGTGATTCTTCAAGATCACGATTTTCTATCACGGACTCATTATTATTTAGTGCCTTATTAGGATCACTTCTTCATTCTTATCAATATTTCATGTCCCTTTCTTTCCTGGGATTTTATTTTGAACCCACTTCAAATTAATGCTTTAAGCGTGCCTTAGATGTATTTGCTAAGCATCATTTTGCTTCAAAAAATATCAACTGAAAGCAAGTGGGTATTATTAGTTAAGCAACACGCGATTCTTTGTCACTCTTTTATATCGTAAGAATGAATTTGGTAATTGATTTGCTAAACCTCGTAAGTGCAATAAATTTTCGCTATATTTCTTCCCATGATTTATTATAAGGGTCCGTATGCAATAAAAGACGGTACATGACGCTATCTCTTTTTTCAATCGCTTATTTTGTTCCCCACGTTGGAAAATTTGTCTCGGCTCAAAAATGACAATCGCCAGTCTTGCCCGAAAATATCATACGTTAAAAAGCTCAAGATATCTAATAATAGATGTAGATTCATACCCTATATATATTTCCAACCTTCTTTGGAAGCCTCCATTTTTGTTCTATGCGGTGGGAGCTATCGGGACATATACTGCATAACAAAAAATCTTTAGGATTTGGAAACACTTGCTCCCACACCAAAAAGCCGATGCGATATGTTTATGATTAGCACTTGACTTAGCTAATTAACGACGCAAAGATGTAAAATCGCATTTACCCCAAATGTAGCTGGATCGGCACTTTGTCCTCATTATCAATGGTCTAGCAATGTATTGAAGACGCTTAATTAACGCATTCGCTTAAACCATTTCAGAGTACGCATACGAGGAACAAGATGTTCAACAAGCAATTCCACCGACATGCAATAATTATTAAACTATTCATATGTAAATTTACTGAAGATTGTCAAGTCTAACTTTCTTATAGTATAATCGTAGAATCGAGCTCTTTAATTTAATTATTTGTCAAGAAATTTTACAAGCAAATGCCATATCACGACTCTTGACAATAAACAAACATGCGACTCATATACTGGGACGCATCAATTAATACCATAAAATACATGAATGGTCCCGACGGTGGACGGATGTGTCACATATATCACCTTGAATTTTTCAAGAAATGCAGTGGATTCTGTCTGAATCTTCGCTTTCAAGCGAATGCATTATTATTAGTTTATCGAGGAAACATGCTTCACATGGTCTATCTTCTTTATAAGCTTTAAGCCTTTCAATGGACGACTCATGTACCTTACAATTATTTTACTTCATCATTGTCGAACCAGCTTTACTCTAGGGCGCTGCTAAAAAATCACAATTTTGGGTCTTCTTTTACTATCAAATACATTCAATTTTATGTATATATGTATAATGTAAATTCAAGGTAATTTCAAAGTAGCTTTTTCTAAGGTTTTCCTGTCTAAAATATTAGTAATGATATTAATGTATTTCCTATATTACTACTTGCGTCAAAAGATCATATCCCCGACGCATATATGTCATAAAATCTAATAAGTTTCTCTTGATTTAGAGAATATAAAGTCAAATATTAATGACAATTTTTTCCCCATTTGGCAATATGAACTTTATTATTTACCTGCTCCTTCAATTAAATCAAGGGACTCGAAATTGTGTTTATTACTTCTTTGTAGGATTTGTATACAAGAAAATATTTCTCAAGATCATGGTAGTTCCAATTGCCCCGGGAATGTTAGATTTAATTTTTATGTCCAATACTTCATACTAGATTAATTGGATAAACATAATATTGAAGCGGCATCTGCTCCATCTGATCAAGAATCATGGATTCGATCTTCCCAATTCTATACTGGGCTTCCTCCTGTTCTTCAAGAATGGATGTAAAAGAATAGAAACCATATGAATCGGGACCTCAACCCCTGAAGACCTATATGTAGAAAATAGGTGGTTTCTATGATTACTATTAGCCCATCATCTAATAGAATCATAAACGGTTTCTACACATATTAACTCCATACTAATTTCATAAATACCTAATAAGCCCAATAAACTTTAAATATAAATAAATCAATCACTTTTTACGGGCTAACTTTAAGATAGCTTTTTATATTACATACTATAATACATGTTAGCCTCACGATTATTCTAACAATCTCCCACTTGGGCACATGTATTTTTATGTAATATGTATAACCCAGAGCTCAAAACCTTTTGCTATCATAACTAAAGGTATCACTAAACAATTCGGCCCATTAATTATGCCAACATAGAACCATTGAAACCCCTTTTGTCATCTTTTATCGTGGATTAAGTCCTCAATGATCACGTGATATGGACATAACCAAATGACAGATCAAGTATGGACGCAGAAGCATAGAAATTACATGAACGCGGATCTTTAACATATCTATTTCCCAACTAGTCCCACCGAATTCCTGCCGAGATCATACAAAAATATAACGAGTGAACCATAGACCTAAAAAACTTTTATTTCCTCAAGCAGTAAAACATAAACCAAACCAAAATTTATGTCTTTAATAAAATGAACATTCTAATACAACCCCACTCAAACCCTCGAACATAATCAAATGACATCACACCCATACGAGCAAAGTATGCTCATGAAAGACATCGGTGGTAACTCAAGAAGTTTGGATTCCGCAACCATGAGTTTGTTCCAATATGTTCAATAGGATATTTTTCCACTCAACCCTTTCTTTAACAACTCGAAACTTAATGTCAATGTGCTTTGACTTTGACGAACTTTTGTTGTTATTAGAATACAACACTGCAGACCTATTGTCACAAAAAATCTTTAGTGGTCTTTCAATACCATCTACTATTCGTAATCCAAATGTAATCACTCCAAGTACCATAAAGCATGATTGGATGCCTCAAAACATGCTATAAACTCTGCTTCCATAGTAGAAGTTGCTATAAGTTCCCCTGCTGTTTGGCACTCTTCCGTGATATAGCCCTCCAAAGAACCAAATAAACATACCCCGAAGGATCCGAACCTGCCTCGACATTCAAAGATAATCCGAGTCAAAGTACCCAATGATCTCTCTTATCCGACTGATCTCTTATATGTGGTGCTGTAATGCTTTTGTTCTCCAAGATATCGTGATACCTCTTTTTGATCGTTTTCCAATGACATCCAAAACCGGACAGATAAAGATCGCCTTAACATGCCAACAATGTACGCGCAATATCCGGACGCTGCATAAAACCCGAGCATACATAAGGGCTCCCCCAATCGCCGAAGCATACTGAACCTCTTGCATTTGGTTTCTTTCTAAAATCATTTTGGGACATTGATTGAGACTGAACTTATCTCCTTTTGCTGGGTATTCCCTGGCTTACAATCTTGCATGCCAAACCTTTTGAGAATTTTCTCGATATAGTTCCTTTGCGATAATCCAAGAATACCTCGAGAACGATCTCGATGTATCTCAATTCCTAATGTATAAAGGATGTTTCCCCGCATCTTTCATTTCAAATTTGTTTGATAGAAAGCTCTCGGGTTTCATGCCATAATTGTATATCATTACCGGCAAGCAATATGTCATCAACATATACATCAAGAAAATATGCTTACTCCCACCGAAATTATGGTATATACAATCTTCAACAACATTCACCTCAAAACCAAAAAGAGATAATTACTTCCATGAAACTTGGGAAATACCATTGACCTGGTGTTCTCGCTGAGTCCATGATGGATTTCCTTTAGTTTGCATACCACTTTTCTTTTGAATCGCCTGGATACAAAAGTTTTCTCGGGTCGGCATTCATATAAATTGTCTCATCAATGTTACCATTGAGAAACGCTAGCCTTTTACATCCATCCGATGTGTAACTCAAGGTCAAATGTGCCACCAAAGCCATTATTATCCTCGAAAGACTCTTTCTGATTTAAAACCGAGAGAAAGTCTCTTTTATAATCAATGCCTTCCTTTGAGTAAATTCTTGCAACAAAGTAGCTTTTATATCTCAGCGATATTACCCTCGTGAACTTTTTAGTTGTAAATATCCACTTTCAACCAATAGGCTTCGCATCTTCAGTAATACAACGAGATCCCATACATCATTGTTCCTTCATGGACTTAATCTCCTCATTCATGGCATCAATCCACTTTCGGTGAGTTAGGACTTTAGATATTTCATGGGTGAAGTTGATCGATCATCTTCCGTAATTCAATAATATCTTCATGTTCCCGAAGAAATATAATATGTAATCATCGTGAACGTGATTTCTCCTTTCTCTAAAGGATCTTCTTAATGGCATTTGTGCTTGAGATGCTTGAGTTTGTTCTTTCCTCGAATGACATGTGTAAATATGTTGATCTTGATGGAACGATTTTCGATTTTCGCCTTTGTCAAGCCAGTTGGATTGCGCCATGAATAATTCCAATAACCGGTGATCTTGATCATTATTGTCATCAACGGATTGAAGTGGAAACTAAATCCTCTTTGAAAGATGAAATTTCTAATATCTCCCCCAAACTCAAGATTCAAAGAATCGGGCATTTCCCTGCCTCAAAATTGATCTCAGAGCGGATCATAAAATTTATACATCGCTCGTAGTATCCAACAAAGTAAATTTACTAAATCGCTTTTTGAGTCTAGTTTCTTTTCATATTTGGCTTATATGCCTTGCCTCGTCGACATCCCCAAATGTGTAATTGCCTTATACCGGTCGCTACCAAATCTACAATTCATGCGGGGTTTTAGTAGTTGCTTTGGTGAGGGAACTCCTCTCGATTTAAGATATAAGCTTCCAAGTTGCCTCTAGAGTGATTCGTAAAGTAGTGACTAATCATACTCCCTCACCATGTCTTTAATGTTCTCAAGCATGCCTCGCCTACCCCATTCATGGTGAGATCCCGGTACTCTGCCAGACAGGTACGATTCCACACTCCTTCAGAATTTGGGCAAATGGCCCCGGACGCCGTTTTCCACCTCGATCCGTCATATCTACCATAGTATTCTCCACCACGGTCAGATCTAACGGCCTTAATTGTTTGGCATAAGCTGGTTTCTACCTCAAATTTTGAAAGCTTTGAACACATCCAGTGATTGAGACTTTTCATGAATGAGATAAAGATAGCCATATCTAAAAAATCATCTACACCGTTATAAAATAACGTTGACCATTTCTAGTCAGCGTAGGAAATTGGTCCACATATATGTTTGTATGAATAAGTTCTAAGACACCCATAGTTCGACATTGGCTTCAAATTTCCTTGTATTTGTCTTAATACATTCAATACATGTTTGAAAATCAAAATCAAGCGGGATCAAGAATTCTATTTGGGACACAAGCCTTTCTACCCTTTTGTTTAAATATATGCCCTAAACGTTTGTGCCATAATGTAGCAGAATTCTCATTAGTTAATTTTCGCTTTGTACCTCTTAAACTTGTATGCAAGATTTCATTATAAGAAGCAATAGTGTCAAGCAAATATAGATTTTCATAGTAAAGACGAAAGAGCAGTACCAACCTCTAATTTAAAGATAGAGTAAATTGATTATTTCTAAATGAAAACGAGAATAACTGATTTTTCCAATGTAGAAATAGAAACCAAATTAGATCTAAAAGATGAATTTTAGCGAAAGTATCTTTCAAATCTAAATAAGAACCGGAGTCTTTAAGTATGATAAATGTTCTATTCTTTGACATGGCGATTTGCCATCGCCCATAAATGAATCTTTCTTTTTATCAACGGATGTAAACTGATTGACTGACCTATATAGACACTTATGAGTAGTAGCACCGAGAATCTACCCACCAAGTGATATGGCTAGATCTTGAAATTAAATTAACCTGAGAACAAACCAAAGGCATTGTCATTACCTTTCTTTGCCTTAGCGTGATATTTAATCTGATCCTTATACGTGTCAGTGACCTTACAAAGTAACAAGCTAACACCTTCGTACTTATTGTTGTTGTTTCTTTTTGTCTTTGAACACTAACGACTTCATATCAATTTTCCTTTTGTTTTGCTTGCCTTTAAATGCTTACTAAATGAGCACTTTCGATGTATGCTTGCTTAAGTCTTTCCTCTTGCTTACGATGAGATGAGCTGGAATTAAGAGACCATTTCTCCACTTTTGACAGTTGTAGCTAACAAAGCCCGGCTAAATTGTGCGGAAGAGAATCAAAACTAAATGCACCCGGCCAGTCGTGAACGAGTCTAATAGTGCCTTTAGTTTTGAAGCGAAGATGAAGACATCTCCATGATGTACTCACTTATGTTCCTTGTACACTTTATACCTTGTAGAAATTAAGTTCAGCAAAGTTGAACTTATTTATCTATATCGTTTTTAACAAAGCGTTGCTGATTTGTTCGAGAACTGCTTTTGGCGATGCTTTCAGTGGCTTACAGAACCCCTAAATGATTAAAGGAATTCCATAACCGCTGATGCATTAGACACATGCGATTAGAGCGATCTGACTTCTCGAAGTCAGCTTTTGATCAGCGGTACTTTACGATAGTAAGAAGAGCTGGGTTTTATCCGCTCTTAAAAGCGAGGTCGAATCCATCTGACCAAGGACAATACTAATATTTTCTTTCCGGTCATAAAGTTGGTCCCGTTTAGTAATGGGATAGAGTTGACATTGGCGAGATATAGCAGTACAGAAGTATTAGCGAAACTATAATAAAGCTCACATTAAAATTTATATGATGAGAATATAATAATCCAAATTCAATAGTGGCGAATCGGCCAAGATACAGTACTCTACAGTAATTTTTGAGTAACTTTGGGCGAGAAAAATAAACTTGTAAGTGAATGCTGCTTGATGTAGGTAAGTGGTACTCTTGATGTAGTAATCAAATGGCCAACAATAATATCTGTCAAATATTAAGTCTTTGGACCGACTTAACATTCACATGGAAAAATTTATAATTGTTACATATTTATTACCAGTATGCTTAAAATCAGGCAAATTAATAATCACTCCTTTCAGGTTGATTAATGTCCTTGTGGAATTCAAACACACAAACCGTGTTAATATGAAATTAGTCATCTACACAAAAGAGGTTACTTTGGCAACTTATTGTTTCAACAAATTAATTCCAACATTAATAATAATTAGAAGAATTAAATATGATTATTAACCTTAATTTATAACCATTATTTATTTTGGCTCCATAATGTTAATTACCTTGAGTAAAATAAACATGAAAAAAATTCACTATAATCATAATAACATACAATACCAAATATATATATATATAAGCCAATAAAATAAATATAATTTTTATGTAATTATTGAAACAAATACGAATAATAATAAACCCAGCCAAAGTATAGATGAACACATTATGAATAAGTTGAAGTAAAATTCATCAATTTATGCTTACATGGAAACTAAAGAGTTCAAAGCAGCGTATATTTACATTTTTCGCTTTTGCCAATCTTACGGTTTACGCAAAAGGCTTAACTTTTAGCCATGATTCATTTTTCTTTTAGTGAGTCTCAAATTTACTACCGTTGCGTTAATTGTTGTCTTAATCATAAAGTTTATTTACTTTCGCTTGCTCGAGATTAAATATTGTGGACAATTGTTGCGACATTTTATCCTTGGTATGAATTAAATCTCGCTCTTGGCATCAACCCCATTAAAAGATTCTTCTATTACCATATTAAGTATCCTTGTCTGATCAAAACAAATATTCTACGTTATTATTAAAGAAAAACGAACGTCCCAATGTCACGATATAGAGAGTGGCTCGATACTGATTGTTAGATTTAATTAATGTCCGATACTTACGTATTAGATTAATTGATAAAACATAATATTAGAGCGTACCTTGTTCCATCGGGATTGAAAGCGTAGGATTTGGATCTTTCAATTCTATATGAAACTTCGCCACGTATTCTTTCGGTAATGGGATGTAAAATAATAGAAAACATAGTTGAGGGACGCCAACTTTTCTTGGCTATATATAGGGAAAATATAGGGTTTACATGATTACTAATAGGCCCATCATCTAATAGAATCATAAGCAGTTTCTCGCATATTAGCGAAATGCCCAATTACGATCTTTTCAATAAGCGATAAACTTAAATATAAATAAACCCCGATCACTTTTCTGAATTCTTTCAAGATAAGCTTTTATACAGCATCTTATAATACGTATTGTGTGTGATTATTCTAACATGGAATGCAAATGTCCTTAGCATGTTTAAATATCTAACACTTCTTAAAAATAAAAAATAAAATAAGATTAAAGAGAGAGTAGAGTACTTGACATACTTAACATTACTAGTTGATATGGATAAGACAAACATACAAATCGCATAAACATACACATCATACTTGTAAATAAAAGTAGTACAAGCGTCAACGTTATTCAAATCATGTCTTAAGTAGTTTCTTAATCCTTATTAAATTTCATTTGGTTCCTTGTGAAATCAGTTGCCTCAAGGTAGGTGGTATCATCCTTGGGATCAATTTCATTGAAATTCACTTCTTTTCCCTTTTCCTCTACAGATGCCTTAAACCTTTTACAGAGATATTCTAGTGTCCTACATGTTTTAAACCCGATGGTCTTGTTTTCGCATGTCATATTGAGAAATCATCACGGTTTCTTGAGGGACCTTCTTGGATATATCTACCAGTTTCTTGTCGATTGTTATTACCTTGGTCATTTCTGGGAGGCCTTAAATTACTCATATAACCTCGTCCACGACCTCGACCACGAAAGTGGTTACGACCATGGTTTCTGCCTCGACCACGTCCATTAAATCGACTATGACCACCACGCCCTCCAGAACGACCATAACCACCACGCCCTTTATTAAATGTTGTGGTATTTATTTCAGGATTATGCGGCTGGTACGCAGCAAATCAGTACTCGGTAAATCCACTTGGTACTATATTGTAAAGTAGCAACACTTGAATCTACATGAAAAGTTGAAAATATTTTTCCAACTTTTCTTCTTGATTATAGATTATGCCATAACATTCTAATTGCTATATATTTGATGCGTAGTGAATTATGAAACATGACACTTTTATAATCTTGGAACCTTGTTATTCATTGATCCATCGATGAGGGCGATAAGACTTTCTCTGATGCCAAATGCTGCACTTAGTATCTCGCTTAATATCTTAGGAATCTTTTGCATTCGAGTACTGTTTGTAATCTATCATGATGGTACTTGATTATCCCTATTTACTCTCGACCTTTTTCATTGACAACTCTTCCGGGTCAAGTGTCGAGGTCCCCGTATTATCACCCTCGAGGATTTTTGTCGGTCGCCAGCGTCTGGTACTCTATTTAAGTTGTTGTTCCAGTTATGTAGTTGTCCCCGATTATGTTTAGAATGTTGAATTGATAACTTAACATTGGACATGATTATATCTAAAACACGGAAACAAACATGATCGACATCGATATATAAGGTATGGCGAAAAAATGTCATTTTATTCAATATTACCTTCAAGCTTCCATTCAATACACAAATTGAAATCTTATTCAATTATAAATACCATGTTTACTCTTCATGGAAATCTCTATCGAAACAAAAATAAATAATTCAAGCTAAGATTAGAAATGGTAAAATGCCAAGTACCATAAATGCTACATTTCACTTTTTATCTCTTCCTACGTTTATAAAACTGGCAAGAACAATAAGAAAGCGATTATAGTGATAAATCTTAGAAAACATCTTGCCGTCTTGAAAATATTTATAAAATTCTTTGAGAATGATGTTTAAATATGAAGAGAATGAAGTATTTATAAGTAAAATTTTGAGAAAGGCGTCAAGATTATTGTTATTTACCGTTTGAGGATAATGAAAAAATATTGATTTTCTTTGTTAATTCGTTAGAAAATAGGGAGGAAAAATATTTTAAAATGTGTTAAATATGATGTAGCCGTTGGTCTTGGCATGTCGTGATAAATACGATAAATGAAATCATATGATAATATAATACATATGATTATAGACAAATAATTCATGCGAATAACAAATAAAATAAAATAACATAATAGTGAGATAATAATATAAGTGGAGTGTTTTCCACAATGTAAGATATAAAAGTTAAACTCTCCACATAAGTATGGAAATTTATCAATAATATCATAATATAAAATAAAAAATTCATTTATTTATCTCCATGATGTTATAGTGTAAATGAGGATGAATTTTATTTATGTCGAATAGTGTGAACGATGATGAATTTTGTTATGTCCGTGATTCGGGTGAATTTTATTTATGTCCATGATATTATATGTAAATGAGGATTTTAAACCTCCACAAAGTATAACGGTTAGTATCACTATTCGAAATTATCTTTCGTGATAGATGGGAATTTGAACCTCCAGATAATTAGTAAGTAAATAAACACGATATGGATATTTAACTCTCCGCATGAAATAATAATATCATAGCTTATTATAAAAGCTTGACAAGTTGCGGTTACCGTAATAATAAGTGAAATAAATGACATAATAATAGTCACTCTAGTTATAGGTCGGCAGCGGATTACGATTTTACATACTTGAGGGATAAATAATAATATTCGCTCTAATTATAGAATACTTGACATATTGTCAGTTATCTATAATAGGAGAACATATAACAAAATAAATATCAAAGTGATAAGGATAGAAGATATACCTAGTAGTGAGTACTTTCGATAGAGACGACTCGTGCTGATAACGTGTTATAAAAACTGAATATTTTATATCTCAAACTAATACGATATATTATATAATTGTTAACGCCGTGCACTAGTACTAGTATTATAGAAAATACATATGAACATGAATAGAATAGAATAAATTTATTGTATTTCTTCTTTCTGGTACAAGTTTAACAAATGAATTTATATGCCTTTTATAGGCAAAGTTTCATCATATTAATACTATTCAATTATTACCAATTATTATTAAATTTATAAATGATATTTCAATATTTATACTATTTACTTTTTGACTTTTATAACATATATGAATTTGTGTGTTTATATTGTGCTCCAGTGATTTGGTCACGAGTTGACACTATCGTTAGTATCATATTAATAATATTAGTACTAGATCAAATATTATTGTGTTGTTGGAAAGTGGAATTGACTTTGAAATTCTGTTATTAACAAAATAGAAATGGAATTGGAATTGGAATTATTTGGGAGATAGTATATGCTTTATGTTCATATCTTATTTACGTTAAATGATTATTAATTTATTACAAGTACTACTTTTTTACCTCTAAAAATTCTTACTCCGTATGTTTTAGTAATTTTCATTTCATTACATTAGTTATACTCGTACTGAAAATATCATTTTTATTTTGAAATATTATTATTGTAATTTTCTTAAATATTAAAATTAGTTATACTTGATCTGATTTATTTATTTTTTACTTAAAATCGGTTAGCGGTATCAAATCCTGAAGCATTCTTAATTCAATTGTTGGTTGAAGTATTTGTTTTAAAAAAAATCAAATACATCAAAAGGTATCCCTAACCATTTGCTTTTCTTCGGAAAAAAAGATTAAAAGATAAAAGCGATCGTAGATGGTGTGATTCGATAATGAATAGAAGACTTGGGTGAAAGAAAGAAAAAAGCGGAATAGAAGCTTAGTTGAATAATAAACTTCAATGCTGCACAATGTACCGGCTAAAAGGAAAAAGAAGGGAAAAAGGTTGCAGCTAAAAGGAAAGGGAAATTATAAAGGTTCACGCTGACAGCGACACCTCGTATTGCGCCATACGTCTGATTCCTTTTATACTACTATACACAAGTAAAGCCGGAAAGCGAGGTATTAATGTCGGTAATATTCTTAATCTCAATCCGATTACTTTTTTCATATAGAAAATATTTCATTAACGAAATGTTTGATACGGGGCAAGCTTGTTCTTAATTCAATTATTGGTTGAAGTATTTGCTTTAAAAAAATCAAATATATCAAAATGTGGGACTAACTATTTGCTTTTTTTTCTTTGAAAAAAAGATCAAAAGAAAAAAATATTACATGTGATGAATCGTAATTCAATAATGAATAGAAGATGTGGAGTGAAGGAAAGAAAAAAGTGGAATAAGCAGTTTGAATAATAAAATGATAGAGGCGAGGTGAGATTTAGAAAAGGCGAGCAAAATTTAATTATGCTGCGATAAATTTTGGTCTGGCTTTAATCTGTAGTACACTGCTAAAAGAAGGGAAAAAAGGGTTAAAGCAATTGCTTTCAGTAAAGTTTTTTTTTTTTTAAAGTTCACAGCGCGATAGCCAACAACTAAGTGCATTGGCATTAATTTCCCTTTTTATACTACCTATATATTAAAAATCAACAAAGCGAACGATAGTAATGTGGTAATATTCTTAATATCAATCGATTGCTTTTTATTCATATAGCAAATGTTTATTGAAATGTTTGATACGAAGGCGACAAGATAAAAAAAGAAGCGGAATGGAAAGCAGATTGAATAATAAAATGGTAGAAAGGATAAAAATAAAAAAATTAGAGGGTAATTGGGTAAAGACGGAGACAATATTTAATTATGTTTTCAATAAAAATTTGAAGGTACAACTTTCAATGAGCAAGGTACAACCCTCTCAAGCCAAAAAAAAGCAATACAAGCAAAATTAAGAAAAATGGTCAATAGTAATGTCGGTAATATTCTTCATATCAATCCGATTGTTTTTCTTCATATAGCAAATGTTTTTATTAATGGAATGTTTGTTTGATGCGAGCGGCCAGATAAAAGCGGAATAAACTTGATTGAATAGTAAAATCTTAAAGGAGGAGAAGGATAACGATAAAATTAGGGTGACAGAGGTAAGTGGGTAAAACGGAGACACCATTTAATTATGTTTTCAATAAAAATTTAAAGGTACAACTTTCAATGTTCAAGGTACAACTCAAGCCAAAAAAGATTTAAAAAATTAGGCAACGCACCCGAAAATATGACACAAACTCGTTTAGAACACGCGTTGTTATCTTTTATATAACCTATGATATCATCTCATCTTAAAATATTATTATCGTTATTTTTTTATATATCAACACTTCATCGATGACAATCCATTGCCGTAGCTCATCTCCTCCCATCTCCCATCTTCTCGTTTCACTTTTTGAAATGTGGTTGAAATCTTTACATGCAATTTCTAAAGAGCATAGCAATGAGAAAAATACTAGCATCTTTTCAGGAGCGATGAGGAAAATTATCTCGTTAATGTATTTTATTGACAACATTTTATCATATTCATTACACATTACAAAAATTGTCTCAAATAAGTGTATCATGGTCGAACGACTACATTTACAATATTATCATAACAATAGTATGTATTAATATTAATAATAGTTAAAAGATAATAAATAAACTACTTTTATCTAAACCCAAATTGAATCTACAACTTAACTAAGTTTCTTTAAGAACAATATACTTATAAATCCTTAAAGATTGTTCGGCTTTTTTATAGTTATAAATTTGAAACTTGTCTTAAATATATTTGTTTGTATTGTATAATATTTTATAAAAAATATATATTAATGGAAAGAGTTTGAAATGTATTTTTCGTTGATATAGTTTCATAAGTATTATATAATACGAATAAAAATATCTATGATCGAAGTTCGAGAATATAATAAAAGTTAAAAAGTGAATGATCTTTATAAGATGGAAGGGAGTAATAAAGGAAATTAAGAAGAAACTAGGCGTGGGACCTTTTACTGAACCACTCATTTTATTATCTAGAGTATATTAGACTATATATTATACGGTGTATATATTCCACAGTGTGCTCCATGATTATTGAACTCGTGTAAAATCTGAATGGTTTTGTGTATGGATGATATAAGTAGGACTTGGATGATTGTGTGCTCCTTCATATGATATTAGCACATAACTTGGATCTTGTGGGTCTTTCTCTACTCTCTTCTTTACGGTGCACCTTCCAGTGTTGCACTTGTAGTAGTTCCTGCTCGTCATAGTCACCCATAAATAATTAGCCTTATATATATAAAGTTATTCATTGATTAATTAATATAATCAAATTTTAAAACTAGAATAATAAATAATTGTTAAAATGATGCAAATAATATCTGTAAGTTGCATTTAGTGCCGATAAATGTTTGAGTATAGCATGAATGGTCAGTATGTAATTGATCTGAAAGGAGTATGACTTTAGTCACTCTGTGTGAGGCGTTAAATTTTAAAGAGGAAAAAAAGGACTAAAGTGCGTATTTTCAGCAAATACTCGAGGATTAAAGTGCCTTTCAGTAAATCTTGAGGTGTTGAAAATTCTTTTTTGACCCAAAGTGTAGTGTATCAGCGGCTTTTGGCTAGAATTAACGTCGATGTTAAAATAGGGTAGAGTGCACTTTTATCATAAATTACAGGGGGCAGATTTCTTGTAGGACTAAATGTCTTGAGGCCCCATCGACTTCTATTATCTGGAACCATTTTGACAATTTTCTCCTAAAATAATAGACATTACTCCTAAAGAAAAATACTCTTAACTATTATCATGCTACGGCGGCGGATCAACCGCATGTGATATTGGATCAAGGGGGTAAAGTTATTTACGAACTTCGTTCGTTGAAATTCGATTCAGCAAGCATAAATGTCATTATGAGTAAGGTTAAACATACCGTCGCCCGGCGAATCAATTCGAAAAGCAAATGTTGTTATCGCATGCTTGAGTTCGTTGTATTCTATGACCGCTCCCTCCGCCGAGGCTCCGATCCTGTGCGCTTAAGGCGTGAGAGGCATTAAAATATATTGATATTGATATGAAGCACTGTTATAAAATCACCTAATACAGTATTGTTGTCTCATTATCTCACACGTAAGTAAGTTATTACTATTTATTTGAAAGACAATCGGTTAATTTAAAAACAGTTTTCTATTAAAAATTGATAATATGCTTATGAAGTTAATTTTAGAATAGTGTAGTCTTGGCGAGTTATCTTTTGATCACGATAGTAATGACATGCTTATTTCACGGTCGCCGATAGTGACACAATATGTGATTACATTAATAATACTTGAATTGTTGTGAAACTTTAATTAAATCACTTAAATGGCTGACACAATTTTAGTTAAGTTTATATATGGAGATGTTAGTTTGGGACGAAATATATGATTATTAATCATTATTAGAGGCCGAGGAAATCTGACAATTATGTATTTGTAGAGATCGAAAGTGATACGATCTTATTGGGGAATAAGTATAATTCGTATCCGGGTATAGCCAGGGCGAATTTTGACGATTAAGCTCCAATGCATGTATAAATCTGTTATTATTGTGTTACTAATATAATCAAATCGACCATTACACCAGTGACTACTACCAAAAAAATGAGTGCTAAATATTAAAATTATAAAATTCTTTTGAAGAAGACTAATAACGAGCCTTCTTATATAGTCAACTCGCCAGAATCATCATATTTTGTTTAGAATCTAGCTGTACAGATATAGCTAGAAAACCACCAAAACAACATCACATTATTATTACACCTTATCCATGTAATGCCAATAACATCTGAATCATCAGCATCATTGACAACTCGATCAACAACTTTAAATATTTATTAGTTATTACGAACCATATTTATATTTGAAGTAGCAAGATTAGATATCTACGTATGTACCACTCTATTACCAGTACTTTTTTCTTTTTAATGTAACCATTATCAATTCTCAAGAAAAAGTTCGATCGTGTAAAATAATGAATGGAAGTTCGCAATAATGCATTCAAGCATATATGAATCTACTAGCAATATTAACTATTGAATATCATTACAAAATAATATAACATATATATATATATAGCCACTCTTCTAAAAGTTGAAATTCCTTGCAATATCATTGGTGGTGTCATCTTCTGGCTTCGAAACAAGCTACTTTCACTTAGTCATGCAAAAGATTGTCGCATTTTGATTTTAATGGGAGTTGAAACTTTTGATTTTGAACTGAATAGCTTTTAATGTGTTATATACTTGTTTGAAAAAAATATATCAATATGTAGTATTTTCAACATACTTTAGTATTAACTTGATGATTTTGATTCAAATAAAAAGTTTGAATATCAATGATTATGTAAAAGTATGTTGTTTCTTATAGAAAGAGACAAATATGGCCAATCTTTTAAAGATGGAATGTTACTATATACACCTTAGGTCTCCATGTGTTGAGACTCGAGAGTGGATTTCTCACATACTATTATTGCATAGCACCTTATTATAATGAGAGACATAGAGTATGTTCTTCTAAGATTGTCATTTTTTGGACAAAAATATTGAGATATGATTGTATATGTGTAAATTATCAAAGCAAACCCAAATCTTACCATGCCCAAATCGAAATATATATTACGGAGTGTATCATTTCATCAACCACTCTAATTTTAATATATACTTACCTAGGGTTTGCGTTGCTTTTCACCTTCTTTTTCCCATACTTCCTCCATTTGTACCCATCGTCGAGGTCAATCTCAGTCTTGATTCTAAAAGCAACAACACGATGTTCATCATCTTCATCATTTACATCCGCAGCTCTTATGGCAACTCCTTGACTCCTAGATATTCTACAAAAAAAGAAGAATTTAATAAAGTTATTAACAAATTATATGAGAAATTCTCTTGAGAACATACAGTACTGCACACATAGTATAAGAATTTCAACTTAATTTATATAATGGAGTACAAAAAAGGAGGAAGGCTAAAACGGAAGGGGAGACATCCGGGCTGGTCCCACATTTTCGGGGTGCAGTGCGAAAAACTGAAAATAGGACCTTATGAAATGTAATTGATTCTCTCTAATGGGGTATGAATATATATGATTATTAGTGGAAACTGGAATTGCAAAGATACAATAAAAATATAAAGTAAAGAGTATAACTTATAAAAGAATTAGTACTAATATCTCGTATGAGCTAATACATACATGCTAATATATAATTTTTGTAAAATTTTGGGGCCCCTTAGAACGGAGGTCTCACAAACCAAAAACTCTTCTTAGGAAAAAAAAAATATGATATTGAAAAGTATTCATAACAGGAGATACTCGAGTATTAAGATGGATTCAGAAGATATCACAAGATGTTTGTATATTTTTATATCTCATAACATCTTTTTATAAATTCTGATTCATTTCGATATTCTAATATCTTCGACATATAGTTTTGAATATAAGCACACATAAAATACATGAAAACCCAATTTATTAATAATATATAGAAATTTGATGGACACAAAAACTTGCATGTTGGTGTTTTCTGGTAGGCCGTCCAAAGAACCGTCAACACTCCCATTGCTTGTCATTTCTTGAGTGATAGTACTTTGTGAAAGATATGCATTGGAGAAGCCAGAAGTTGAACCTTCGTTATAATTATTATAATTTTCAAATTCTTGATGATTGTAGAGGTAGTTATCGAAGAGAAAATCATCGGTGTAAATATTATTAGGGTTGAGATTGGGGTTTATTTGAGCATCAAAAGGTCCGTTTGTTTGAGGGAAATTTGGGTTTGACATGGTGGTTTAATTTCTTGGTAGCTTGCTAGCTAGAAGAGAAAGACTAGACGAGACTTTCAAAATGAAAATGGTGACTATCAAATTTTTTTGTTTTTCAATTATTAATTTTTGGCGTGCTGATTTCAATTATTTATAATGAGTTTATGAAAATGATTATATTTTTTGTAACTTGAGGAAATTCCTTTGGACCTTCCTCGTAAGGGGAATGCAATTTCATAAACTTGGGACGTCGCATTTTTCTTACTCCTTAGGTGTTGTCAGACCATGACGAAAGCTAATATTAAGGCTGCGCTTCTATGGTATAAGTATATGTATGAATCATGGGTTAGTAATTGGATAATCCTAATTAAGTTTAGAATGTTCTTGGATTTAGTATATGTATCAATTATAATTATATGGAATGGATTGTTAAGTACCCAAATTTTAGAAAAAAGGTCAATCATTAGTTATTCTCCTTCTACTCTATTTGCTGGTTAATGAATCAATTCAGGCGTAATAAATAGTTTAAATTATATCGAAGTAATTTATACTCTGTATGGAATAGTTACCATATATATCTAGATTTCAGAAAATTATTAAAGGGCTATTCTAGGAAATTTGTTCTAACTAATCAGAGGATCAAAACATGTTTGACTATTCTTAAACATGTGTGAGGCGTGTTTTAATAATGTTGCCGGTAGTCTCCAACCGTTACTTGAATATGTACAACTATTTGAGTAGTGCATTTTTCAACTATATTTCAAACACTAAAATAAAGTCGATATTGTAGTATTTTATTACTGATATATGCATTTTTTACTATGTGTGAAACCCCAAGAAGTCTCTACACGAGTTAAGTCAACACCTTCTTACACGTGATGTTGGAAGTCAAACAAGCAACATATTAAAGTTTCAGAATATATTATTAATTTCCCCATCATCTAACATATTGACATTGTGGTGTTGGACTGAACTTTTTAATTTACTTAGAGCAAATTCAATTATATTATGGTTGAATTTTGTTTATAAGTGTTTGTCTATTTAATTTAAAGTCTAACTTTGGTTTTTATGCTCAATTTAACCAAGGATACTATCAAATAAACTAGTCTCCAATATCTCAAACTCATTATAGATCAGTTTGTTATTTTTCCTTTTACTTCAATTTGCATATTTATGAATGTGCATGCTAATGAATCAAGCATAATGTCATTCTGTATCTCGAGTGTGCATTACTATTGAGTATTGATCATGCATTTTTGTGGAAAAGTAATTCATCAATAGTTAAAGGTCTGAAAAAAGGGTTTTTGCTTGGTACTTGCTGCTGTCTTTATGTATGATTATATTAATTTAAATTATGATTTAATAGAAGGTTCGAGGAAACCAATAATCTATACTATGAACAAATAGACAAATAAGAGGTTTTGACATTTTATTGATAGTGTATATAGTTTTTGAAATTGAAAGATAAGAAGAGAATGGATTCAAGTAAATGAGTTAAAGTAGGAAACTTCATTGGGCAGCATCAGTTACACAAAACTTATTAAAGTCTTTGCTCCTGCAAATTAATTGAACTGCGTTAGTTGACTATATACTCTCAAGTCCATGATCATCATGTATTTCATTCGAGTCAATTATATTGTACTATATATTTGATTGCTTTAAGGCTTGTTTTTAAATTACTGAATATTTATTCTTATGATTATATCAAGAGTTACTATTATATTATTCCCTCGATTCTAATAAAGAACTATTTTTCAAGAGTTGCAATTATATATTCCTTCCGTTCTTAAATTTTTTTCCACTTTTGACTTTATACCTTTTAAATTTTAATTGTTGATATTTTTGTTTGTATTGTATAATACTTTATGAAAACTACATCAATGAAAAATACATTTAAACTCTTTCCATTGATATATTTTCTATCAAATATTATATAACACAAATAAATATATTTAAGGTTAAAGTTTAAAAGATATAACTTTGAATCCTTAATGAAATGACAATTTTGAATCCTTAAATATTATTCTTAATGAAATATTATTTGCTAACTCGAAAAATATAGCAAATAGCAAATAATATTTAAGGTTAAAGTACACACATTCAAATAGTATTTTTCTTAATGAAATGACAATTTTGAATCCTTAAATTTCATCTTAAATATTAATTAAGTTAGTTATCTATTTGATACTAAATGGTAATTTAATAGTTGAGATTTAATCAAAGAAAGTGACTATGTGGGTGTGATTTGGTCCCCAATTTCACGTAATTTCATAATTTGTATATAAAAACAGATTTGAGACCTAAATTAAATCCGAACATCTGAACTATCGAAAATAAAACTCAACTTGTTCCAACTTTCTACGACCAGATCGATAATTAGCTCAATATTAATTATTCCCTCATATTTTTATATCATCACTTTAACTACCCAAATTTTATCATATATATCAATTTTAAAAAAAATAATTAATAATCAAATCTATCATAATGTCTTCACGTAGACGAACTTTGCTCAAGGTCATCGTCCTCGGCGATAGTGGGTAATAATTTCGTTGACTTTTTATTTATTTCCAATTTTATTTTATTTTTTAGATGTATTTTATATGATAATTTTATTTCGTATTTAATTACTTATTTAGCATATTATTAGGATTTTTTACGTATTTTATTTTATTTTACAGGGTGGGTAAAACATCATTAATGAATCAGTATCCTTAAACTTGGTAATAACACTTGATCTGTTACTTATATTGTTGTAATGAGTGCATTGTCGTTGTTGATTGAGACCATGATGTTTTTTTACATGTTACATGTGTCCCAAAAAGATTGTCCAGTTTTGGGTTTCGATGGTTGACTTATGAAATTTTGAACTCGAATATTTTTGTATAGTTTGTATGATATTTGGTGATAAGTAGTTCAAAAGATAGTATTTTTAAGATATTTTGTGATAAATAATTCGGAAGATAGTATTTTTAAGATATTGGGTGATAAATAATTCATAAGATAGTGTTTTTAAGATATTTGGTGATAAATAATTCGAAAGATAATATTTTTAACATATTTGGTGATAAATAATTCAAAACATAGTATTTTTTAACATATTTGGTGATAAATAATTCGAAAGATAGTATTTTTAACATATTTGGTGATAAGTAATTCAAAAGATAGTAGTTTTATACTTTATTTAACATGTTTTTGCTATTAACATGGTAATGTTGATTCAAATCGAAATTATTTGTGTCGATTAAGGATACAAAAGTTGTTAATTTTGGCAACTGAAAATATCAGTAAGCATTGGTTTAACGAGTGCATTGCCGTAAATGATTGAGTTCATGATATTTATGCACATGTTGTAGTTAATGGATATATATGTAATTAGGATAAATTCGAGTTTGTATTGTTAATTATAGCTATGAAGGTTATATTTGTGTAGTTTATCCCTTTTTTTTTTGTAAGATGAATTTATTATTGGCGTATAGTGTTACACTGCTATCGTTTTGGTTCTTTGACGCTTTTGAAAGATATGTGCATAAGAAATTTAGTCAACAGTATAAGGCTACGATTGGAGCTGATTTTGTGACAAAGGAACTTATTATTGATGATCGTCATGTGACTTTGCAAGTGGGTAATTAATCTCTTAACAAATATGTTTGTATATATTTTTACCGAAGAGTTGAATTATTTTGCCGTATGAGTTTGATGTATATATTATATGTTTAAGTAGGTATGGGATACTGCTGGCCAAGAGAGATTCCAAAGTCTAGGTGTGGCGTTTTACAGAGGGGCTGATTGTTGTGTTCTAGTATACGATGTTAATGTAACGAGATCCTTTGACAATCTTAACAATTGGCATGAAGAATTTCTGAAACAGGTTTGTAGACACGTTTGTTGAATCTGTTAATATTTCCTCTGATTATTGCGTTTTTTGCTTCTCTAGAGTTTTGGCATGTGATTTGTTGTATTAAAACAAGGATGTAAAGTGAAAGTGGGGAAAAAATAGTAAGGCGGGACTCAATAGGGAGGAGTAAAATGTTGTATTGATCTTTAATTTGTATTCTTAATTAGACATATTTCAATTGATTAGAATTTTGAAAGCAGAGGTGTATGCTGTAGTTTTTTTTTTTTGTTGTTGTTGAGAAGATAAGTACCTTTCAGGGAAAAGCTTGGAGTTCTTTTTTGGAGTATAGTTATATAAACTGTTGGTAAAAGCTCCAAAATTTAGCTGAACACTTGATACATCTAATCGTACACTAACATGGGAACTCTATGCGTGTGAATGTCCCTCCTCCGACTTTTTAATTCGATCTCATTATCCTGTTTGATATTCCTATTGATTGATGTTATTGTCTATGAAATGAAGAATATTTGAATTAACTTGTCTTTCCAGTAAAGGAAGAATGACTCGGGATGAAACAACTAATGTGAAATTAACTCTTGAATTTAAAAAAGAAGATATGCTAAGAATATTAGAGTTAAAACTGATAGACGGGAGCCTCTTTAGAATTATTGAGGCATGATGTAACGTTAATTAAAATAGCCTTGAAGAATATCATCTCGGACATAACCATTGCTGCTTTATGTTCTCAGTTACTAATTCCAGCTTATGTATTAGTGAGTATCAGGACTACAAAGAGCTGTCTTTGAAATTGAAGAAATTACTACGATTTATGTGCATGTATTTTATCTTGTCATTATCCTAAAACAGTTGTTGTTTCATGGTATCAGTTGTTTCTTCCAGCTGTAATATGTTAGAGGTGTAAGTTTTAACATGGCTGGCTGAGTGGAGTTTCGGCACAACTGCGTCATATCTATAAAGAAGATCTTATAAATAATGGTACTTGACATCATAAATTCTGTCGAAGTTGTTTGGGCTGTCTGCTTGAAAAATCATGTGAAACACTAATGACATGGAAATGGTTTACATCCACCTTCAGACAGTTCTTCACGTGAACATATTGATCAATGTTTGCAGATAATTATTTCGTTAATTAGTTTTTTTCAGAGCAAACCCAACCCCAGTCACAGAAAGATTTCCATTTATTATGCTTGGCAATAAGATTGACATAGATGGTGGAAATAGCAGCAGGTGGTAAAGTCCTGACCAAAATTTGGGTGGGGAGGGGTGTTCACGGGAGGTTAGAGGTCAGTGATCATTCCCCTTAGGAACTGAGCTTGGTAGCTATCGTCTCAGCACCAAAATGCTATGGCTCGAACATCTAAAATTTCCAATTTGCAGGTTTCTGAAAAAGGCAACCCAATGGAGTGAATGCTTCAAAGGAAACATACTACTTTGAGACATCAGCAAAGACCTAGCGTGGATGATGCATTCGTAAATTAATCGCAAAAAGCAACTTTAGCTAACAGACGAGCAAGGATAGTACTATTGGCCACAGTACTATTGGCCACACTTTCTGTATTATCTCTTTTGTTCACTTTGTTTCACCTTTATATATCTCATTGTGCAGGTATTTCCAAAACATTCCTGAATCAGTTTCAGAAGCTGAGCAAGGAGGCGATTGTGCATGCTGATTTGACCAATGCCATAAATTTGATTTTGACTTGAATTTACTGTTGCCAATTATTCTTTGAGCTTGTCATTATGCTCATTCTTTTTAGAACATCTACACTAAGTTACTATGGTGTTATCAGGACGATATCCCTTTCATGGAAGTGAGATGACGATTGTGTAATTCACTAACTGGAATTCTTGATACTTGATTTCAGTTTTTCTTAATGTTTGGAGTCATGAAGGAAGTACTGGTTTCTTCTGATGGATGTATATTCTTTCATTTCGTTTATATATATATATATATGGTTTTGCGAGTGCACATGAGCATGGTTGAAAGTTTCGTTATCGGACATAGTTTTGGAATGTTAAAAATAAAGCGGTTTGACGTTATAGAAAGTTACTGCCAACAACGTTGGAACATATAACATTTGGCGCCTACTGAGGCACTTGAGACTAATGTAAACTTTGGAGCCACTCCATGAGCTTCAAGCTCATGATGGATAAATAATTAGACCTTATGTGATTAATTCTTTCTATTTTCTTATTTCCTTTTCAATTCAATTGAATCTTATGTGAAACTATGATGGTTACAATTCATAATTGGATGTCTAGACCTATGAACAAAGTTAGATCGAAGAAGAGTTGAACGGAGATCATATGAAATACCTAGAGTTCATGGAGATAACGGAAGTGATGACCCAACATAGAGTGAATTAGAGCCGTGATATTCATATAAGCAGAAGCGATGCTTGGCAGTGAGGCTAGCTTGGTTTGGCTTGATTTCGGACCGAATCTATCTAAGTGGGATAAAACTTGATTTTCCCATTATTACATAAGATGTTTGGCCCTCAGAGAATTGGTAAAAGAAATCGCGGTTAAATACGATGTAGGTTTATTTCTGGAAATGACTTTTGTATTGAAGTAGTTAAAAGCTAAATTTAATCGCTTATCGATTAAATCATCAGGTATCCGGAACCTCGAGGATACGATTAGTAACATCGCATTTGTTTTATGTTTTGGACATTGCTAAGCATATAAAAGGTTCCATTTTTTCACTTCCACCTCAAACTCTCCAACAAAAAATTCCTAAATTTCTCTCCTCCACCACCACCCCCCGCTCCCCACACCACCACCACCACCACCGCTTCTGCAAATAATAATCCCAATTAATATTAATAAATTAATTTAAAGAATAAATAAAAATGGGGAAGAAGAGAAAATCATTAGCAACAAGCCTAGATGAGGTGGATCGAGGGATGTACTCCACTTTTTGCAGCGCGGCCAACTCCATTTCCCAGTTGTACACTCATTCTATGAACCAACAGAAACTCTCTTTTCAAGCTGGCGAACGTCATGCTTTGGTAATTTTATTCATTTGTCCCAAAAAGATTGTCCAGTTTCATTTTTAATTGCTAAAATTTCAAATTTTATTGTATTTGGTTGGAATTTATTGTTCATTTTACTGCCTCTGTCCCAAAAAGGTTGTCCAGTTTGAGTGGGTATTGGTAAAGTTTGAATTAGTTTTTAATATGTCTATTGGTCGCATTTAATTGTTCAATTTGAGCTTTGGTAATTTTTTAATATTTGGGTGGATTTATTTGTTCTTTTTAGTAGTTTTGTCCCAAAAAGATTGTCCAATTTGAGATTTTATGGGTAAAGTTTGAAACTTTGAGGATTCAATTGACATGGTAATTTTTGTTTTAATCATGTTAATGGTATATTAGGTTGAAAATGATATTGTTTTGTATATTCTTCAGTAAATATATATGGCATATAAGAAATGTTTGTGTTTAAAATTTTTTCACTTAATGAACCAGCAGAAACTCTCCTTTCAAGTTGGATGCTTTGGTAATTTTATTAATTTGTCCCAAAAACATTGTCCACTTTGAGTTCTAATTGGTAAAGTTTGGAACTTTGAGGATTCAATTGACATGGATAGCTTTGGTTTGAATCGAATTATTATGTTAATGGTAAATTAGGTTGAAAATGGGCAAATATTATATATTGTATAAAAAATGTTAAAATTTACCGACTCAGGGTGAACTCATGCTTTGGTAAATTTATTCATTTGTCCCACCAGTTTGAGTTTTAATTGGTAAAGTTTGAATCTTTGAGGATTCAATCATCAAAATTGAAAACTGTATGCTATCTATCGGTTTGTGTTGCAAATATAGGATAAATTGTGTGTATATGTACGTGTTTTTTTGTTCTTTGTCTACGTCGGTTTATTTGTATATGGGTGCTAGATCATGAGTTTAGGAATGTAGGGGGTTTGTGATTTTGCTTTCAGGAATTTATTGGTGCAATCGTATGTTTCAATTCTTATTTATTTGTGATGAATGCCCTGTGAACATATTTGTCCCTAGCTTTGTTCTCAAATAGATTTGATTTTTGATTCATAACGAATTTTAACAGTTGCTATATAAGTGAGAGATGAGCGAGTTGGTTTGCACCTATTATTACTGAGGTTGTGGAACACTAGAACTAAGCAAATTGGTTGGGCTTAGTTACTCGACTTGTCAAACCTATTGGAGCCATTATATTCTTCAGCTTAACATGCACTCTAGAAAATATGGGCAGGTTGGCATCGAGACACTTGAGTTGTTTGCATTTAGAAGTAATACTACTGTATCTACAGGTTTTGGAGAAACCTAGACAGGTCAAAGCCTCTATGCCCCCTTATTTGGTCTATCCATGAAAGTGGTATATTGGATAAAACATATTTTGTTCATCATATAATAGATAACTTAAAAATACATACTCAGTATCCGATCGCAGTAACGCCACATTTATGACCAGGTTCTATTACACCTAGTTTTGTACATACAGATGAAATGACTTGTACAGTGTTATTTCATTGAATCTTTGTATGTTGTTCGATTAAGATTATAGAATACCATTTAAGAGCACAGTAACTGTGATTTATGTAAGTTTGCCTTCCTAATTCTCTAATAGGTATTTTACGTCAGATTATAGGACATTGTATCAATACTTCATCTGCAGTAGATTGCTATTACTTGTACAATAATTGTAATGCTAGCTTATTTAATTCTTCAAAGCTTGTTAATTCATATTTCAGCTTTGTTAAAGACATTACCCGTACACCTCTTTGTTGATTTCATTCATATACTGCCATGTGAGCTCACTATAGGATGTCACCGAATGTGATTTGTTCTTGGCGTTCTATAGGAAAAGCTCTATCAGTTTATCTTGAGGCAACAAGAAGGAGGACCGAGAGTAACTACAGCCGACATAATCAACTATGTTCAGGTCCTTTAATCCCTAATCATGGCAATTTCTTCTTATCTGTGTAGTCGTATCAACTTTCTTATGAAGGTATATTCCAGACCTTTTTGGTTCCAACTTTAAGATGTGAGCTCTCAATGTCAAGATTGAGGTTTTGCTTGAGCAATTTATCAAGAACAAATTTTAGATGAGTTTGAGATCCTCAAACTGATGAGTTGCTTTTGTGATCCTACAATACACACGCATATATATGTTGATAAATAAATTTCATTCGTTAACTCAGAAAGAATGGTCTTTTGTTTTCCTGCGATACATATTTGATTAGGTAAGCTGTTGACAAGAAATTTATGTCTGAAGCCATTGGATCAGACTTCCCAACTATGCTACAGAAAATATGTTATAATAGAATTGAATATATTTTCCACTTATTTATTGCTGAAGATTCTGGCATATACTAATGAAACCATTGATAATATTGTAACTTAGGTTATAGCATATATATTTGTTGCGTAAAACTAATTTGAGATTCTGCCTAGATCTTTTACCTATTTGAATAGCAGTAGTGCCTGGGCTTAGTCATCACCTTTTTCCATCTTATGTTGTCTACCCTGTTCTTTTAGACTGAGCTTGATTATCAGGGAGAGGAACCAGCAATGTCTCCTAGACCACCCACACAAAACCAGAATCCGCAACAAATGCACTTCATAAATCCAGGCTTCTTGGCTACTTCCGGCTCCTCTGGAGTGCTATCTGCTGGACATGGGCCACGTTCTGACCCATGTGAGCAGCAACCAAGAAATAATGTTTTCTCAAATGCTCTATCAAGCCCTGTTCGTCGAAGTCTTCAGAATTATCACATTTCTCAGGAAGGTTATTTTTCCAACAATGTTCAACCATCAAATGTTATCAGAAACAATGAAGGTAACTTCACGTCAAACCAAAATAGTGACTCTAATCCTGTCAACTCCACCAATGATTCATCCATGGATATGCATGCAGACAGTCCGAATCATGATAATTATTGAAAGTTGGCAGTCTTTTTTAGAACCTCAATGTCTTGGCAGATATGTATACATTTGGTTGCAGACCTTAAAAGTGAATCAAAACCTCATCCAATTAGCCATCTGGATCTGCAAATAACGTCTCGTCATAAAAGATTTGCAACGAGGGAAAGCATAGTGTGAGCAGTTCATTTTCAATGAGTGCAAGCATAGTGTGAATAGTCCATCCTTTGTGGATGTCAACATGAACAAGTTACATTTGGGTTCTTGTTAAGTTTGTCAGACTTGTAAGTTAGTTCATTTGCATACATATGTAAGTATCTAACAAAGTATTGGGTCATCTCAATGTGAATTGTTGGTTTGCCTATATTTGCATTACTCCATATGCTGTGATATTATGTTTCCTTGCAGTTGGAGCTTTTCATGATTGATATACTATGGGAAGATATGTTACTAAACAATACCATTAAAGAGATAATGAGAGGGTAAAACATCAAAATGATACACATGGTTTTTCTAATCTTCAATTTCAGTGTACTTTCTGTATCACTTCTGTACATACCTAACAACTAAACAATTTATCTACCACATTTGTGTTTAATGTGTGATTTAACTTATAACTAAGGGTCACATGCCATTAATCACCTAAGTTGGTACATCATCATTTGATCACTTTACGTTTTCAAATATCTTATTTGTTCAACATTCTTACAAAAAATGTTTAGTATGGTAATATTTTAAACCATAAGTGATTAAATAAGACATTCCAAACATTAATGATGAAATAATAATATATTGAAAACATATACAAGAAGGATCCCAAAGTAGCCATTGATAATTAGCAAAAGTCACTTAAGACTTTTAAGTTTTAACCCTCTCTTTTCCTGTAGATTGTCATGAACCATTCCTAACTTATGTCCATTAGTCCAAAACTTGGCTACATCTGATCCACAAACATTCTATTCTCTTAAGAGAATCATCAAACTCTATCCAATGTGCTCTCTAACCATACAAAATCGGATAGATAAAAAACTCAAAAACAACAACAAAGAAAGATGTCCTTAACATCATCTTCTTCATTCTCACATATCAAGCTAACATCACCATCATCAACCCCATCACCTTCTACTTCTTCCACTTTGAGATATTACCATACATGCAAGCCTAATGTTCTTACTACCATAAGGTGCTCACAATCTGAAGGGCCTTTGAGAAGACCAGTTGCTCAACCACCCACCCCTATAAAGCCAATCCCACCCTCACCACCACCACCATCTTCTCAAGATTCACCCCCTCCTGCAAAACAAGTGGCGTCGGCTTCGGTGATTGACAAGAATGTGATCACTACTGAATTCCAGAGGCAAAAAGCTAAGGAACTTCAAGAATACTTCAAGAAGAAGAAACTTGAAGAAGCTAATCAAGGCCCTTTCTTTGGTTTCATTCCCAAGAATGAGATCTCCAATGGAAGGTATGGAAAATGACACCTCCCTAATTTTTCTATCGTCAACATCAACATACACCAATGCTTCTGAAATGTCTACCATCTAAATGGCGAACCATTATTTCCACATTGAAACAGTAAAATGTAAAACGAGGAATCGAATATGACACAACTTTAGCATGAGATAACAAAGACATTAATTTCGAATTGACTTAGTCAATTGAAGTGTAAACAATATTGAATACTTCACAATATATAAGAAGTGTAGGTAATGTAATGAGCCATTTTAATTAATTTTATTATATTCAATAGTCGAGAATAAAAAATATACTATTGGGTTTCACAAGAGGTATTGGGTTAATATTTATTCTACTTTATGTGTAGTATTTACTTTAGCTGTCTTTAGTTAGGAATTTATGTATTCACAATTTGTAATACTATTTAATATGTAATGTGCTTTTCATTGCTAATTTATAAGAAAAAAAAAAGTGAAGAATAAAAAATATATGACTCCATAAGACATGAAAACACTTTTATACTTACGTATCTTGAAATTTTGAAATGAATGTACAATATGAATTTCCCCTAGTTGTAACGGGACATGCCCCCTTGGTCCAACACTTCATGTGGTCTCTGTGATATTGAACATGTTAGTACATCTTCATCATTTGAATTTTATTGAACATCAATTATAGTGTCTTTACTCTTTGGTTTCTTGATTTGAGCAGGTGGGCTATGTTTGGTTTTGCTGTTGGGATGTTAACAGAGTATGCAACAGGCTCTAACTTTGTTGATCAAGTTAAGATTCTTCTTTCAAACTTTGGAATTGTAGATCTTGAATGAAAGAAAGTCTTCTTGATCCACTTGGTTATTGGAGCCCTATTGCTACATGTGAAGTTTTTTGTAATCAGTCTCATTATTGTATCATCACTACTTCTATTGCAACTTATCTAGGTGTAAATTGTTTAATTCCATTTGGTTGAACTATAAATATTCCACAGTATTGAACAATGAGACATATACATTTTAAAAAATTTTGTTTCTAATTACTAGCTATATGCCAGAAAAGTTTTACCTGCTAAAATTATTTTATTATTTTTATAATAAAATTATAATAAAAAATAAATAAAATTTTAAAAAACCTAAAAGAAATAGCATTTAAAAAGTTTATCACAAGAAAACAAAGACAGAGTGACCGCTAAACAACTTTTTATTTTCTAAAGCGATAATTACGAAAGATTACGTGAAGAAATAATATTTATGTAGTAGCTATTTAAAAATTTATCACGTTAGCTATTACACCCAATAAGCTTACTATGAAATAAAAATAAAAAATTATCGTGAGGGTAAAATAGGAAATACATTAATTCTTGGGCCACTTTCAGAACCGGCCCATCCTCGCACATTATATAATATCGCCTTGCATTTTTTAATTTTATCATAACAATAAGTAAATTTCTATTTTAACGCAATAAATTACCGCCATACTAAATTTTATTGTATGATACTTATTCAATTATAAAATTAATAAAAAATTATAATCCAAAAATTACTATTAAAGAATATATATTTTAAATTACGTGGATATTTTGTATCAGATTTCAATAATTAAAATAAAAAGGTGTCAAAATACATATCTAATACTCCTCCATCCCCAATGGGGACATCAAGATTTATATTCGATTTTCATGCATTAAATGCTAAATTCAAATATTTTTATTTCTGCCAGATAATATTTGGTGAAAATTATTATCAAATAATAATATTGTCAAATTACTTTAATATTGACATTAAATTTTATTCAAATCAAAATTATAGTTTATCGATTTAAGGCGCAAAAGCCACACTCAATACTTAAATCAAAGCTTAATTTACAATCATTTAAGCATTACTTTGAGAATAGTTTCTCGATATTTATTTCTGTAAATTTATTTTTTCATTATAATATATAACATGTTAGTTTTTCTTAAATAAAAAAATATATTTATCTATAAATTATAAAGACAATAATTAAGGATGAATTCAATATATGAAAGGAAATTAAAAAAAATTTAATCTTCACTATTCAATATTGATTAGTAATTAGTAAACTAAATAAGATTATATTGTCATAGTAATATTTATATTAGTTTTTATGAAATATAATTGTTAAATATGGGCATGGTTTGGGAAAGAGTACCTTACTTTGATATTCAACCATATGTTATCTTCAAACTAGATTACACATAGGCCATAGGGTAAATAAGATGTTGCTAGTCAAGAGTTTTTTTTTAATTATAGAACCTGCTCTAATACACAATTCTTGATACTCAAAATATATCCATTGCAACAATTATTCTTCATCAAGACTTAAGAGCTCAACTATTCAATTTATTTTATGGTGGTGATGATGACCAATAGTGGTTGATTGTCCTTCATGGCAGAATGGCCTACCTATATTCTTCATATAGATATGCACAATGTCCCCCTTTACCTAATTTTGTCCTCATAATATAGGGGAATCTGGTGTTATTTATATAAAGGGGATAATGGTGATATAGTACAAGATTTTCAATGATAAAAAGGCTCAATCAATGCTAATTAAATCATACGGAGTATACAAGAATATTGGTCAAACTAAAAATATCGAATCAAATTAAAAGAATACCAAAAGTTCCAGTGCATGTACCTCTTAAATATATGATCACTATATATCAAACGTAATCATTATGAGAACGTTCAAATTATAATTAAAACATGATTCTCAAAAAATATTACTTATTATGATTATGACAATCCAATGGAAATGTCAAATTTGGGATGCCATCAAAATAGAAACATAAATTGTTTCATTAATATATTATGGATATAAACTACTACCTCCAATCTCTAATTCTTTTTAATTATTGGTTTCGTTTTTAATATCGAAACTTTATAGTAAACTATTCTCCGTTAATTATTTTAATAAATGTAAGAGTATTAATATAACTAGATTCACTTAAAGAATATTTTGTAATATTAGTTTCTTATAATGCTTTATTATATACTTAAAAAATATTCAATATTATATCGAAAACCGAAAACGACAATTACAAAAATAATAATTGAATGCCAATAAAATTCATGTAAAATTATAAAACCACCCCCACTTCTTCAGATCGAGCAGCTACTGAAACTTTCCTACTTCCATTTTCCACATCAATTTCCAAATATAACTCCAAACCCCCCTTTCAAGATTCCGAAACTTTGCAATATCCCAAAATTATTGTCCAATTTGTGTCAAAATATTGTCCATTTTGGACAAATTATTGGTATTTAGAGTTCAAGAAAAGTGGTGATGAACAAGAAAGTTGATTTTATTATAGCTTGAAAAGTCAACAAAAGGGTATATGGAGTGTGAATAAAAAGAGGGTATTTTCTTCATATATGGCCAATAAGCGCTTGTATGAAGTTTGGAAAGGAAAAAATGTGAGATTTTTTAAATAAAGATTTGATTTTTACTGAATTTTATTATGTTTGTATGCTTTAGATTTTGTAATAAATATTTGGTTTTTACTGTGTTTTATTATGTGGGTTTGGTTTAGATTTTCTGTTTCTTGCTTAGATTTTTGTGGGGCATGTTTGAATTTTAATGTAACATGGTTGTTTGGTACTTATGGAATTGATTGGAATTTTGATATTTTATTTAGTTTTGGTTTTTTTAGTGATTGTAATTATTAGCTGGTGTTTGGAGTGTCACATGAGTACTAAAATGGAATCTAATGCAATATAGAGTGAGTTTTTTTGGTGTTGGAAAATATGCATACTTTAGGTGGGTTTTGTTTGTTTGTTTAGTGCTAATAGGTATTGAGATAGACCGAAGAACAGTTGGACGGATATTGTATCAATGTAACTAGAATGGCTGATTGGAGACGTCATATGCATATAGCCGACCCTAATAGAATCCCTAGAATATGTATTATCTTAGGAAATTATTATCACTAAAGTATCTCCGTGATTGTCTTACCATATTGTAGATACGATACGATCCTCTAAATCATGTAGATGCTTTCTGTTACAATGTGATACTTAATCTATATAAATATGCAAACTCACGTGTTGGAAGGTGTGAGAGTTATCTATAATCATCTTTGTGTAGATTAGCCCATTGAGTGCTGTGAACGAAATTGAATGTATCCTAGGATTTGGATGTCGGACATCTCTTACACTTTTAGGCTCACTAGTTCATGTCTTATTGGATGATTGTAATGGGTAATCCTTTTTTGTAATAACTAAATTTAAATGTTGTAAATAACCGAACTTGAGTAGTTACTATGACGTTTTGCAACATTAGCCCTCATATCATGTTAACCGTACTGTGTCTAACCTCTCAGTATATTTCTCATGTTCAGTTGCTGAACATATAGTTAACTGAGATTGGGTTTCCCTACAGAGTTACTTACTGTTAAATTTAGGTCAAATTCTTAGAATTATTAGGGAGTTGCGCAGAGTTCTGACAAGTTACAATCTGCTAGTATTGTGGATATTACTCCTAATTGTAATTGGTTAAAACTTGAGAGTTGGTTTCACAATTGATGACCTGGTATACCTGCTGCAATGAAGTAATCTATATCCCTCTAGCGATGATTCATTAAACATAAATAATTCCCCAACCAGATATCTCCTTTCCTTACTTTAGGAGTGGGGTGGAAAGATTGAAAAATGTTGAGTTCTGCTCTATTTTACTTTGAACTGAAGCTCAGTTGTTAAATCAGTGGGCTCATTTTTATTTTCATATTTTGCAGATATTCTTCCTAGGTGGGAGGATAATATTTGGTCCTGATGCTAGGTCTCTGCTTGTTACATTACTTCTACTCATTACCCCCGTGGTAATCTTTTGTATTTTCGTTGCAAGGCATCTTCGTCACAGATTCTCATCATATAATGCGGGATATGCGATTCTAGTGGTAACAATTGTTTTCGCAATCCATGTGAGTTTCATCTTTGATATGTTTTACCCATTTAAGTTCTTCCAGTTATTGTTCGACATTCCTTGTACATATAGATGACTTTTTCCACATGAATTTACTCATTTCTTAGTCCATATCCATGATAAGTTCTATCAATTTCATGAGTACTTTAAACTTCCCAGTCTGTGTGTATGAATGTTGAATGTTGGACTTTGTTTTCATGAGATCATTCCCCATGTAATGTTTTTGTGTCACATACCATGTATTGAATTCTAAAAATAGAATTAAGCTTGTCATTTTCTGCAAATACGTCTGTTTACCATATTATGTTCTCTTTATTCTAATGGTATCAAAATTAAATAATCAAGTTTATTGGCGATGTGAGAATATAAATTCTGAAACATAGATTTTCATATTTTGCAGGTATTGGTACTTCTTTTCCTTACGTCAGCTCGAGATCCTGGTATTGTGCCACGCAATTCACATCCACCGGAGGAAGAGTTCCGCTATGACAATACTGGATCAGCAGAGATTATGGGAAGACAAACTCCAACCTTCCAAATTCCTCGGACGAAAGAAGTTATGGTCAATGGACTTCCTGTCAGAGTTAAATATTGTGAGACCTGCATGTTATATCGTCCACCTCGTTGTTCACACTGCTCCATCTGTGATAACTGTGTAGAGCGATTCGATCACCACTGCCCTTGGGTGGGTCAGTGCATAGGATTGGTATGTTTGTTGCACTGAACTGTTAAATTTGTAAGATCGATTATGTGATTTGTCTTTAAGTTCTTGTTTCTTCATGGTGACAAACAGACAAAGTGTCGTATTCAGAAAACTGATGGGTTACTGGCTCTTATGCAGCGAAACTATCGTTTCTTCTTCTGTTTTGTATCATCTGCGGCACTCCTTTGTATCTATGTTTTTGCAATGTGTGCATTATACATCAAGTTTCTGATGGACGATCATCAAGGAACAGTTTGGGAAGCAATGAAGGAATCACCTGCATCTGTGATTCTAATGGGGTATTGTTTCATTGCCCTTTGGTTTGTTGGTGGACTAACTGGCTTCCACTCATACTTGATGAGCAGAAATCAGGTTAGTGTCCACTGTCAACCTTTTCCTTGAGTTAGCAAGTTATGATCACTTTACTAAAACCATGCATACATGTGATGACATAATCTAGGGCCACTAAAGCTCCTTCGATATTTATTCTCATTTAGATGTGTGTAATGATAGAAGCTCTAGTGAGATAAGTTTCGAAATATTTCTCTTGATGGGCTTTGGAAACTATTCGTCTTTGACCGACTTAATGATTGAGATAAGTTTCGAAATATTTCTCTTGATGGGTTTTGGAAACTATTCGTCTTTGACCGACTTAATGATTAACATTCACAATAAAGCAAATTTTCTTGATGGTTATATTGACACGGAATGTGTGTTTATCTGGAATTCTTCAGTCCTCGTGATTTGTTGTCCATCTTTCATTTAGAATAATTCATTTTCTCATTGTTGCTCGTCTTCTTCCAGACTACCTATGAGAATTTCCGCTATAGATCTGATAACAGGATTAATGCATACAATCTCGGTTGTTTAAGTAACTTCTCGGAAGTTTTTTGCACCAAAGTAAAGCCTTCAAGAAACAACTTTCGTGCTTTTGTTCCAGAGGAAGCAACAAGGATTTCTTTCCCCACAACGCGTGAGGCTGAGGTGGAGGATACAGGTGATGATCGGCGTGAGAAGATAGAAGACGATCTAGATTTTGGTGGGGATCTGTTAAAAATCTCCCAGCGTCATAATATTGATGATATTGATTCAGATGTACGCAGCAGAGGGAGTGACAGGCCTCAGCATTATTCCTCGGAGGCTGATTCTGTTGTTGGTTCAGATAGACGAGCTCATGCTGTGCAAAGCGCTACTCAACAGCCAAGCTGGGGAAGGAGGAGTGGGAGTTGGGAAATCGCGCCAGAGGTCCTTGGGATGAATTCCAGTGTCACAGAAAGTGGGAGACATGCTGCACCAAAAGAAGCATATCAATGATGTAAACTGCTCAGTTGATAACTTCCTTATCAGCTTGTGCTTGAACTGATGAAACATGCTCGATTAGGTCTCACGCAAATCAGATTTCGCTCTCAGTAAAGTCGATGTATTGTTGAAGAAAGCAGTGAATAGAAAGATGTACTTGTATTTTTTTCTGGAGTGACAAGAAAAATCTTGTCTACTCTTCCAATCGTCTCGCTATGCCCTTTCTATGTCTTGATTTTTTGGTAATGGCATGCTTTTGCTAAACGATTGATGCTTTGCAATTTGAAAAATCCAGTTTATTTCATTCATGTTATTTTCTCTTCTTCCATGCTTCTATTTCAGTGCCATAATACACCAGGACATGTAAAAAATATAGGTGTTTTATGGTACTGGAATCTCCTGTCCTGAAACATTGTTCCATGGCCTTTAAAAAAAATTGTGATACAATAATTATGCTTAAAGGGAGAAAATAAGTACCCTCTAGAATATCACACAATTCTGTACAACCTCAAATTGAATATAACCAATATATTCTCTCCACCATCTCTCAAGCAGGCAACAAACTACCAAATGACCAAACCAAGCTTTTACATTACTTATTAGTGGTATGGATGACCTATATATGGTATACCTATGATGCAGGACGTATCGAATCTCACTCAACTTACAGTCAAAAATAGAGATGAGGCACACAATATCTATACGGCTAGAAAATATCGCCACACGCTAAGCTGCAAAATGTTCCAATCTTTGTGAATATCCATTGTAAAGTGTTTGGTTGGAAATCACTTTCAATGGAAGGGATGACAGGAAGTGGTAGCTCAGAAGGCAGATGCCTATGAAATGCATCAACTGCTGCGGCAACACCATCTTCATTTTCTATAGTTCTTGCCAGCTCCATGGCATGCGATTTCACCTGGAGAATTCATGATAGCAATTCACTAGCTTGCAAAAAATACACAACTACTAGATGACTCGATAAGACCATTAAATAGAAGTCCAGTACCAAGATCATACATTATGTTCAAGTCGCACACATATTCCAGTGAATGACAGAAGCATAAATACAAAGAGATAAAATGATGGGAGATTTTAAATGGGTATCCAATTACAGCGGATTAGACCACAGTAGAAACATATCTGCATGCTCATGGCGTAATGATTCAAGATACTTTCAATCGACAAATACACAAGACTGAAAAGCTTACCTCTGGCTGAAGCATATATGTTATAGCTTCCGATAGGGCTTCAACATTGAGAGTTGATATTGGTATTGGAGGAGGTCCTAGCCCTTTCTGATGTATTCTATCACCCCAAAAAAATTGGTCTCCGAAGAATGGCACTATTGTGGTTGGACACTACATTTACATTCAAAGTCATTTCAAGTGAGACCTGGGCAAACAACTTGAAAGAAAGGAGAAGGGCCTAATCAAATGTATCTACAAGATTTATAAGAAACTAAAGCAAGTTCACATCATCGTATCTGAATACATAGATAAAAGTATTACCCCAGCTCTTAGTCCTGTCGCAGTAGTTCCAGCACCACCATGATGGACCTACGAGCACTTGCCTGTGTTAGTATTTGTAATAGTTAAAAACATTGGTCTACCAAGTAGGGGAAAAGTATCCTGCCATGAGTCAGCGAACGATACGAGGAAGGAGTACTAAAAATAGCCATCAGGTAGTTGCAATCTGCAAAGGAACTCACCACAGCAGAACATTGAGGGAAAAGCCAATCGTGAGGACAATCAATGAGAAGGTAAATATCATCTGGAATGTCAGGAACTGTAGAAATACAAGAAGTCTTTATAAATAACTAGTTATTTAAGCATAAAAGTTCAGATTAAATGGTTTAAACTAACAGATATACGTTAGTCAAATTCGTAATACAAATTTGATTATATGGGCATGCGCAGAAACAAATCTAAGGAGAGCATCTACATTTTCCAAGTTGAAGGGGGGAATATTGACTCATTAGAATACCCTTTTAGCTCAAACATAACAAAGCTACTTTTTAATCAATTATGTAGATTGAAAAAAAAACGAATATATTAAAAAAAAGTAAGTAGTATATTCATAGAGTGTATTAAAATCTGAGAACTTACGAGTTCCAAGGTCTCCCCAACCTCGGTCAATTATCCCCCTCTGTCCTGTAATCTTCAAAGCCTCCAATATGGTATCAGTAGTTTTCTTTGGATCATCCAGAGGCTTGGAAAGAAAGATAAGTATCAGTAATAAGGTTGAGAGGGCAGCAGTACGATCAAATGAACATAGCAGTGAACAACCTATGCTATTCATAAAAATGGAATAATAAAAAACTACTCTACTGAACTAATATTCTACTAGTAGGAAAGTTGCAAAATATTCCACAGAAAATATTTGTGATGCACACTATACTATTGACATCATAGTTTTGATTCAAATCAATAGTATGAGTGGAAATTAGGGCCTCGAGGTTTATAATGTTTGGCCACCAAAAACAAATATGAAAATCTTTTCCGGATGGAGTAAGTATATTTTTACAAGAGACGGTCAAGCTTGAACTAGGACAATTCATTACTCTCCAATAAAGAAAATTATATGCTCAACCATGAATGGATATTGAGCCTTGATTTCCATTTCATCTCTGACCATGGATAGTAAATGAACATTACTGATAGAGCAATCACTAACAGAGATTAGTTGGGGCAAATGCATGGCCAAAAAACCAATGTTATAATTCAGATCGGGATTCCATATAATATAGAAGTTTACCATGCTTCCAAACCCTATATATATGGGTTTTGGTCCCTTCTGGAGCCACGTAATAAGTTTTTCGTGAGGCTGATACTTGGACCCAAGATTTAGGAAACAGTATCCCACAACATCAACTAGAGTGCCCCAGTCTGCAGAAGCAAAAATGAAAATGGTTTTTGTAACAAAGATTCTGAACAGTTACACATCATAACACAGGAAAGAAGATAGTATGCGAATCACAATTTACAATACACATGTCAAATAAAAATGACTTCTAGTACTTCAATAAGTGTTAAGTTATGAGTTAAAGGAAATTTGTGATGATAATTGAGCATGAAGGAAGGAGTAAAAAAGGGAAAAAAAATTGTGTGTTCCTGAAAATGAATCTTTTTAAGGTGCAAAACAAACAGAGAGAGCAACAAAAACTATGTTTAAAGAAATAGGTGATGTAATATTATACATATGGGTAAGGAACAGAATGATACGAGATAAAGAGATGACTTAAGAAAGAGGAGACAGAGAGAAAATCGGAAGAGTCTCTACAAGAATGTAAACTATAAATTAATGTTCAATGGAAAATAATTAAATCTAAATGCAAAATAACCATGTTTATAGAGGCATTGAAAGAGCTTTAATGAATCAAAGAATCCAGTACACCAAAAATTTCAAGAAGATGTGTGAAGATTAAGAAAGCATGTTTGACCATTCAAAAAATATAAATGAAAATTAGGTATAACATAAATGGCTTGCAATATGTAATCGAGGCATTTACCTTTTGGTTTAGGCACAACATGAGGACTCCACATGTAACCAGTTGGTAGATGAGTTATCGACTCTCGGTACATACTGAAGTATGCAATAGGAGGAAGCTTTAGCTTCCGTTTCCTGAAGTCATTGATGTATCCTCTAATGCCCCACCATACCAACAATTCTACAACTATATATGACAACTAGATCCAAATAAATGAAAAAAAGGTATCAATACCATTAGAGACAAAAAAAACAATGTTTTCATAACAAGAAAGTAGAAAGGGAACATACCCAGTAACCAGCAGTTTGCGGTACACGAGCTAAAGGATGAGGGAATTCAAATGTTGGACTGCCTATTCAATACAATATGTAAGTAGCATACTCTAAGGAGTACGGAATAGAAGTGCACCATATCTAAATATAATGAAGTGATTAACTTAAATACCAATTTGTAAATTCTTATTTCAAATAATTAATCAAAAAGTATGTCAATCGGGTGGTGTAGAGTAATGTTATTAAGTGATAAATTACGTCTTATCCTTTTACCTCGAGGTAAAAAACTAAAGGTTATCTTTATTAAACATGAAAGGAGGGTTCATATTGTACCGAGGAAACAACAAAAAAAGTTAAAAGGTACACGAAGAGCTTACGTCCAAGGCATTGTGAAAAAGATGTGTAGAGGTACACCAAGAGCTTCAGCAACATGTGTATGCCCTGCAACCAGGTGACTTATCACAAAGCGGAAATAGTACTATAATGAGTAGGTTCTACACCATCTTAATTTCAAAGTTTAAGGCAATTAACAGGCTTCCAGAAAATCAGTTAGCAATATGCACTTCTTTATCAACTTTCTAGTTATGCTAATCATGCCAGATCATTCTAATGGTTCCTGTAATTTGACATTTAAACTGAGACTGAGAATTTCCCCAAAAAAGAATTCCGGTGAAAGTTTTGGGCACAGTACTGCTAATGTATATCAGTTGCACATACACACAATTAGCATGTGTTCTTGGTACGTAGGTGGGTTGGGTGATATATCCCTCTAGGTATGAGAGAGTTTTTACTTACCATATGCTGGAGGATTAGCAATAATTGCCTGAGCACGGAAAGGCACTCCAGTTTCTATATCAGGTTCTGTGCAAGCAGGAAGAAGAGATTCAATTATAGCCTTTAGTTGCTTTCTTTGAGTAGATATCTCCCCTGGTCCAGATGGAATGAGACCTTTATTCCTCGCCATATCTAAGATTCCAGGTAACAAAAAGTCAGGAAGAATGAATCTTTCTTTCAGCAATGATCACGAAAAAGGTAGGTTCACTAATTGCCAGAAAAAATCAATATACCGAAGGATATGTAAGATCAAAAGAAAATTGGCCATGCCATGCCTGAACAATAAAGTAATAAACGGTTCAAATTTACAAAAATAATCAGAACAGATTAGCATATCCAGGTACTCTTACATCCTGCCAGTACACGAGGATCACCACCCAAGGGATAGAAGTCAACACCAGCTGACCTCACGAAATTATGGAAATTAACATGAGTTGCTAATCTAACTTGATGTCCGAACTCCTGCACATCAGTAAAAACTTCAATTAGGCGGTACATCTACAATCACTATAAAGTTATTGCAGTAAGTCTAAACATTAGGGTAAAAAAGAAAAACTTATTGGCTAACTGAAATAAAAGCATAACTGTAACGAGAAAACAGACCATGGAGAATAACTAATGCTACAATCTGGTTTGTTCTCCTATAATAGGTTTTCCATGTGTTTTCATCTAGTTATTGTACGAGGCGACATCTATGGTGAGTACAAAGTGTCAACTTCTTAATAAAGGAAGAGTGCTTATACCTGAAGCCTTTTAGCTACAGCAAGAAACGGCTGAACGTCTCCTCTTGTCCCCACTACAAGGATTACAATCTTCAGCTTGGGAATTGCTTTGTCAAGCTCACCAGTGAAGTTATCTATTTTCAGGAACGACCCTTCAACTGGTTGAAGCTCTAATAGCCCAGAAGCCATAGATGAATTCTTGAAGTCCACCTCTACTGTCCCATCCTTTTGGATACGAACTAGCTCTACTATCAATTTTTCCTGTGCAGAAACACAATAAAGAAATGAGTGTTCTATTCTCCACCTCAAGACCTTGAGGTTACGGTAACTTCACAAATATGGTACTGTAGATTTGGAAGAAGTAGAAGGGATGAAAAATATTAAAATTAAGGAAACAACAGAAACACAGACAAAGAGAGACAATGATTAGATTCACATCTTCTGAGTAGTTCTCAAGCATTTCAAGAAAGCAAGAGAAATCCATTTGTAGTTACCTTCTCACGCTCCGTCAGATTATCCAATCTTACATCATGCATAGGGGTCCTTCTAGGCTCAATCATAGATCTTGAAACAGCATTCCCATGGCTCTCAGTGAAGAGATTTCTGCGTATTCTCGCAGGCGCTGTGATGCAATGGTCCAATACTTCAAGCAAAAAGTAAGCAATGAGATTAAGCTCTGTCGTCTACTATTTTATGAAGATTATAGCCTATAACAGAAAGCAGCATCTCAAACATTAATCGTACCTAAAACTCTGTAGTGCGAGTTGAACAGATGTGTCATGTTTGTTACATAGAATCAGAAAATATAAAGCATTCATGTCTGGGCACAAGAATAGTATCGTCTACCTTTTGGTGGTTGGGGAGGCGGAGTAACATATTTTGATGGGGAACACTCCCCAAGTGATGAATTCTGCACCAAATTGCTAGGTTTATAGTTCACTTCAGGTGTAGAACATGCATCAGAATGCTCATCTGAAGACCTGATATCGTCTATAGAAGATGAACTTGTCTCTTGTTCAACTAAATCATAAACAGATTTTGCATTGAACCATCCAGAAGAGGGATTCCTGCCCTCAGTGCAGCATGTTGTATCACCTAGTACCCCAGTCAAGGTTTCACCATCATAGAGCCCATTCTGACATCTCGGAGTAGTTTGAACATCAAATTCTAACTTTCTACATACCTCCACATCTCCACAACCAACCATTTCATCCGGTTAATCCCTACAGACTAAAAATTCACTCCACCAACAAATACTTTCACACTACAATAACACGATCAAATTGCTAGCTTGTAGCAAAGCAGAAACCTACACGCACAATATTCACAAATCTTTTAGCTCAAAATTCCAATCAACATTTCTAAGTATCCTGCAACAAACACACAAAACACAAAAAATACCCCTGATCTTCAAAAAACACTGAGATCCTTGGTACTAATATAACGATTCTCGACACATTATTTTGGTGAACTTCCACAAATCAAGACTACAAAAAATTAATAACACAAGAACTCCATTCAACCGATACGTTTACAGACAACAAACACAATTAACATGAGAAACCAAAACTTTAACATGTGATGTGGCCTAACTAAATAAATAACTCTCCAGACAGAAACACGCATCGAATGCTTGCTTTACCCAACTTTAACAATGATATATTCCAGTAATCCCTAATCACAAATATATATTTATATATATAACAAAAAAACTTCAGCTTAATATACCACACTAACTAAGCATCTCAAATATACTACTTAAAAAAGCAAACTCGGTGCAAAAAATTAGCAATTGAATGCAATTAAGTGAAATATACCTAAAAATAGTGTGACAGTTTGGATAAAAATCAAGAAACATACACAAATTGAAAATGAAAGCTCAAGCAATTCAACACACCATCATGGTACCCAATAAATTCTCAACTACCCACGTTTCAGAATTGACTAAACAATACCAACATACTCATATATTAAAAAAAACACAAAAAAGATTTCATTTTTATTGAAAATTAACACAAAAAGATTTTATTTTTATTGAAAATTAACAAATACCATACTGAGGGAAGCTATAAGAAGGAATTAAAAACACTACCAACATACCATATATAAAAAAACACAAAAAATAATCATTTTGTATTGAAAATTAACAAATATCTATTAAAAACACTACCAACATACCCATACATAAAAAAACACAAAAAAATATTGGCTTTTTATTGAAAATTATCAAATACCTATTAAAAACACTACCAACATACCCATATATAAAAAAACACAAAAAAAGATTGGATTTTTATTGAAAATTAACAAATACGGAGTATTAAAAACACTACCAACATACCCATATATAAAAATAAAAAAAAAAAAAAAAACTGGATCTTTACTGAGTAAGATACTAGAAGTTGAAGGGAGCAGCAAAAATAACTTAGAATCTTGTTGGGTTTTTAGTAACAACAATTTATATATGAAATTAAAATCCAAGTAACTCCAATAATTCAGACATGGATAATTAATAATTGGTAATTAATAGTTTGATATAGACAGCTCATTTCTTGTGACAGTTGTAATAAAAATGCAGATTTTGATTAGTTGTGAAATAAAGAATTTGTCAGCAAATTAGTGACACTGATTGTAAATACTCAAATCATTGATTACACATTCTCAAAAGTATCTACTTGGCTCTAACTCTCGACTACACTAATCTTACCATTCATTCATACTACAAAGAAGCTTAATGTAGATGTGACCTTAACGGCCCATCGACCTATATTCGAGATATTACGAAGAAATTAATCTGACGTACTTCAATCATTTATGATTAAAGATATACTAAGCTCTAATTTATATTTTAATCGGAAATGTAGTAATTAGTTTTGTAAGGGAATAATTGATTTTGAGAATTTCAAAAGTAATTTTGGTTTTAATTAAATTAACATGTTTGCAACTAATTACATAAATGGTTATAATTTTTTTTTATAGTTTGTTACGATTTTTGTAAGATATGAATTTTAAATTTAAGTCGTGAAGTTTGATTTTCTTGTATCGAGGGGCATTTTGATGTAAAAATAATGGTTTAAAATTGCAATAAATAAATAAGTATTACATGTTTCATTAGTCCCATTTACTCCTAGATTTCACCAATAATAAAGGCTTTGTTGACTATCCAATTGAAGATAAATATGATACAACGTACTATAAATATGATGCAACGTACTTCACAAATATTACATACTCCCTGTAATGGAAAGAAGAATTTTTATTATTTATTCAGATATACAAAATAAAAACTTACATATTACATACTTCCTTTTAATGGAAAGAAGAATTTTTATTATTTATTCGCGATATAAAATAAAACCTACTGTAATAAAAAAAATTTAGCTGCATGTATTTTATCAAACGGTTGGTAATCACTGCCTAAATCCATGGTAATTCCTCGAAAGTCAAGCCACGACGATTTGTGACGCCTCATTGGCTCGAATTTGGATTCATTTTAATGGTGAAATTGCATGAACTCGACTTGGATTTGAGCTTCGAATTTGTCTTGGATTGATTCGATTCGTGATGTAAGCTTCATGAAATATATTGGGTTCCCTGCCTCTGACTCGGTGACTACCTCCCGACTGATATATCCTGAGCCGAGGCCTTAGCAACAGATTCTCACATACCTGACCTCGGGATCTAAGGCCTTAGACTCGACATCACGCCTATATTGGGGATCACTGAATTTTACCGTAGTTGTTTTGCCAAAGGCGAGTCTTCACCTTTGCGACTTGCCGACGCTCTCCAAAGCGATCAGATAGTCAAGGCTTACTCCTTTTTAAGCGACTTAAGTAGTCATGCTTGGGTACTGCCTTAAATGACTCTGACCAGATGTAACTCTCAGCCTTAAGTCATGAAATGACAGCAAAGCTAAAGTTTATTCAAGAACGACGCTCTCACAGACTACAACGGTCTTAAAGAAATTGTCAGAAGGAACTTGTTTCTAGATTCGACCCTCAATTTCCTGCCTTTAAATTATACTATATCGGTATTACTGGGCTAAATTGTCACATAATGACGATCAAGATGTATTAAGTATCCCAACCTTGCTGATTTATACCGACACTGCATGTGGTTTTAACAACAGATTTCCCCGTCCGAAATCCAAATTTATATGGACGAATATCTAATAGATTTCATATCTAGAACTTGGATGAATTAAACCCGATGTTTTCAGTGTCTACAAAGATTTAAGTTTTCTATACAAAGACCTGACCGGCCTGGGATAATCTTGGCACTACTTCAGTCCAATTATTAAAATAGGCGCCTTCTTTTTTTTATAAAAGTTACGCTTCTAGATTCTTCTGCGGCCAAACATATTTTCTTCATACTGGGATCCTATTTTGCAGCTCCTTTAATTTTGAACCACATGTAACTTCCTTTAGCTTCCATTTTAAAACCCCGAACTTTCAAGCCTTCAATTTTAAATTTCTGTGCGCCAATTTTCACCCAATAAATTTGGAATTTTAAATTTCGAACCATAAATTTAATGCACATTTAATTAAAGTATTTTCTCGAAACCCTCGTCAATCGAGGGTTTTACATTAAATCGATCGGTAACCCTCAAATTCCACGTATCACTTTTTAGTGACTAGATTTTAATTAATTTGATTAAGTCGCCTTAATCATTTTAATTATATTTTAATAAATTTTCACTGCCTATGCTTCCTCCTGCTTTTTTTAGCTTGTCATTCTAAAGACAATTTTTTGCTTTTTAAAATAGTTGTCATTCTAGCATAATAAATTGTAATTTTACATTTTCAATGTACTTTTTGACTAATTTTTCTATTGAACTTGTCAACCAACCAATTATATAGTTTCAATTAATTGACATTTTATATTTTCAATGCACATTTTGACTACTTTTACTTTTTCTTAATAGTTATACAAAAAGTCTGCGATTTATAAGTAAAAATAGTGGAGTGGAGTATCAATAAGTTGATTATGAATACAATATTACTCCTTTGTTGATTGAGTTATCAAAACTTATTAGTATTCCATAAAACTTGTCAAAAAATAAGTAAATGACTTATGCAAAAGATGGAGTTAATTACTGGATTTAAGTAGATAAACTTGTATCCTATCAATTCAATGGTTAAAAAAAATAGTACTAGTACATAATGACGGAATTATATATTTTTATTGCGGTACAAGAACTAATATTATATATACGAAGAAAATATACAAAAAATTGTTTTGTTTAACAATTTAATTTTTAAATAAATAAACTGCAGAAATTTTATTTTTAATAGTAAAAATATAATTTTTAAAAATTTTTGCAAGCATTTAATCGCCTCCCCCATACCCCTCCTAGTTCCTCTACTGCTAGTACAACATAAATAATAAAAATTTATAACGGTGTTTTTGAATACTGAAGTATAGTTTCAGAGAACCATGTCATTATTTTTTACCGAGCTTTTGATCCAGATCTATTGTAATCTAGCTGTTTTATCTTCTTCCATAAATTATATTATACTCTATTGTGTCACTTGTGTATATTAAAGCTAGTAACTATAAAATAAAAAAAAAAAAAAATCATAACAGTGTTCACATTCTATTATATTACGGAAATCAACTTTTATGTCATCAAGTAAAATTATAAATAAAGTAGAGTAAGATTTGTCAAAGAGTAGTAAAGTACATTAAAAATGGTATTATATTTTGATATATTTTTTAATTAAAAATTATTTGAGTTCAAAATTTCAAAAATCCACTTATTAAAATTCAATGTGACAATCTTAGGAATTGAGGGAGTAATAAATAAGTCAACAAAGCTAAATCATACTGTTGGTTCATTCGCATATGACTCAAGAAAACAATATGAAATGACAATAAATATAACACCAAAGTGCTATAAAATCTAAGGCAACTCCCACAGAGAAGAGAAATACTAGCAACCCATATATTGTAGCATAATGTTATATATGCTCAGGGCTCAGGAGAATCACTTAGATAGGTAGCATAGATAACGATAACAGAAGGTTTTCTCCGGCATGGAATAACATAGGCGACGCAGGAAAAACATGGAGTAACCGCATGAAATTTGATAAACGAATTAGTGACATTTCCTCCAGCTCGAAACTAGCTACCACTGAATCCCATCTCCTTTCGTTTCAATTCTAGTGTCATACGTTCGTTCTCAAGCTTCATTCGTTCATTTTCCATGAACATCGTTTCCAGTTCTCTATCCTTTTTCTTGCTAAACCTCTGCCATCTGAACCGCTCCCTCTCCAACTCCAGCATTTGCTTCTGAAGATGTAGCATTTCTGTTTGGATATGGAGCTTCTGCTCTTCTAACTGTAAAGAGGGATGGGTTATCAGTTGCTTCTGCATAGGATTTGCTTTAGTGCCTTCGAGTGAAAGTTGCTCATCAGCAATGGCTGTGTGCGACTGAAAATCAAAAATTCTATTACAATCAATAGTATGCAAAGAGCCTCCGGCAGTTGTATCGTCATGGCCATGGTGTTGCTTCATCTTCTTTAAAGGGCCTCCTGAAAATATCCCAGACACCCTTCGATCACTATGAAACACAGGATTTTCACCATCTTCATCGCAATTATCCAAATCAGCATCATGCTCTTCATCATCATTATCATCTTGTAGGTGTCTCCTCACATCATTGTCATCATGATCATCCCTGCTCCTAAGAGCCAAGCGCAAAGATCGCTGCAGTTCAGGGTCAGGTGGTAAATGCAACCTGTTCTGATTATGGTAAGAACACATCTCTTCATAGTGTAAATGTTTTGAGCTTAATATTTTCCTAACTTCCTCCTTCAGTTTTTCAGATATGTGATCCATTACATCCAAAAGTGTCGGATTTTCAACGACCTCGCAAGAAGTCCCTCTCCCCAGGATCTCGTTCAGCCTCTTGTACCTCTTATTGAGATCATTAAATTTGTCCTCGCACTGCTGAGGTGAAACAAAATGTTCCCTTTCGGCCATAACCTTAGAAACTGATTTCCACTTCCCTTTCTTTTGTAGATTCACATACTTCCTTCTTCCACAACCACCATACTCCGCTGCAGCATCCTCATTTATGTAAGAAACGGCAGTTATTAACAACCTAACCATGGTATCTGTCCATTTCACCCGTTGCCACGGGGATGCCTTCTTCCCTTTGACCAGATCATTGTGGCCATCACCCAAATCTTCCATTAAACTCGGTTCCTCCTCATCACTCCCATACTTCTCCCTATCACTTTTCATGTACTCCCCCGGGTGTATATTCTGTTCAGAATCTTGCATACTTCCAATAATCGGAGCAAAACCCTCGTGAACCGCAGGAACCATTGATATTTGGTTAGCATGAGAAAGGTGTTGGTGGTGCAAAGCAACAGGGTTTGGTTGCTGTTGTTGATTAATCCTAATAGATCTTTGCAAATCAAAACCTCCAAATGACCCAGAAGCTCCCATCAAACCAGCCGAACATAAATTCCCTTCCATTTTTTCGATTCAATTTCAACCTCAACCACCAATTTATCAAAAGTTATCACCTCTACCTCAATTACCAGATTTCCTAGTGGCTAGAGCTAACCAATATTCTGCTACACCATAATTTCAACACAAACCCTAAAATATAAATATAACTAACAAGACAACATACTAACCATGAAGCAAATACCAGCATAAATTAAACAAAGAAACTACCATCATTAACTTACTGTAGCTCAATATATTAATAGGGGGAAAACAGCAATTCTAAATATACCCAATAAAAAAAATCTAATCTTTTTGCATCATAACATATAAAAATTCAATCTTTGACACACACACACACACACAAAACTTACATACAGCTCAAGATCCACTAACCCAAATCAAGCTTTTCCCAATTAGAATATACCCAATAAAAAAAATCTAATCTTTTTGCATAAAAAGATATAAAAATTCAATCTTTAATCAAATAACTTACATATCCACTAACCCAAATCAAGCTTTGCACAATTAGCAAATAAAAATTCAAGAAAATTTGAGGTTAGTGATGAAGTTGGTGGTTGTTATATGTGATGATGAATTGTTGCATCAGTCTTGCAGATGCAATGTATGGAGGACCTAGTAGGGTCCAATTTTGATACACTTTTTTCTGATTTGATTATAAAAAGTTTGAATTATTATAAATCGTACGCAAGCAGAACCGAATTGATATAAAATTGCTTTTGGGAGAAGTTCAAGACACATACGCACAATAATCTTCAAGCTTTTTTATCACTGAATCTATAATTTAATTCTCACGACGATACATATAGATGCTGCTACCGGACAGAAGTGGTGAAAATTTCGATAATTTCTTCCGCTTCTCGAGAGATTATTTATTTCCTAATAATTCTAACTTTTAATTCGGAAAGATTATAAATCTACGCTATATTATAAAGTCGGTGAAAGATGGGGTTCTAAACGCGAATGCAAGACGCTACGTGTTAATTTTTAACAAAAACGAAAATTATATTTAATGTATGATGACGAATCTTTTATATATTTAACATTCTCATTATCAAATTCCTTTTAAGCAGTGCTTGTATTTAAATTATGATATGTGCTACTATCGTAATAAATATTCATTAGTAAATCATTATTTATTTGAATAAATTTTTTTCATATAGTAATATTTTTTTAGAATTATTAAAAAATTATAAATTTTTATTTAATAGTTATGACGATGCACGATTATTTATCAAAGCTTGGCCCAAATAACTAAATGAAGTTTATTTAAGAATAAAATTCAATAGGATTGACATATGATATCTACATTTAAACTAATTAGAAATGTTATTTATTTAAGTTGTTGTCGGAATAAATTATTGTCGAAATGAGACTTTAGTAACTAAATAAGAAGCAATAGTAAGTAGGAATTTTTGAGGAATTCGGATGAAGGATTGATCAGTAAAAAAAATGTGACATAATGTCAATCAATACTCGCTACAATCTATATATGATATTGAACACATTATCATTTGATCGAATTGCATTCTATCTAATACTCGAATCTAAGACAAAACAAGAAAACAAGAAATATTACAAATTGTACACTTTGAGTTGGAGACCTTGTGGTGCTGACTGTGTTTATGTAGTAATAGGACAATATGATTGAAAAAAAGAAGTGTTAAGTGGTTATTTTGAGATGTAAAATATTTACAATTTGTTGATAATAATATTATTTTGATTATATGTTTAAACTTTTATAAACAAAGTAGACTAGTTTATGGATATGACAAATACAATTTGGGTGGAGATCTCTATACATTGAAGAACTCAATCATATAATAGTAGATTAAGAAGCTAATTGTATTATTTGTAAATTAATTTTAAGATAGAATAGACATGATATCACAATAATTTTCTTGATAAGACTAAATGTAGATCTCGTGAATATTATCAATTGATATTAGAATATAACTCATATACTCTTAACACGCTACGTCAAACCAGACCAAGCCAACTCACCTAACTAGACACAATGAGCTTAAAATGAAGGCTTCACTTCATAGTTAGAAAACAGGCAGCAGCTGATTAGTAATATTTGGATGAAAATTTCTGTACTAAGATACCAATTGCAATTGTACGCAATTATTTGGAATACAACCTTAATTGCCAAATCTAATACTTCAATGAAATATATTTCTGTCACAGTAAATCAGTTATGAAACACAGAGGAATACAGAGCCTGAAAAAAATTCACATATTTACGCCTTTTCTTCTGCTGCGTAGAGTGCTTTGATCTCCTCAACATCGTCGTAGCTACCAAGAAATATTGGCGAGCGCTCATGTATTTTCTTCGGCATTAGTTCAAGCGCCTGGACATTGTATTAGGAGCTGATTAAATCACACTTGCATATACAAGCTATAAAAGAAAGCAGGCTATTTCTTCCATAGATTTTGATAAATTGATTGAATGAAAAATGCAGCAAAAGTATAGCATAAACTAAATGAAAGTTTCAAATGTTCAATTTCTATTAGTTGAAGGGTTTAAGTACATACCCTTTCCTTGCCAGTGAATGCTTGCCCTCCTGCTTGCTCCAACAAATATGCCATTGGAAAGACTTCATAAAGAACACTGTAATGTATACAACAGTATCAGTAGTCAGTTCCCTGATCCATAAATTTCTGAAAAAACAAAATTTATGCATTCAACATACCGTAGTTTCCCACTTGGGCTTTTCTTATCAGCGGGGTACATAAAGATGCCTCCATAAAGTAATGTACGATGTACATCAGCTACCATGCTGTGAAATGAACAAAATGAAGAAAAGTGACTTCCTCTACATCATGCTAAAATCAGAAAATATATAAATCTTGATATTCATGAAGGTAGTAAAAGCCATGCTTGCAACTCCAGTTTCAATGAGTTATTTAATTTGAGAGGACAGAGCTCCTGTCCCATATTTACAATTTTGAAAGGGAATAATAGCCCAACCACCAGGCACCAACGTAACTTGAAAATCATGAATCTTTTCTGGAAGTTAAATTAATGCCAAATGTGATATGCAGTTGCTTAAATAGATAATACTAGATGACATTACCTTCCAACATATCTTAGAGATTTCGGAGATGATCCATCTGTGGGGAACTTACACTTCTCCACATACCTAAATTTTGAAAAATATCAGGATCACGTAAAGGTTATAGAATTGAAGCATGACATAATAACTTGGTAATACATACTTTGTTGTTGGACCATCCCAATTTTTAGCATTTCCTTCATTGACTGAATATATCGTTCCCTTAGTTGGGATCTGTAGAAAAAGAACGGATAAATTAAATATAGGTAATAGATATCTAAATGTAATATTAGGCGGCTCAAAAAGTGAATAATAATCAGCATTCGTCCTCAACAAAGTTTTTGCAAGTATCATAATTCTTCCAGCATGGATATCCTGATGCTAAGGAAAGGCAACGAGTGCATCAAACTCCTCGTATTTCCTTTCTATCAAAGATAATTTACATTGTATCTAATGTTTGGGCCATTGTGCATCATTATGCAAGAAGGGGGATGAGCGGGGTCTGATTGTTGAATTAACTGAATTAAAAGCCTCCAAATATACCTTGATATCTGCATGGGTGAGAACAAACTCTCCAAGTGATGGATCAAGGGTAAAACCATTGACACCACTTCCAGTGCTTATCACGAGCTGAAGTTTATCAAAAGCGAAAAATAATGTAGATCAAAGCACGAGGTGTAAACTTAGAAACATAGAAGAAGCAACTGATCAAAGACCTCCAAGGACAATGTAAAAAACTGTAACACGACTATTACGGAGGAAAGACATTTACATACCATGCAAGAACTCCCATACATACAATATCCAGCAGCGACCATGTTGGTTCCAGGTTGCAATACATCATCCAAAGTAGGTTCCCCATCATCTTTAATCATGTAAATGCCAAATATCTAGAGAAGGTAAAAGTGCTCAACTGATTATTGCTATATTAAGCCTTTCTTCACATATGAGAGCCATTATAATAACAAAAATGATACAAAGATCATAGATCTTACTGTTCCAATAGAAACACCACAATCAATGTTGGAGGATCCGTCCAGTGGGTCAAACACAACACAGTACCTACATGATTATAAAAATCACATACGTCTAAGGAACTGAACTGAACAGCTAAGAGGAACTATCCTACAATGTAGAGAATCATGACGTACTTTCCACGCTGGGATTTCTCCACGAATGTTGCCTCTTCATCCTCTTCCGAAACCAGTATGCTCTGGTAATCGCATGCGCAGAAAAGCAAACTTTAGTTCAATACTGAGGTGTGTCACTGAAGTTGATCCATGAATGTAAAACAACTTACGGTACGGCCACTGCTGACCAAGGCTTTGACAAATACATCATTTGAGAGCACATCTAATTTCTTTTGCTCTTCACCCTTCAACACATCAACCAAAGGTGTCAGCATAATTTTTTTCTTTTTTTAAGATAATTTATCTTATCCGGAAAAGTAAAACATGCCTGCACATTAGTCTCCCCTGCGAGCCCAATGAGCTTCGCCAAACCAGCCTGCATAAATTCAACTATTACTAAACACTCCTGTAATACCTTCAAATGTACATTAGAAGCAAAAAACTGTCTGTTCACCACAGGAAATATCACGGAGGGCAGAGGCAGCACCACAAACCCACACACCTCCCCTTCCCTCCAAATATATTCGAAATTTCGAATCGTTGCAACTAATAAGAGATGACTATCAATTGTTTCTAGCAGACAAGTTGATATTATATCAACAATTTCCAGATACATATTTAGGGGTGCTCTTCAAACATTTGCCCCCCAAACAACTCCCCCCCACGCCCAAAACCAGGACGCCCTTTCTCCTAATTCTCAAAATACATTCCTTAACATTTGAGAAAAAACAAACTTGCCATTTAAATTGGGATGGAGTGAACACTAGTTATTAATGAGCATGCCAAGTTTGACAATAAATAATCATTGTTAGTTATGTCCCACATAATAAATAAATGAACATACAAAACGAGTCTGGATTCTCTCTTACAATTTGTAAGACACTCTCTATTAGTGTTTGTTAAGCATGTTGCAATTTTAACCGAGAGTTTCACACAAAGTGTAACATACGAATATATGATCAATTCCCATACAAAACACTAAGAAAATTGACCAAAACCAAATCAATACAATTACTAACATTCCACACTATAACCAAACTCTCTAAAAACCAATTCAATATCACAAAATCCATATTTTCTTGGTATACCAGTGGCGCAACCAGAATTCTTGTATAAGGGGCGTATTACTTAATATCATACTTATAAAAAAAATATAAATTTTTTTGAAGACCAATAATATAATTTTTGAAAAAATCACTAATAAAATACTACAAATATGATAAATTCATGATTTAGCAACATATAAAAAAACCAAATTGACATTAAGTCACATATACCTTATTAACAGCAGAGCAAACAAACTTGCATCCAAGAACAATGTTACTAAGCAAAATAGTAAAGTCTCCTCTTGATTCTGGATATTTTGATTGCTCATTCAACACATATCTTGTTATGGTCATCAAATCAGTACGATATGCATCAGCTTCATGATCCATTTTCTTCTTTTTCCTTAATAATCACTCAAATATCAAAAAGATTCGATTTTTTTTGTTGGGTACACAAAAAGATTTAATCTTTATTCATTTTAGGATATAAAAGTTCCATATTTATATACTTTTTCATGGGGTGGTACAAATTCCAAGAAGGGCACGAGAAATAAGGAAAAATACATGATTTATTAGTCCGTATCGTATCATTTATTTTTTAATCAACAGGTTTTCGCTTTTACATTTTCAATATTTGACATCAAATTTTTAAATTTATATTACGAAATTTGTATTGTAATATTTTTCATTTTAATCGTCATTTTACCATTTACATTACAAATTAAAAAAAAAAGAAAAATAGTCATAAAACGTGATCAAAATTTAGAACGATGCTTAAATCAAAACACAATATCATTTATTTATTGCCGATTTCAAGCAGAAGTAGTTTTTAAAAAAATTACGCTGAAAACGTAAAATCGCTACGCGTATTTATTACGCTAAAACGATAACTATAATTTTTTTTTTTCGCTAACGACAATTATAAAAAAAAACGAAAGTTAAAATAATATTATAAAATATTTTAAGTATTAAATTTATATTTATTTGAATAATGGATAAAAAATGGTAAAATGAAAACGTTAATTAAAATGAACGAGTAAGGAACAAAAGAATAGAGGATTAAAAGGGTATTTTGTGAGAGATTATTAGATGCTGACAAAGTAAAAGATAAGGTAATGATGAGAATTATGAGGTGCTGATGTGGATGAGGCTATCTGATGTCAGAGGAAGTTTCTGATGACACGTGGCAGCTAACCATGATAGGAGGCACCAGTGGTTGACAAAATGGAGTAGAAGAAATAGAATAAGAAGATAATGGGATTTTGTCTTCTTCTTAACTGTTTGTTCTCATTCTTGGATTGTTTGTAAGGATATTTATGCAGGAGTGTATATGAGTTATTTGAGCTAGTTGAGGTTTGGATGGCTGGGGTGTATACTGGTATGAGGGTGGGTTATTAAAATGATAAAGTGTTTATCGTAATGATTCTGATTCCGGCTCTGTGATCAGCAGACTTTTTGTAAGGTAGAAATCAAGTGAACGCGCTTTAACTCACAAGGACTCGGTTTTCCTTTAAATCACTTTAATACGGTATTCTACTCTATTTCGACTAACCCACACCGCATTTAAAAGTTTGGGCGCGCTATTAAGAAGACTCAGCCTCTTTACTACTGAACATGCCCTGAAGATAAAAGCGATTATTGAACATACTGGTATACTGTATACTGTATTTTAGTAGTATGAATATTAAATTATCTTGATGTGGGAAGTGAATGAAAGTATGTCCTTTATTTACATGAAATTGATGGTTTCTTCTAAAAGGAGCCTGGTTTGTTCTAGATGATCTTTAGCAACTATATTTTGTATAAACCATTTTAGTTAGGTGATGCAGTAGGAAAAGATTTGGGGAGCATCAAGCAGAAAGTTGGGAGAACCTACAAGGCTACAACATTCTGCAACCTAACAAGGCAAAAACTTGAAGAGAAATTTGGTATAGTGTAATTTAGATTTTAGCTTTTAGCATACTAGCATTACATGGCCAATGTACATACAACAGTATCATCAGAATCAAATAATGCGTCTAATGATCATTACACTTTAAATACGCAGTTTTTATGGATTGACGCTACAAAGTCAAAACCAAATTAATATATTTCCTATTTCCACTCTCCTCATAAAAAATTTATTTTATTTTTTCATAATAACCTCTTTCACACAGAATCGCCTAACAAAGATAAATTATTCATAAACTACTACTATAAATATTATCTACTATGTAATACTCCATAATTGTCACTCAAGAAAAAATAAAAATTATTTCCCCAATAACTTTATTTTTATTTTCTTCATAGTAACTTTTTCATCTTATTTCTTTTTAGGTTTTTTTATAAAATTATTATAATTTTATTATAAAAATAATAATAATTCTGGCATGCTAGCATCAAGCATTATATATGCTAAGTATTATAATAACAAAGGCGGAGTTAAAAAGTTTTTTTTACAATACGTTAGACATGGATGTATAGATGCACCCAGCTTATTGACATATACATACAACTAGGATTTTACTATTTCAGGCATACTAATGTTTAGATAAACAGTTTTGTAAATTCTTCCAAATGGTTCGTGCAAGTAGAAACATAAGTAATGAACTCTGTAAATCGCTCCATTATGATAGTTTCTGGAGGAATTTAAGGCATTGATGGCATTCGTTCTCGACCCTCCACAAGAATTCAAGTAATGGGGTTTCAAATAACAATATGTGCTATCAATATACACCTAGATCTAAAGCTATGCCCCATATAATCGAAGCTAAACATAGAAGAATGTTTTTTTTTCACAATTATCATATGGTTAAAAAGGAAGTCCTAAAGGATCAAATTAAAGGGATGCATGATTGATTAATTTATGGATAAGCAAATTCTCATTGCTTATCCGTGTAACCTAAAACGTTTCACTCTATTTCTCCAAGATATATACGTATGTAATTGCTCATTTGCTATTTTATTCGACCTCTCTTATTTGAATATTCCTATATCATTATATACCAACCACTTCAAATTAAGCGCGTAGTTAATATTATTATCGATCAATAAATATTTATGCAATGATATATGTAGTTATATATACAAAGAGTATACAAATTTTACAAGCAAATTTCAATACACACATGCGAAATATTAACTATTGATTTATACACTAATAGTTAGGACTTTGGAGAAGAAAATAAGTTAGTATGCAATATATGATATCACGAAGAGTGAATTGCCAATATACACAGATATATCCTGGGATAATGTATCTCCACATAAATCTATTAAAATAGATTACTCAAACATACATAATATGAGCCAAGAGTGCCGCCAAACATAGCCATAGTGGCAATTCTCGCCCACAATATACTGTAACATTTGTATTACTAGGAGAATTTGGCAATCGTTAAGAGAATTGGCAATCGTTCAGTAATACAAAGCAACGAGAATTGGTAATCGTTAAGAGGCCGCCAACCATAGCCACAGTGGCGGACTTATTTAACAATGGACTTGTACAGTTAAGAGGACCATGTAAATGCGTTAAAACTGAACAACTTATTCATCATACACACACCCAAATAAAGATTTTTAATACCCAAAGAATTATTTTTACCTCAACATAATTCTCAGAACTACCATACTTTGCAAATGAGTGCAAAATAGCTTCATTTTACCTCAAACACTTATCAAGCAAAGGCTGTATTAAGCGCTTCCGCCAAAGAATTATAACAATGTAAAAGTTAATAACGTAGCTACAAGGATACCCATGCCCATTACATAATCCTGATTCAAGTTGTCATCCTTCTCGATTCGACATACGGAGATATAAGTATAGAAGCAAAAAAAAATGGAGTTTATATGCAGGAATCACTGGAAACCACTTGCGTGTAAAAAAATGAACAAGAATCCTAGATGTAAAAAATGGAGTACATAGGTCAATGCTTATCATATTGAGAAAAAATTCTTTCGTATTTAAAATAAATGGAAAAGGGAAATGGATCATGCCTGAGTTATTTATCATTGATATATACTAACAAACGTTATTAGGCAAATTCACAAATTTTTTGCATGCGATCTTTACATAGCATAGTAAAAAAAATTCATACATATAAAAATATAGAGGTTCAAAAGTTAAAAGTGAAGCAGAATATGAACATTCTCATATTTTTTTTACTTTAATATAATATGGAGTATTATTTTCCTAAGTACTACTATTCCCCACCTCCGCCCCTAACCCCATCCCCACCCCAAATAGCGAAATTACATGGTTTAAGACGAGTAGTGAATCAATCAAAGCATAACAACCATTATTTCATTCAACGACTATAAAGTATCATTCTCAAACAGCAAATCAACAAGATCAGAACATATAAAAAATAACTACAGTCCACTCTCACATATGTTATCAGAAATATTAATAGCATCGAAAATATTAGCCCACTAAACTCATTAAAAAAATTGATTGGTTAAAATAAGCCATGTCTTATGTTTTCTTTTGGTTTTTTTTTAATTTTAAAAAATAGTTATAGAATGACGAGAAAAAACCCTAAAAATAAAAATAAAAGAAAAAACTAAAGCAAAAACAAAAGAAACCCTAGAATCAATAAAAATTATTTCTATTTAATGATAAGAAAAAAAATTGTAATGCAAAGAAGAATTTTTATTATTTATGAAAAAATGGTACAAAATAAAATCCAATCAGAGGTGAAAAACTCCTCATTATACAAAGTTTGATCAAATCGGCAGGATCGGATTGTCCAAACTTACGGATCCCTAAGCTGCCATAACGCGATTTCCATGGTAGATGCCTCGACTTCGGCCGACTCGACTCGAGCCTCGGCTGATATGAGCTCCGGCCCGATTTGAACTTGGATTTCACTGACTCGACTTGATTTGGGTTGGGATAGTAGCCTCTAAGGACGAAATGGATATGTCGTGGTCGCCATTGACCACTGAGACTGGGCCCCGACTTCTGATACGGTCCAAGCGAGGAGCCTTAGCAACAGAGCCCCATGTCGGGTCAGAGATGGATTCGATCTGGGTCTCTGACTTAATCGGCCCATGCCGACTACTTCGACTTACCGGCAGTTTCCGTCTACAATGCTGACTCGACTTTAGTACTATCACGGAACTTCACCTTGAGCGGATTTAAGTGATACGATCCAAAGCGGACTCCAGAAATGTGATAAGCCATTGTCTTGCGACTCAGAGCTTAAGAGGCTACTTTTTGTCCTCGAGGACTCTTAGAAAGTAAATTTGGACTCACTTAGATTTGATTTAAGCTTTGGAAGAACATCACTTCTAAATTAAGCACTACAAACGGCCTTTAACATCTTGTCGTAGTAACGACGCCATGTGGGACTCGGATTTGTCTTTCACAAATAAGAGCTTTTAGCCTTATGCCACAAATGCCTTAATCTTGTCAGCTGTAGTGATTTATAAAGATAAAGCGTGGATCATTCCAACCTTGTCGATGATACCGATCAATCAGAGGGCCTTAAGAGCGATCGGAATTCAAATTTATGCACTTAACGCCAAATAAGTATTCTATATCCTAAACTTGATGAATCAAACCTCGGTGATTCTTTCAGCGCTCATACAAGATTTATGAATAATCGTGGGCTATTTTAAATTTTATTCCCCGAATATTCATGTTCTCGAGAAACTTTCGTCTGATTCTCAATGCATTTCGCTCAAACTTCAAGCACTACGGCCGCTTGTGCAAGAATCTTGATTTCAAAGCATATTTTGGCCATCGAGGTGTTTTCCACCACCATGTCAGGTTTTGTTGGTTAAAAGCATTTTACTTGGTAAATCTTTGCGTTTTTCTCTTATATTTTCTCGTGATTTTCTCAATGATTTCTCGATGCATTTGTGAAGTTTTTGAGATGGAATTTCTCGAACAAATGTGAGTGGTTTATATAGCTTCCGACGTGGCTTGGCTTATTTTTGTATCTGATTACGATCTTAACCGCTGATTTTGAGGCAAGCATCCTGACCGCTGATCAAAAAGCTGACAATCTCTATTACCAAGAAACTCTAAAATAGGCGCTTATTTTGAGGTCCCCTCGAATTTTGGAGCTTTTGATTTTAACCCCAAACTTGAGTTCCCATTTCAACCCCGCCATTTCTGCGCCTTCATTTGAGCCACGTGGCTTCCGGAATGTTCTTTATAGCCGATTTTAATCAATAAAATTGGGGTTTTTCGAGCCCTAATTTCAATTGACATTTAATGCGAGGTTGTTTTCTCGGGAACCCTATTTCGAGTTCAATTTTAGGGTTAATTAATGGTAAAACCCCTTGTTTTTTACTTCGATTAATTCAAGTGGGCCTCGATTTACGTGAATCCACGCTCGATCAAGGCTTCGATTTGAAACGTGTGTTTAATCGATAACCTTAATCACCACGTGGCATCTTACGACTGACTTTTAATTAATTTGATTAATCTGCCTTAATCAATTTAATTATTATTTTTTGATAAATTTTCGATGTCTACAAAAAATAAAAACCAATAAATTTTTTCCTTTTTTTAACGATAAGAAAAAACAAGAATCACCAAAATTACTTAAATTTAAGTGACACGAATGAATCTAAGGATCAAATAAAAAAAATACCTGACACCTTTGACAGATTTGAGAACGACTTGAGTGTAAGCCCAAGAATTCATGTCCGATAACCATGCATCCAATAAAATTACTCCCAAATTTGTTTATTATTAATGGGTGCAATATATTACAAGACTCCTTCTTCAGAGGGACTCAATTTTAATATTCATACCTTGAGTCAAATCAATATTAGTACATTATAAGAATAATTATTTCTTGAATATTTTAGATATGCAGATGAAGGAACTTAATCAGAGGTTATATTCGTGGACAAGTTGATGAGGATGACAAATTTATATCCAACTCCATTTATGGAGGAAGTTTCTGAAACTCTCTTTTAAGCGTGAATCAATTGGCTAAATAGATAGAGGGATATGCGAGATGATGCTCGTTTTCAAGAATTGAAAGGCCTTGGAGATCTTTGTAAACAACTTGTGGCTACCGAAAGCATATGACTTATGGAGTCAAGTAAAGCTCTTGTGAAATTTGCTTGAGTATTGCCGTAGCAACCATGAGCGCCGAGTGAGTCTCTTTTTTCTCGCTTACGAAGCATGAAAGCCCGATCCGATGAACAAGCATGGGACCAAATTAAAACGATCGCTCTCAGAATCTTTTTAAGCGAAAAAAATTTATTTTTAGTATTAATCCGTGGAAGTTTTAGAGCAATTTCAAAAAATGGGCACTAGAAAACATGAATTGTAAACTTATCGATATTTTGTTATTAATTAATGGAAAAGTCTTTTGAATCGTTAAAAAAAATTATATATATATTTCGAACCACCACAACAAAGTTGGTAGATCCACCACTGCCTTTAATCACATGTTTCAAAAATGAAAATTCATATTGAAAATATATTAACACGTACTCCTTTCAATCTATTTTAATAGTCGTTTAATTTTTTTGAAATTGAATTTTGTCATCAATTATTAATTATTCCCCGATTTTGTGAAAAAATATAAAATTTATATAATCGATTGCCTTTTTAAAAATACTTCATAATTTTTACTCCATATTTTTTGTTTTGTTTTAATTATATAATTAAATAGTAATTGAAGATCAAATATTTATTTTGATATGTGAGAAAGTCAATTAAATTGAATTGAGGAAGTATTACCTCATTAGGGCATGTTTGGGAATGATTATTGGCATTCATTATAACATACAAAAACTTATTGTTGTGAGCATTCGCCTTCCTTACAAATCTTGCAATAGTATATTAATATACTTATATAAAATAAGATTTTGAAAATTGAAATATGATTGAATAAAGTATCATAATAATAATATTTTTCAACATCTTCTGGATATTTTGGTATTTTTTAGATGCTTTCCAATATCCATTCATCATGAAGATTGCTTTGAATTTTGATGGTTGACTTTTTAACTCTAAACTCACTTATATACTCCGTATTTGATAACAAATATGTCAAGTGATAGCATTTTTATTCACTTTTCTATATAACCATGACAATTTTAATTTTAATAAAAGTTATGTATAACAATAAATACTATAAAATTTGTTAATTTTGATCATTAATAAAAATAAAGTATGCGACGTTCATCTTTTGGAATGAGTATATCCTGATTCATATCGATTCATCCTAACACAAGAACACCATTATTAGATCATAGGTTAAAAAGAAAGGCCTAGGGGAGTAAGGGAATGAGCAAATTGTCATTGCTTATCCATGTAATGGTTGCTCATTTGCTCCTTATTTGACCTTGTCAATTTGCATATCTCATATCATTACACCAACTACTTCAAATTGGTTAGGACTCAGGAGTAGATAGAAGAAGTTAGTATGCAATATATGATATCACGAGATCAATCAAATTTACCACCGCTCCATGAAAAAACAAAAAGAAGAAGTTCATGTCCCAAAACTCATGTCCTACAACTAAAAAGTCATCCAACCAAATGACTCCCACAGTTTGTCGTCTATTAATAATAAACAAAAAAACGACAACTTGCTAGCTAGTAACTATATATAAAGACCATCTTAGCTAATTAGAACAAACAATTTTATTTCATCATTTTGGTATATATCTTACTTTGTGCATAGGATAAGGTTTCTTATCATGGGAAATTTGTGCAGTTTCCTTATGTTTTGGTGCATTTTGTCTTTCTTGATGTTTATAGCAAATTCTCAAAGGCAGGAGCCTCAAGTACCAGCTTTCTTCATTTTTGGTGATTCTTTAGTTGATAATGGAAACAACAATGGCATACTTACCCTTGCTAGAGCCAATTATGGACCTTATGGTATTGATTTTCCTCAAGGGGCTACTGGTCGTTTCACAAATGGACGCACATTTGTAGATGCTTTAGGTAATTAAGTTATATTACTTCTTTAGTGTGAAATATATTGCTACAATTATGATCATAGATGTTGACTTTTAAAGAAAAACAATTGTTTGTTTGTTTTGCAGCTCAACTTTTGGGATTTCCTAACTATATTCCACCCTTTGCAAGCACGAGTGGGTCGGCATTGTTGAGAGGTGCAAATTATGCATCTGGAGCAGCTGGCATTCTTGATGAAACTGGAAATAATTTGGTAACTTTAGCTATAATATTAATAATTGTTATCATGTTATTAACTTTAATTATCGAGATCGGCTATTAAATGGAGTATTATTTTTGTTACTATAATTGTTTTTGTAGTCCATGCGTGTTTTTGTTAGCCACTAGTTGTGGTTGTTCATAAGCTAATAACGTATTGAACCAAAATATTTTAGAAGAGGATAATATTGGTGTTTTATATTGTTGATAAATGATGATTGTGGTTACTCTCCAATGATAATACAGGGAGGTCATTTGTCAATGAATCAACAAGTAGCAAACTTTGGTAGAACGGTGCAAGTGTTCAGGAGGCTCTTCAGGGGTGATACTAATGCTATGAATTCCTATTTAGCAAAGTGCATTTTCTATGCTGGATTGGGAAGCAATGACTACTTAAACAATTATTTTATGCCAAATTTTTACTCAACTAAATCCCAATACTCTCCTGGAGCTTATGCTTCTCGTCTTCTTCGCGATTATTCTCATCAATTAACGGTAAAATACTTGCCTTATATTAATTTGTTAAAACTCGACGATTTTGACAATTCATTTTTTATTAGAACAATGAGACTTATCATTTTTTTTTTAGCAATTGTATCAATTGGGAGCAAGAAAGGTAGTTGTGACAGGAGTTGGTCCAATTGGGTGCATACCATATGAGCTAGCCCGTTATAATGGAAATGGCACCAGAAGGTGTAATGAAGAAATCAACAATGCAATAGTCCTTTTCAACTCAGGTCTCAAGAAATTGGTTGACAATTTCAATAAGGGTCAGCTACCTGGATCAACATTTGTTTTTCTTGATTCTTTTCAAAGCAGCAGGGACTTGGCAATCAATGCCAGAAGTTATGGTAAGCACACTGCAAAATGACTATAACATGTCCATTACGTTATTTGCCTCTATATATGCCCCCGCTTAAGAGGCGTGGATCGGATTGCAAGCAACATTACCCTTGTAATAATATGAATATTGTTTCCGAGAATTTATAAAATAACCACCCCAAAAATTATTCAATTGAAATCAATCGACTAATTAAAACTCTAGTGAATCAATATTAGACTCTAATGAAGAAAGTTTGTTAGGCAATATTTTTGTTTATTGAAGTAGAAAAGTTCGAGTAAAATATTTTTTTCGACGAATATGATTCTAAAGTGGATAAGAAATGGTTCTAAAGTGGATAAGAAATGGTTTTTAGTAAAGGGTTTTGTATTTGTAACAGGATTTGAAGTGGTCGACAAAGGTTGTTGTGGAGTTGGAAGGAACAATGGGGAGATAACATGCCTTCCATTGTTATCACCTTGCCCAGATAGAACAACATATCTATTTTGGGACGCTTTTCATCCAACGGAAGTTGCTAATATATTGCTTGCCAAGAGTGCATATGCTTCAAGGACTAAATCTTTTGCTTATCCAATGAATATAAAGCAATTAGCCATGCTTTAGTTTAACTAAGATTATAGAGCAATTTCATGCGATTTCAATGTGGGGAAGCCAAGAGAAACCTTAGTACTCATATTTTTGTTATAGAGTTTGTTGTACTTGTATCTTTCAATTTAAAGTTAATTAAATTTGAGATCCTAATGTTTAAATTAGCATTTATGTCGGATTTCTGAGCTCGGTTCGACCCACTCATGATCCTTTTCGAAAAATGACTTAACGGCGAGTCGGGACAATTAAGAAGCTGCCATTTCCATCGAACAGGACCAAGGCCGCCCGGGTTATTCGATTAAACATATTCCGAGCATATTTTATCCTGATTAAACGTATTTCTTGAAGTGGAGCGGACGACACTTAGCGTCTATAAATCATAGGACATGACAGTAATGTCCATAGAACAATACTTTTTAGTGTGCCCAATGATTTGAGCCCATTCCCTTGCATTGGCATTGTTAGTCGTAAAGCAGGGCCACAATCGCAGTTGGCAATTAGCGGACGTCGTGTTCGATGGTTTATTCGCCATGATGTGCGTTTTACCTTGTGCAAATCTGAAACAAACGCGCATCCGTAAAATAAACCTACAAGATACAAATCGAAATTCAACGGAATTCACAAACAAACTTCGATTTTCAATGGTACTCGTAAGGCGAAGATGAAGATTGTATCGATTTAAGCAATTGAGACAATAATAAATAAGTTCTGATACTAACAAGATTTTTATCAAGTAAATAAGTAATATAATAAAATGTATGATGAAATAGTTGTATATCAATATTCAATGCAGAAACAATCGAAAGGAAGATGATAATGCTAATTCTTTTAAATTCTCTTGATCGACTAACTTGTTCTTCGAATGGAATCACGTCAATTAGAACATATAGAACTTTTTATTATTAAAGTAATAAAGGCAAAGGATGATATATATTGCAAAAATATGACCAACTATGATATTTGATGTGAGGAATAAAAAAATGGTGGTTCTTTATTTATAGGAGGAAAAAAAACGGTAGTTTTGTGTCTTAGAAACGTCGAGGTTAGTCAAAGCGGACGTCCGTAATGTATTATCTTACTCAAATGAATAAAAAATTTGTTGGATTCACAGGACATGGAGTTCTGTAAGCGGATATTCGCTAATAAGATGAGGTAGATAAAGCAAGCCTATATATGAAGTCCGGTATGGTGGGGGCGTCATTGCGTTAACAGCAAACAACGGTGTCTTAGAGCAGCGATTTGAGCAGATTCGCCAGAATCTGTCATGAGCATTGTGCAGTGAAATTTTAGTTAAATCTCAGTCTTTTTGCTGAATTAGTAAGTGGATAAACAAGCTGACGTGGCTATGACTTGAGGCCAGGCAAAAGCGTCTTAACAGTGGCCGCTGACATATTTAAAACACATTCTGTCATAATAACAAGATCCTATTCGTGCTATAACAAACTCCATTAACGGGTCATATAGGCCCGGCCCATTCGCCATGTGGTTGTCTAGTACTCTATAAATATTTCTATTTCTATTTTCTCATTATCAGCTTGTTGATGTACTCGAGCTTTAAATGCCCAAATACTAGTATTTTTAGCATTTAGATTCTTAATATTTAAATATTAAAAGCACATAATAAGTATTTCCATGTCACATAGAGTAATAAAATAATAAAAGTGAAATATGCCGAATTTATCATACGCTTTTGGTTTTGCTACCAAGCCCAAATAAACATTTTATCAAGTCATTAACCCTTTTTCCAATATACATACATAATATTTTAAATCTATTGGATACAAAATAGCAACACTTGCATTATTATGTAAGGACTAGAATCTAATCTCTTTGAATTTTGACATCTTACTATGCTTACCCATTTACATCTACATTTGACGTAGCTTATAAAATGACTTAATTAGAAGTATTTAACAATCTATATGATGAAAGCTCCACACTGCCTGATTAATTGAAGTATATGAATGGGCAAAAATCTCATACTAGCCCATCATACGCCATATGAGACCCAACACATCACCTTCGGTCCTTTGAATTTAAGAAAATACCCAAAATTCGTTGGCAAAGCATCAATTACATGGTGTGTACTGTTGTACAAGCCCATCCAATTTTATGCATAGTAGTTCATGTAGTAGCATTGAATATGACCTTAATATGGCGTGTTCAATAAATATACATTCCATATCGACCGGGTTGTCCTTATCAATCTTCTTGGAGGAAAATTGATTGTTCATTAAATTAATTAAATTAGGATACATAGTATTATAATCGACTTTGAAGTTCTAAATAATAGGTGTTAGTTCATGTGCTATGCTGCAGCAAATATATGATACCAAGTTAATTAGGAATATTGGTATGGATTAAAGTCTGTTATAATTCCATTATATATCGGATAATAATAACAATACCAAAGGTTCAACAATTTTCTCTTTTAACTATGCCCAGTAAGCGTCGGTAGATGAACCGATGGCACAGTGACACTGTGCAGTCTTGATTAAGTTGAAGCAGTAATGCTTTTGTTGCCAATTATTTTGATACATTTTTTGTTTGTGATAACTTTAGTGAATAATTTACGTATGTAATGTAATTTAACGATGTTATAATCGTATTTTTAAATATTGAATTTAAAAGAAAAATGAAGCATGTACCAAACATCGGGATTAACTTGCTCATCATGTCTAAAGCCAAACTCATTTCAACAAAAAGGTCGGAGTGCTTAAGAACGTGACTTAATTACAGGCATATGTTAACTATTTCAGATACTGAATATCAATATTGATTTTGTCTAATTAACTATTTTAGATACTGAATATCAATATTGATTTTGTCTAAATAATAACGGGTTACCAATGTAGCATATCATTAATTGTGATTAGAGGACTTGTTAAAGGATATGGTAAGGCAAGAAGAAGGCGGTGTGGCCGTTATATATGTTGTGACATCTTGGGAGAAAGAGCATGTATGTTAAGTAGAGGAGCCGTATAAGTATCCATTGATGACTGATTCCAATCAAATGCATTGCATCATTCACGAAATTGACGTAAAACGCCCACATGATCATATACATTCTGTGTTCATCATCAAATTGATGTATAGTAATAATAGTATTTTTGAAGTAATAATTCATCTATATACTCCGTATTACTTTGAGATTCTACGAGATAATAGTATATATCAAACACTACTATTCATAAGTTAAAGATTTTGATCACGAATTAGGACTTTCGTGTGTGTTTTGAAAGTGGCAATTATTGCTTGTTTAGATTATTCACAATGAATCGAATAATTCGTATGTGATTATATAATGTGAAAAACCCTTGAGATAGTTACGTAAGTATAAATCGATGAGGCTAAACACAGCATGTCTTAGTTAGTTTTAGGATGATGCATAACTGAGGCTTTATAAAGTTATGATTTACTATGTGGGTGTGAATGAGTCACGATTTATGAATTTACTGGCGGCACCATTTATGCCTGTGAATCTATGAAGTGTCAGGCTTACGGATAGTCCAATTTTTTCAATTTTCTATACATTAGATCATTTTGAGTAATTTTCACTTACTTTTTTATGAACCTTTAATTTGTACATATGATTCACATCATATATATGTTTTTCTAAGTAAACTAAACATGTAATGTGATCTTTTTGCTTCAACGATATTTATGCATCATATTTCGGAAGCCTCCCTATACCATAGAAGCTATAACATAAACGAGTAGAAGTTAATAGTAATTCTAACGTTTTTTCTATTTTGATCGTTGCATACATGCATGTATATATGTTTGGATTTCATATAATAATAAAAGTATTTAAAAACTATGCTTCAATTGTAAAATTAAAAAGAATGTTGCCAGTGGGCCAGATGTGTTCATGTGGTAATGTAACATTACATACATTAGATCGTTGACCACCTTGGGATGATGAATTAACTTCTTATCTACTCAATCTAAATTGCAGAATAACGAAAATGATGCAATTATAAAAGCGTCAACGGTTTGACTACGAAAAGGTATGATAATATACTCCGGATACTAGCATCCATTAGGAGTTAGGGTGTGTCGCGGATCGGTTTCGTCGGGATTACGAGTTTCCGTCGATTAGGTTCGGTTTTAGGTTTGAGTTAATTTTTAGTATAAATGTGAACTCAAAATTACATGTAATTTCAACAAAGCTAATTTAAAGATTAATTGCTCTGATTTATATCTGCTGGCTCAATCTATGATATCATTTCTTGTTAAATATCTTTGTAGTTTACATGTTATTAGCTTTAAAAATATTTATATATCTCTTGTTACATTTATTAATAATGAGCAAGTTAAATGGTCCTTTCGTTAAATAAACACGCAAATCTACAGAATCTTTGAAAAGTATAATAAATGAAAATTGATAAATCTACATAAAAAAAATTTAGAAATCGGTTCGGTTATTTCAAGGCGAACCTAAATTGAATTCGGTTCTATCAGAGTCGAGCACAATCAGTTCCCCAAGTTCCAAAAAATTTTAGTTATTGCCAGGTTGGTTTCGATAGGTTCGGTTCGTTCTGAAGTTTAATGCCTTGGAAATTAGTATCATGAGTTTGACTTAAGGAATAGGGTTTTTTAATGAGAATGAAGTGCAATGGAACCAATAATCATCAGTGGCTTGAAATGGAAACAATGCTGAAATATCGTTTATACTTATTTTTAATAGAAAGTTTAGTTACTTATTATAATGTAGATTATAAATGAAGTGGTATCAATTTTCAAGGTTTAATATTATTTGATGAATAAATAGAACAAGAAATATTGGTTACGATATAAAAAAGTCGGTTTAATGCACGAGTTTGTGAAGAATTCGCATCTTCTTTTCGTAGATTGTATTGACTTCTACTAATTCTTCTACATACCAATTTTAAAAAATGCTTCATCCAAATGTCACCTTATATCTATGGCTTATTTTTTGTTTTGCCTCTCAACTATCATTAACCTGTTTTAATTGCTTTCATCTATCTTTTCGTCATTAATATAAAAATATTATTTCAATTCTTATGATTAAATGAAGGCAATATCACTGAGTGTATTAACTGCTTATTCAGCAAAATGCTACCACCACCAATGTTACCACAGCTGTTAAAACTCTAGCATAGCGTGATGCTTTATCTTCTGCAGCATTCTTATCTAAAAGCACCACTGACACTTTAGTTTCACCATCCCCAAGTCCAAAATGCAGATTGCACATACTGATCATACTTCCACCTGCGCCTCCCTCCTGGTTTTACTTGGTTGGCAGCCGTCCATATGACGGGAAACTGACTTGGGGTGAGAGGCCGGTTTTTCATTTGGGGTAGGAGGAGGTTGAGAGATTTTAGTTGGGGAAGGGAGGGTGGGCAGAATCTGGGGTGAGGATGGGGCGATGGGGGGAGGGAGACTCAGAATTAGGTTGTGGAGAAAGGGGGTGGGCATGGATGGTGGTGAGTTGGTGTTGGTGGCTAAGTTTGGTTTTTGAAGAAAAGAGTTGCGAGGTATTTTTGTTTTGAGAGGAATCGAGAAGCGGTGAAAAAGGAGAGAATGCTGGGAGAAGCGCTGATTGAATGGACTGAGGCAATTTGAAAAACAACGATAGTTAAAGGGCAAATAAAAAAAACCTATATCTAAAAAGATTATCAATTTAGTTTTCTATAATCAAAATTAAGAAACTTTATAACTTTAATTGTTAATCATGATTTCTATTTCAATAAAAAGTATCATATCAATAGAACGTGAATTACATTGAAAATAATTCTCATTCATTTATTTTTTACCAGATATCATAACATATAAAAATAATTGAACTCAAAACGAAAATGGTCAATCATCAAAATTCAAAATTTGATGATCTTTTTTAGGAATTTAATGATTTAAATTAATATTAATTATTTGTATCTTAATGCGTAAAATGTATCATCAATATGAGTAGCTTTTACAATGAACTATATACTAATCCGGATACATTATTAATAATGAGAATCAAATGTACTTTAGAATGTATTAAAAACCTGATCAATTGAGGCACATTTCGTAATTAATTATTTCGTGATTTTTCATGGCATGAATATTGAAGGACGGTTAGTGTGACGATTTCACACTTTAAGAATACAGTAACGAGAATGAAACCAAATAAATACATTGAAATAAAAGAAAATAAATCTAATTAACTAGTGTTCAAAAACATTATTTTATAGCCTCACTCACATGCACACGCTCTCCATTTCTTAATCCTCACGGCTCGCAAACCGCCCACGATTTGTATCCAATAAGTCCACTCCAAACATAAATTATATTTTTACCCCTCAATTTTACAGAGGTAAACTATATTTTTACCCCTCAAATTTACAGTTCACATCAGTTCACACTACATGACTACAATTACCCCCACAATTCCCTACCCACATCTATATATACCTCAATCATCAAATTAATTTAAACCCCACCATGCACATTGACTTCCTCACTCTTCTCAAAATCCACCCATCTCTAAATAATTAGTATTGCAACCTCAATTCTAACATGTTTAGTTCTAGTACAAGTGACAATCCAATTTTATTCTACCCTTCAAGTCAACAATTAATCATGGAAAGAATTTGGAAGCCTAATGTTGAGTTAGCTCCAAATTGTCCTAGGTGTGCCTCCTCTAACACAAAATTTTGTTACTACAACAATTATAGCTCTTCTCAACCAAGGTACTTCTGCAAAGGTTGTAGGAGGTATTGGACTAAAGGTGGCTCACTAAGGAATGTCCCCCTCGGTGGCGGCTGCCGGAAAACAAGGCGATCTAAGTCAGCCCGAAATGGCGGTTCCAGCCATGCCACCTCTAGCGATCATGGTTCATCAATTGATGACTCAAAACAAGGCAATGCAGCTGAAATTGATTTGGCTGCAGTTTTTGCAAAGTATGTGAATCCAGATAAGGCCAATGATGATCATCAAGACAATTCAAGTGGAGGAAGCAATAGTAGTGGATCATCATTGAAGTCTTCGTTTTCTCCTGAAACAGAGGAACAACTTGAAAATGGTTATTTTGAGTGCCAAAATCCATTGGAGTTGAGTGATTTGCTTCAACTAGATGATGATCAACAAAGGGTTGTTCATCATTCTCAAGTTTCTGAAACTCAGAATCTTGATGATCTTCTTGAATTTCAGTCTATTCTTGGTGATGATCAAACAACTCATTTTCAAGATTTGACATGGCCAGACTACTCAAGTTTGCCAAATGTTGCATTACAACAACCTCCTATGGTTCAATTGGAAGATTTTGGATCATTTTCCATTGAAGATCATTTGAACATGCAAGATCAAGCAAATTTGGTGAGTGATAATTGGAGCACTTTTGATTTTCCAAGTGGTTATGATTTTTTACCAACCCTGACTTGAAGATCATAAATTATGGAATTGCTCCAGACTTCCAGTTATAGAGAAATAAATCATACAAAATTCAACTCTGAGTATAATATTCATGGGGAGGTGGAATTTTCAAGTTAAATTCATTTTTGGTTTGTATCAACATGATGACAGTTAACTTTTAATGCGCAACCAATATAAACTATATAGAAACCATATACTACACATCGAGCCAGAAATAAACTTTTACGTAATTGTAAGTAGCTGCCTAGGTGATCTATATATCATATGCATTATATTTTGATATTCGTTTTTTTTTTTTTTTGGGGTTATTAGAGCTTTTGTCTAATCGTGACGTTTAGTCCAATAATACAAAAGTTACATTTTGATACCCATAAATTTTAAATCTTAAAACTATTATCATTACTAAAAAGTTATAGCTTAATTAATCATCGAATATTGTCAAAATAGCGGTCAACATGATTTGTAACCCGTTAAACATTATTGCATCAAATGCAATTTCATATTAGTAGAAACTAAACTTTAATTTTGTGTTATTATTGAAGACCAACTATTCTATTTACTCTAACATTGCAATACTAGAAGATAGATATTATCTATCTTAATACTTTATGTTGGGAGGCAACTACAATGTAACATAACGTAATAACACAACAATCTCTTCCAGATACCAAATGCAATTAGAGACTAATCAATAAAACACATCAAATAACACAATACAATTTTAGCGTGGAAAAAACTCTGTTAACTAGGAGTAAAAAACCACGGGACCCTTAGGCCACTTAAATCTCCACTATAATCAATAATGAGTACAAACAAAGTTCTTTCTAACACTAGTTAGAGGCATACATATAACATCATCAAGATATACAATTAATCATGGAATACAACAAGAATCTAAAGAGATAACTCAACCAAAAATTCAGGACCGTTCGAGAGAAAAGAGGTGCTCCATGAGACCGACCTAGGCTTCGTAAACGATCTCCACCGTTCGGAATGTGCCTCTATAAAATCATGAACGGTGTGACCAAGTTTAAATGGCAGTCAGCGGTTGGCGAATTGCTGTCAGCGTTTTAGGTGAAATTTGGTCGGCTGGAATTTATTTAACGATGGCAACTTTCTCTATTTTGTTCTTGTTTTCTTACGCGATTAATACTATTCTTCTTTGTTGGATAATAACAAAGTACCACATGAATTTTAACAATGCTGGGCCACTCTGAAATTAGGAGTAATGTAATGATTTTTCATTGTTTAATTTCGTTAGGAATGATAACCCAACCGCTTTTCAATTTCAAACCATTCTTAAGGAATTCCTTGACTATGACTCAGCCGCCTCTTGTATTATAGAAAAGTTCACAAAGCTCTTTGGCTTTGAGATCGATAAAAATCAAAATCCATATATGAAGTTGTAGCTGCTAGAAAGATTTTATTGTTATAAGTATATCTCCGTCATTGGCAAGCTGAGAAACCTGTCACAGGTACAAAGAATATTTATCAAATGATTGAGGTCCGACTATTAGGCTATTGCTCTATAAAAGGATTACTGACTAACGTAAATAGAACTGATTTGATGTAGTCTTGGAGCAGTTTAGGCTTGGAATCTTGATTTGGGTGCCTGTTGTGGCTAGATTTCTTGGACCGTTATTATTGATCATAGGCCCAGACTGAATTGATAGCAGCTAGTTAATATGATCACAAATTTGGATGAAGTACGGATCAGTCAGTGCAAGCTGGATGGAACTTAGTCTTTTGAACGTTTTGACTTAGATATATATGGTTATTTGGGAAGAGGCGTGGCATTTGATATCACTGAACGTCTTAGTCTTTGGACTTAAATGCTGAACTTTAGACATTTGTCTAATGTCCTTCTGGTGTCTTATTGAGCTTGATCTCGTCTGGTAGGCGGGTTCGAACACTTAGTGAGTTATATGTATTTCTTGTTAAGAGGATGCTTTAGCGGCACCTGTGTTTTTTCTAGATAAAATTTATCTGAACTATATCATACGCCAGATTTCTGCTGAGGGGCTTTGAGGCTTAATCATATAGTGATTTTAATTTATGAGATAGAAGACAGTGTGATACCAGTTTGGATGTTAGTCGCAAATTCACTGGCGTTTGTGATAATTCAACAATTTGCCTTGTTTTAGGCACCTATTTTTCAGTAATGAAGATGAAGAATTTTTGTGTTCTTTCTCCCAATTTCTTGATTTAGGCCTTGTTTTTTGGTCTATTGGTTGAAGATTTCTGGGTTTTATGATCGTGTAACGGGTGTTTTTGAAATAATGATCTTGAAAGGTTTTGTGGAAGAAATATTGAAGTTATTTATAATTAAATTCTCGAAGCTTTTTGTTGTATTTTGTTGTGTTTTAGGATGAAATTTCGAATGAATAGGGGTATTTATAGGCTTTGATTTAGTTGGTTGATGGTAACGGATTTTAATCTTAGGTTGAATTTTAGTGAATCTCGATCGTCGAATTTTATGGAATTCTTTGTCCACTACTCAAGGCAAGTATGATGGAAAAGCAGGAGTTCGGGGTCTTTGGTGGCGTTTCATATTATTCTCTTTTAAAACATTCTTTCACAGAGTCTTCATTTTAAAATTTCAGAACACTTCCTAGAACTTAGTTTAGTAGAAATTAATGTAATAAAATTGGGGATTTCGGAGGAGCCGCCGTTTGAGTTAAATTTTAGGGTTAATTAATGCTTATAAAACCGTAATTTCGATTTCGATTAATGTCGGAGAACAATTCTCGGAGAAAGCGCTGCTCGTTACATGTTAGATTGTCATTAGAACTTACAGAATCGAACTCTAATTATCACATACCGTATGATAATTTTAACAATCAATTTCGCCGATTAAAATAAATCAGGTAATTAATTATTTAATTAATTTTCGACTGACTCTAGTAATGAATCTCTATTATGCACAAATCTCTGATTCTCAGTAAAGCTTTCCATAGTCTTTAATGGCCCATGACTCCATGAGTATATCTTATTAATATATAAATTATGATCATACGAAGACATATTAGCAACCCCAGTCCCCAATAATCCAATAACATTGTGATCAGTAGGTCCAGTGACCAGGCACAAAATACTGCCCAATAGTTCAATACCATATCACTTGATATCCTATAATTTGTTAATGATATTTACTATTCAGGATTTAAGAATGAATTCAACTGAGTTGTTTTTCACACAACAAGCAATCATAACCCAAATTCCTACTATAATAGAATTACCACAGATGAAAAGAATCTAATCAACTCATCAGAACATCAACATCTAAGTCAATACTTCATCTAAACCTGATGATATTTTAAGAATGTTTATATTAACGATTGCAGCAAACAATAAACTAGTGAATGCAGTGATATCTATCAATATTTGCCCATCGGTTTCAACCAAAACGTCTGCATATATACGCGTAAATCAGCAGCTCCTAATTTCAATAGAAGAAATTCCAATTGAACTCGTATCAAACTTTGAACTTCATTCCAATTTTGAAATTAAAGTCAGAAGTACTCGTTCAACAAATTATTAGACCCGTTGTATTAAATAAAATTGATGGAGATTTTCCCTCCTCTTTCTTTTTAAATAAACAATAAATTAAAAAGTTGACACTTGACACGTTCTAACAATACATCTCAGTAATATTATACTCCATCTTCTTCTTTTTTCTTTTTTACGTTTCGTATTGAGATGGGCTTTTAGTATCAATTATTATTAAGCCTTAATGTTGAGTATAAAATTATATTATAAGCTATTTTGAAATAAATAATAATATAAATCTTATATTTATATAAATAATGAGTAATTAGTAATTAATGATTAAAAGAAATTTACTTTTTCAATATAATATAAAATAAAAAAACGAAAATAATGTTCTAACTAATTATTTAGATAATCATTTAAAAACTGTAAATTTTACTATCCGTAAATCCTATTTGGATATATATTTAAGAAATAAATTTTAATATATAACTTATTGATATCTAATGATATTCATATTTTAATAAAAATACTAAGAGTATCTAGAATTGAAGGAAGGCTTGCAAAATAGTAAATTTAATTTAGATCAGACATGAAATAAAATATTTAAAAATAACTTACATTAATATTATTAAAATTGAGTTTATAATCTTTCAAATTTATCTCTATAATAACACAAATAAATATATTCCTCTTCAAAAGCTTTAAATAAAACAACCATTCTTTAAATCTATTTCAAAGTTCTTATTCTATATTATTATTCTAAAATAAAATGGCACCTATTATCCTCCTAATCTTGCTCCTAGCAGGCTCCCAAACCATAATGGCAACTGAAAAATGGAAAGTCAACTTAAGTGCCAAAATAAATGGTCCAACAGCTGACTGTGCTTGTACTAAGATTTTTCTTTTAAATCTCTATTAAAAGCCACGAAGCCCGGCCAGCCTGGCTTAACTGCAGCGTTACTGACAGTCGATGTAAATACTTCCTGTCGTCGGGTGGGTGAGGGAAGTGTTGGTAAAAATTAGACCAACAAAAAAATATGTTGGGTATGAAATACATGAGAATACTTTTGGAATAAGTACGTTAGAGGCTTCCATGCAAGTTGTGCCTACTGGAAATGATAGTTGTATATTCAAGTGGAATATTGTTGCTACTCCTATTGATGGGCTGACTTATGGAGGATTTGCTAGTTCATTTGAAGTTCAACTTCAAGGCATTGTGGCTTTGATTGAGACCTTGTTTTGATCAAATTAGACAGGTGAGTTCAGATTATGGCATTTAGAATTCTTGTAATTTTGTGAATTGTGAAAGGTTCAATAACCATATACACATTATTGTTGTATTGGAGTGTGATATGATTATACTCGTTTGACTTTGATTGTTGTTTTATTTGCTTATTAGTGAAAAACGTCGGCATTTTACCTGGTCGAAAGAGATTTAATTGGGTCATGGTGCGAAAATTTAGTGGGTCATAGTGCTGGGCTGTTTGATTCAACAATTAATCAACTAATTAGAGGTCTCTCAATTATAGAGATGAGGATAATGTTTGATACGATAGCATGGTAACTGAAGCAAAATATAACATGTATATGTCTCCATCATTAGGCTAGAAATTTAATAAAAATTAGGTTTAAGTAGTATAAAATTAATCAGGTGGATGTTGTGTAAAGTGGATAGAAGTAGTAGTGTAAACTTGACTGAAAAATAGCTTTGTAAGTAGAGAACATGTCAATTATAAGTAGTAATATAACAATTGAGAAAAATAGCTTTATTTAGATAGAAGATGTAAAATAGAATACTTGCCAACTGAGATAAGTTGAATCTTGACAGATGAAATTAGTTTAGTAAAATATTGCTAGAGATTTTAAACACTTGATTTTACAAATAATTTATTCTACTCAAACACTGAATTAATAACCACTGATTTAACATCCTCATAAAGTTCCCACAGGAAATTTGTGCATCAGAATGAAACTAAAGAAATTGCAACAGAAGCATCAACAAGTTGGTGTAGTCTCACAATCCTAGACACTCGATTGTTGGCGAAGCTATGTGAATAACCTAAAATAATCTAAATGGAGAATTACAAGTCCCATCAGTTGTTGTCATAGCACAAAGTTAATGAAACTGAATAACTTAGAATCACAAAAAAGTAGCAGAGTTCTAAAAATACAATAACGTCATAAGAGATAGATGAAAGTTACTATACCGGGTATTAAAATATACAAACGAGATCAATGGAAAACAAAATGTTGTGAAATATTAAACCAGCCTACATTGACATCAAGAGGCACCAGAAAACGGAACGCCACAAAACATAAACCTCTGTGAGGAAAAAAAAATCAAAATCTCAACTTGTATAAATTATACTCGTTTTACAGCTATAAAAAATCAAATAAAAACACAGTAAGCCAGCATAGTTTTCATGTCCTATGCGGACGAAACTGCTTCTAGCCAAATCCCGCCATGTTCATCATACATACAAATACATAGCTTGATATAAATATCACAATTAGTATTAGTAATTAGTAAAAAAAAAAACAGAGCAGATGAACCTCAAAATATACCTACGGAGAAATTACCCAGACATGCTGACCCAGCCGCGTCGCCGTAGAAGGTGTAGAAGTTGGCCATGCAAGAGTAAATTGGAAGGTAAACATGTATCGGCCTACAACAGTAATGATTTATAAATCCTAAACTGAAAGAAAAAAATCAAGGAATAAAAATGAAAATGGTGCAGCGGACACCATCCTTACATCAATAGAAAAATGATTCGCGTGAGGGGTCTTATAAGACACCATACATATTTAGTCGCAAAGAGACAAACAAATATTAATAATCAAGCAGCGGATGAGCGAAGTCTTATAAGTAGGATAATAAGGAAAGCAACGTACTAGCGAAGGTGGTATCATCGATAACGCAGCGAGGTTATTAATTGATTCTTACACGCAGGCACTAACTTGCAGCCGCACCTGCGTTGTGGAAGGCTATCCGGGCAGTACATTGGGAGGATCTCATGATAAATGGCACAGTGAACAATCACATCACACAGTATGGAGATGTATACCTCATTTCGACAATGGGGAAAGCATTCCTGGCTTTCCTAAACTGCCAAATAAATATTTCAATATATGGCCAAAATCGACGCTTCCAGGAAGGTGAGTATAGTAGTAAAACTAACCTAAATAGTATTCATGTTATATCCGACATTGATGCAATTCATGAGCAATTAAAATAGATTGTCAAGAAAATAACTACACCAGACAAATACAAACTAAACTATTTATGATGTTAGTAAAAAAACGGCTCAACATAATTTACAAGCAAATGAATTAACAATAATAATAACAATAAAATAAGATAATACATATACGCATAAAAATTGTGAATGTCTTAACGTGTTTGAAGTTTGTCATTTAAATTTTCTTTCATTTCGTCTATATCTTATTATTAATTATTTATTTATATACTCAATTTCATTACAATTGTGTGATGATATTAATAAATAAGAAATGGAAGTATTAGTGTAGCATTAATTACACCTGATATTTTACATTGCTAAAATCGATAACCACCCTATTTTGAATGGATAAATATTAATGAATATTTATTTAAATTAAATAAAGCATAGATTTTCTTCTTCTGTTATGCAAATTTCAACAAATATATTTTTAGATTCAACCCACAAAAATAGATACAATATAATGTATAAATTTTATTTTATAGTTTTGAAGACGATATATAATGGGATCGATAACAGAGACGGAAAGTATCAATTTTTCGTATTTAATAAATCTTTTTAAGTTAAGCTACGTTGGTAAGTAATTTATTTGCTGCAATTTTGATATTTTATGAGCCTGCTTGATGAATGCATATCAATTATCAAGCCTGCTTGATGAATGATTATCAATTATCAAGTTCATAGAATCTTGAAATTCTTGATTGAAGAAAGCACTTGAAATCATAAAATACATTCAACGTCCCGAAATCAAACCAGACATTACATAAAGCATATTGGAAGCATACAATAAGTTGAATTAATCAATCAAATACTGATTAATAAAAAAAACTTAGCAGAATGACTTAATCCTTTCCTTAATCCATATTCAAGTATTTGGAAGTCTCAACTCATGAATGGGCAGGCAGAGGTAGATGATGTCGAATTTCCTTGCTCATCAATGAGTTTACCCTTGAGAAAACCTGATAGCAACTCGCCACGATCGTAGAAGAATTGTACCTTCACAACCCTCTCATCTTCACCCAACTGTTCCAACCAAACAAATTTCATTAGCGGCTATCTTAATTTAATCGAGAGATTTTCTTTTAAAAAAACGACGAATGGGACAATTAGTAATGGACCAATTAAAATGGTCCGGACTCCTACAGGAAGCAGCAGTGAGGAATTTTTCGCAATGGGCAAAAGCCTGACAGAGCAATGTCGAGTGGAGGGACCATATTCATACCTCGAAAATGGCAGAGCCATAAAATTCACATTTTTCACCAGTAGGCGCATGACCCTTGTAAGGGCCATCCATATAACCCCAATGCCTAAACTTGTAAGCAATCTTGGGAGGTCCAGAATATACTTCAAGAACTTCAAAAGCAAATCCTCTAGCAAATGTTGTTTCGAAAACTGCTTTGGATGTCTCAGTTGTTTCAGCACTAGGAACAAAAATCTGCAAATCAACTGGTAATGATGTTTGCAGAAACACATTGTAACTTCCTCCAGTCTCCTTAACTTCTAACAAATTTAGGGGCGTCCTTCCTACAAAATTTTGATTATAAAAATTAATATTATTCCATGTTAAGCATATAAATTATACTCCGTACTTGTTATGTCGTGATTTATGTGTCATGCATGAGGACATGACTTCTTGAAATATGACATGAAATTTGATCTGGTTCATTATTCATTTGATCAAACTCAAAGTTTACTATGTTTAACCTTGAACTAATTAATATTGTATTATTTACAGCATATTTTACCATAGACAACATATTTAGAGTCAAATCTTAAGAAATTGACCAAATAAATAGAAATCCAATTTAGAGTCGAGCATTAAAAAAGTTGACCAATAAATAATACTAAGTAATCTTTAGTGTACTAGATCATTCATTTAAAAAAAGAGTAAGTTCAGAGTAGTTAATTAGTTATTGCATGTAATTTATAAATCTTTTGAGTGTAAAGATCAAAGGTAATATAATTGGTTGCCCATTATTACTATAAATTACCATTGATGCTTATGGTAAACTTGTTAGGATCCAAAGTCTTGAATTGATCAGGATTTCCCTTGTGAACAAGTTCCATTTCAAATGTCTTCACCAATCTCTGCACCTTCTCTTCAACTGATCCAACAGCCCATTCCTGTTTCCATAACCAAACAACATCACATTTAAATTCGATCATGCAAGACTCAAACCCGAGACATAGTCTTTTCGAGTAATATACAAATGACCACAATAATATTATATCACTCTCTTAAATGAAATGTGAGATGAAATATGAAATGCTTACATAAGTTCTGCCATCTTCGAAAAGCTTGTTGACAACATCATAATTAGGAGGCCCAAAATTCCATTGGGTGTTGTTAATATCCTCTTCAGTCAAGTAATCTCTGTATGGATCTGAAGATGCCATTTTGCTTAATTTGCATTAACATTATGTGCACAAAATGGTTGCATAGACAGCAGAATAGAATCTTCTCCTTTAGCAATTTATGTTATGTGAGAAAAATTCGAGTTATTAGTGTATTGTGTTGTCTTTTAGAATGTGGCGTTTTAAGTGATGCGATTTGGTTTATAATCTGATTTAACTAATTTCTCGCCGTATTAAGATTTAATCTGAAAGTTGTCGATTTATGAATTCGCTTTGATGACTTCATGTGAACTTTATCAAAGGGATTCATAATATTAGATATTTTGTGTGAAACATTTATATGTCAGAAAATTTAAACGATGAAATTAATTCAGAATCAATTTTTTTTTTTAATTGATTAATCAAATTTGTCAGTTAAGTTAAGATGTAGGTAGTCAATGAGTCATGACCATTAATTATTTTGGATTGGAGCAGCCAGCCGTCCTAATGCAGTGTATTTGGTACGGCTGCTGCTTAAACAAATATACCAAATGTTGCTTTCTTTTGTTTTTGAATGGCTGCTAATATGTTTTTTAGTTTCAATTTGCTGGTCAGATTCAAAACCATCAAAGGTTGAAATTAGAGAGGTCCTCCTTCCCCCTAATTAGAATTTATTCAGATTTTTATTTATCGTTCATGATTTTAAATAAATTAAAAAAATATTAAGTAGTCAATCATTAAAATGTGGAATGTGAATTATTTAAAGCGCCAAGTACAGTCGGTAAGCGCCGAGGATTGAAGCTGCGTTAGTAAGAAATGGATAAATTCGACTGACGATGATGTAAAATAAAATGGTTAAAGCGGTTTAAGCGATAGTAAATAGTTCCTGTCTGGCGATAGACGTCGGTGGCGGCACAACGTAAATTCGTCATGGAGGTGGCAAAAAGCGAGTGTTCGATAATATAAATCCTTGCGCTTATTGAGTAATGATGTTTCAGCTGATAGGCAGTAAAATAGTGTTATGAGGATCTAGCCACCACGGCTGCTAAAGGATAACAGGCTGAGAAGGTCTTAAAATTTCAAGCGCCTGACAACTACTGTGCGAAAGTTTTGAAATTCGGCCAGAAAGGCTAAATGAAGCTTATCGGCGCAGTGGTGTTCATTCACCTTTGACGAGTGAAATACACTGAGAATATATATATATATAAAAACTGTGATTCAGTTAAATAGTAAAAATACTAAGCAGTTTACTTATTCTGCTCTTAGTATTTGACGGTTTATATTAAATAGCGTCTGCTGATAGAGCAAACTGAATGTAAAATATAGTGAATCTGAGTTGAAAGTAGCAACGTGGTCTGACGGTTAAATGATATGGCAAAATGTGCTTTAAATGTATCAGCCATATTACAATACATGACAGAGGTCCACTTGAATCAACACCATAAAAATACCCAAAGCTCTTTACGTCCAGGACGTCTGACACCCATGATGCAATGACCCAGGCATAGCTATATGACCAAAGGAGTCATAGCCTGCCTGAAATATGCTTCTCTTTGACCAGCCGATCCCAATAAATCAAATAATTCATAAAAGTATGTCTGTCGATGGTCCTTAATGATTGTTGTTCCTAAATGTGACTCATTCGACTACAACAGCGATTGAGACCATTCGTGAGACCACTCACGTAGTTAACGGTTCGCGTGTCATAATTAACAAATGCCGCGTCTCATGACAATAAATCCTGGTCGTGTTTACAGTCTTACGTATTATAATCAAACGTTCAGTCAGAATACTTGATGCTAAATCGCCGCTGATATATCAGGTCCACTAACATGATGTCATCACCCGATAATTTAAATATGCTTCTTAATGTTATGAATAAAGATGTAGCATGCCATGACATCTATGATCCAGACAGCATCTGAGAATGTAAAGACAACATAATAAGATGAAATCCCAATCTGTATTGTAATTGCAATAGCATTGTCAAACGGCATAGGGTCATTTCTTAAAATAATATAATAAGATTACATTTTCATAATCTTTAGAGTATTTAACAATTATATTTCACATCTATTTAATCAAGTAGGTGTTCTTACTTTTTAAATGTATGCTTGTAGTGCTAGGTGAACTATGATAGTTAAGCATTTAGGGAATCATAAATACTTTATAAAATCGAAGTAAATATCATAATAAGTGAAAATTCTAATATTTTATCTTAGGTCAAAATGTATGGTTTAATAAAAATCAGTTTTATATTTTTAATGTATAAAATATGGTTTTATTTCAATTAACTCCCAAAACTAGTCATTTACTCATCGATAATTCAAAATAAATATAGCAGACTCGAAAATTCTAATATTTGATTTTATAGTCCAAACAATACCCCATATAAAAATATAAAATTCAGTTTCTAAATTCTAATCTAAAACACCTTTTTATTAAAATCTTCATTCTAGTTAAATAAATAAAAATAGTAAACATTCCCAAAATTCAAAGGTATTATATGTTGGTTGAAATCATTAATAAACACAATAAATATAATTTATTTTAAAAAGTCCAAAATTATAATTTTATTTCTATTTTCTACAAAAATCCGAGAAAAATATAATATAAAATTAATTAAAAATCAAAAAATAAGCTATTTTACCGTAGATATATTCTTGGAGAAAAAACTCTATTATTATATCTATAATCATAAACATCTCGAAATAAACATATAAATTGAATCTTTAATTAATTATAAAATTTCAAAATAAATTATTTAAAATTAACAAAAATTCAATTCTTTCAAATAACAATGACCAATCAGGAGCCAAAGATCATAATTTAATTTGAAGTTATTAAATTGAGGCAACAAATTTTCCAAATTTTTGAAATCCCAGCTCAAAAGATGAAACAGAAATGCATTTAAAGCAGCGGGAAGGCAGAGAGGAGAAGATTGGTATATTTTGCTTGGGTACTGACGAAAGGATAAGGGATCAGTGGGAAAAGAAAAAATCTTGGGATTCTTCTATGGAAAAAAAATGGTTTTTGGTTGGGGTTGGAAACTTTCTAGTAGGATGATGGTAATAAAATAAAAGAGATACATTAATAAAGTCTACTACGTTTAGCTCGTTAGACATAATTCTTTTTAAACCCTTATAAAATCGTAATCAACTTTTTACGATTAACTTTTTACCTTATAATTTAAGTCTAATAGTTTGATAATTAGATTCTGAATCTACTTTATTATGTGCATTCGATTCTTAGGTGCTGGGTGCAATTAATTAAAATTTGGGTCGAGTTATTTGAAACTATATCGTTGGTTGGTTGATAGTTTAAGTAAAATTATTCAAAGTATATTGAAAGTAATACTATTCTGTTTTTATCTTGGAATGTGGTATTTTGAAAAATTTGGTAAAAAAAAAACGGAAAAAAGTAATATTTTCATAATATAATAATGTTTTCAGATATTATTCAAATTAATTATACATCACTTAGTGCTACAGACTTTATCAACCTCGAATATTGAGAAATTGCACAAAATAAATTTACATGGAATGGATCTGAGTATTAATTTACAAAGAGAGAATGCGGGCTCCCAGGCTACATCTGCAGAGGCGAGGAACATAGTACATAATTCTTCTTGCAAAAAGAAAAAAAATTTACAAAAAAGATTTCTTGAGTGAAAGATTCAAAATTTTCCTCATTTACATGATTCTCAATTTGGTCGAATGAGGAACAAATGGAATGATGCACGATTTAAAGCTAACGTATAATCTGGTTGGTGATTTGGGTGCTAAATTCAAATTGGCTTTGAAACGTGAATAGTGCCCAGGTAGTTGAGGCGCTTCAGGTAGGAGTGCAGGATTCAGGTGCATTTATGTGGGACGGTTGGTGGGTTTTAAAAAAAAAAAAAATTGAGTCAAACTTTAATTAAACGTACATATTTAATTCAATGATGGAAGTATTAAATTCAAAAACACTTCAGTTCATGCCATCAAGAAATATTTAAGTCACTTCAATTAAAAGTACATACTCAATTTAATGATGGAAGTATTAAATTCAAAACACTTCAATTCATACATTGAAAATAGTTATTCCATGACATAAGTACCCAAACATTTGACCCGTCATATATAAATCATCCAAAAGCACAAGTACATAGAGTATATACTTGAGTCTGAATCCTCTAATATATTACATTTTATGCAGCGTTTTATATTATATTAAATTAAAATAATGTATATTTTAATTTTCTGATTTGTAATTATTATATAAAAGTGTAATGAACATACATACGTACTCTATAATCTAGTAGTCTATCATGATGCTTGGCTAAACTTGGAGCTAGCACACCTTACACAAACTGGGTAAAGATGCCTTGTATATGTTAATCTGTGGTAACGTGTTTTGATTAGAGGCTCTATCTTCAAATGTATATGATTTGAGTATATATATATATATATCTTCTTGTTCTTTCGTTTCGGTATATATCTTTCGAATGTTTATGATTAAATGCATATGCTACAACCCATAATATTAATATAGTTAGCAAATTGTGTAGCAGCAATTACACAGGCACCTTCACCACCTTCAGCCCTTTGATATTTGCAATATCCTTTTGCGTCTTATTCTCTACCCTTCATATCTTTAATCACTCTCTTTAATACTCCTACCATATAATTCTTGAAAAAACTTAATCATCCTTAACAATCTATACTCTCTTCTCACTGTTTTCTTTGACAAAATATACTTGTCTTTTTATTAAGTATATGTACTTGAACTGATGGGTAAGAAGAAAACAGTGAAGAAGACCAAAGAATTATCGTTTAAGTCGTCATCGGTAATAGGACAATAACGACCAACCACAAGAAACGCCTAGGAAAAGAGGTAGGCCAAGAAAAAATATTTTGCAACAAGATGTAAAAAATGAAGAAGATGGTACTGAAATTTATAATAAGAAAGCCAAGAAAACAAGTGAAGAACAAGAAGAAGATGAGCAAAATGAAGTGAAGGCAGAAGCAGAAGAAGTGGCACCAAAAAATATAGAGATGTCAAGTAAGCAGCAAGCACCAAGAAGCAAAGCCAAGAGGAAGAACAAGCCTAGAAAGAGCAGTTGAATTAAGTTATTTAAGTCCTTTTTCCTTTAGATATTTGCTTAGATTATTTAAAGTTTGGTTTAAATATTGTCTGTGGCTGAAAAGAAAGATGACAAGTTTCTTTATCAACATGTTTTATAAGTACTTTGCCCATGCCAATAGCTGATTGAGTGAATATTTATTTCGTTTGATAATAAATAATTGACTAGATAAAAAATATTTTATTAAGAAATTATAAAAATTACATTGAAAATATAAAATTATATTGCGATTATAAAATTCATATTAAAATTATAAGCAATCGAATATTATAAAATAAATTTTATAAAAAATTATTTATTCTGAAACGAAATGAATAATTGATAATTCTTCAATCATCGCCACTCCAATAAAATCTACTAGGTTGTTGTAACGGTACGACTAATTCATCTAATTCAATACGATATGTTATTTTACTAATTCCTTATATCGAAGCTTCAGATCGTGTGTCATTTAACTAACTCCTTAAATTGAATCTTTAAGTTTGCAGCAATTGAAGTTAAAAACACTAGGAACAATAAGATCTGAGATGAGACGCCGGCACTGTCACTTGCCAGAACAAGATTTTATAAAAGAAGCAATTAACGTCTTGTATTTATGAAAAATATAAAATTTAGAAAACAAACTTAGCATGGTACCCAAAAAGAATAATTACTGTATTTTTTTTAAATATTTAATAAATTAGATTTTAATGGGAGGATGGCCTCTTGCTCTTTTCGTCCATCACACTAGGCCAGTAGAGTGTGAGCATTTGCTTGCCAACATTCAATTAATCCATCTTCAGAATATACCAATCCAGGTTGAGTTTTGGATTCTTTCACTTAACACAGCTGTAGGCTGTATTTCATTATGTGTTACCCTTCAGACTCAACAATAAATTGATAGCAAACTCCGTACCCAGAGAAATTTCACATTGGTTCACAAGAACATATTTTTTTTTTTTTTTTTTTTTAATACATATAGCTTGATTATGTTAATTAATTAATGATAAAATCATGGCTCGAGAAAGAAGTATTTAGCATGAAAACTTAGTAGTAGGAAAAACTTCCATCTAGCAACTTTCTTCTTGTAAGGAGGCTGAGCAGATGCCAATTTAGAGATAATGACGTCTTTATGGCTGAGACAAGTTGTCTTGACCACAAGAACATATTTGAATAAGAATATGGGAGATTGACGAATTTCCTTTGGTAAATACGAAGTAGAATATGCCAATTCATGATTGTATAACACTTTCATCATAATAAATAACTAGAGATGTAACTGAGCTTTAGTCAATGAATATAAGGCGTTTGGTAATGTCTTGAATCGAGTGAATAAAATTTAAAAATATTAGGTTTTCTGTCACTTTTAATTTTAACTATATATTGACGTAATACAACTTTATAAACTATTCTTAGCATTTCATATAGAGACAAATCTCCATCTTGTACTGTATTCTCTATTTTCGTTCTGTGAATTTCCATCTAAGTCATTATTAAAAAATGGACACCATATCACAAATCGAAAAATAAAATTAATTTAATAGGCAAATTCAAAAGATAGAAAATTTAGTGTATACTTCGAAATTACACATACTTTTGGGCCATATGAAATTATCCTTAACAAATAGCGTTGACCTCTAAATTAAAGTCAACAATTTTTAAAGGTCTTATTCATCAAGTCAATATAGTGGGACTAAAAAGCACACCGTGTAAAAAAAGTTTCCAAAATATTCTTTGTCCTAAATGAAACTTCCGTAACACTACTACTTACAAATAGTTGGGCTAAAATAGTAATTTTATATGTTTTGACACTATTTTACTGAATAAACATCCTCAAATACCACACTTACAAAATATTGGGGCTAAAATGGTAATTTCATATCAAATTATTTGCTGTTTTCAGTCTGCTGATAGCATCGATGGTGATTAACATGACTATAAATTCACCTGCCGTGAACATAGCTTCCTCCTGCTCCACAACCGCCGCCGCCATAGTGAACCAGCCGCTACTCTTTTAAGCTAAAGAAACAAAAAAAATCCAAAAAAAGCTCAAATTAATTAAATGCTGAATTAAAATATAATTTATATTGGAATTATAGCATCAGAATTTCGAATTTGATTCCGAAACAATTATACGCTTTGATTATGCGTATTTAAGCCAATTGAAAAAATATGCGTGTCTCTAAGTGTCCCATTTATTTGTCCAGTTTCGTATTTTCTTCTTCAGTTTCGCCTCCACATCAGCAGGTTTTGCTTCACTTCTCAACGACTTCTTCAAGAGCTTTAAGCTTCAATTCGATTTTTTCAGCTAAAGGTTTGTTGCTGAATTTTTTTTTTTGTTTATTTATATTTTAAATTTTAATTTGATTTTTGGATGAGTTTTATGCATGTGTGATTTTTAGTTAATGATCAATTAAGGTACATCCTCCGTGGTATTCCAGAGCAGGACCTCGAGGGGCCGTTCATTAGTGTGACAGTTTCATTCCTTTTTAGCTAAAGTATTTTAGTTGTGTATTTGAGTGATTTATTGCATGCTTGTTTATTTGATGTATATGGAGTTCCCTTGAGATGTGAATATATGGTAGTCACAAATGGATGTACAGTGAGAATGAAGAAGAGTTGGGCCGAAACTATATAAAAGGACTCAGGGTTCATGGGCTTAACGGAAATTATTAATTATCTAGGTTAGAATTAATGAAATTATTAATTATCTTGGTTTCCATTGCACGTAACACTGTAACAGTTGGTTTAGCTTTGGTTTATATGGAATTCAATATATGCGTTGGTGATATAAGATCCTGAATTTAACGAGACATTTGGGAAATTTGGAGACTTGGGATGTTTGATTGTAGTCTTAACTTGTTTATTATCCTTGGTTCTTTGGTTATTGTTTGCTATGTTATTTGCGACAAGGTTGTTAGGCATGTTGGGTACATTGTACAGTAGCAATTATTTGTGTTATAATCATTGTGCTTGACTTTCGATAAAATTTCAAGTGGGAATATGCTTTGTATTTTGGGTGAATCCACTGGAGTAAACGAGTTCAGTCTATACGATGAGTTGAAGGAAACTAAACCACAAGACAGTCTGAAAATCAAGTTGAAGTCAATCTTGATTTAAGTTTATAAGAAAATATGCTCGTGTATTTTGAGCATTGTAGGATGAAGTTGTAATCTTCGAGTATATTAAGACATGGCAAGTGCTCTCTTCCTTATATGTTCTTCCCTCCTTTTTCCCGTCTCTTTTTTGCCTTTACCAATGATAACCTTGCAAAGTCATGACACACTATGCAGTCCATTTGGATGGGTTTCTGAATTCAGACTTTCAGAAGAGTGAGGCACGTGCTATTTATGAGAGGAATTCCATTGTTCTGAGTCCAAATTTAATTTGGTGAAATTTAGGTGTTCCAAGGAGCATACCTTGGAGTATAGGCTTACAATTTGGAACTTAAGGCAGTGCACAGTGTGTTGGGGCAAAATGAATTCTGAAGGTAAGCTGTCATGTTTATGATTGTAGGAAGATCCTTTTGGTTTGGGTAATTTTGAGTCGTTTGCATTTCATTTGTCGTTGTTTTTCCTTTGATATTACATCCACTGACTCAAACACACTCACATGTTGTAAATTATTATTTTGATGGTGTACTTTAACATCTTCAATTATATGGGTATACTTGAACATAAGCATAAGGATATTTAATCCAAATCCATTTGCCATTACTGTATGCGAGACTAATTTTTTACTACTGAGATCCTTTGTTGCATAATTTGGCTGTATTGTTAATTTACATGGAGAACTTTAAGTTTCTACTCTAGACTCCTGAAATTTTCATTGCCTTCAAGAAGCTTTATTATCTTCAATATATTGAGTTTTTTCCATTTCACATTAAAAAATGACAGGAAAGAATTTGCTGCAAACCAGTTGCGCAATGGAGGGGATAAGTTTTGACAAGAAAGAGTCAAAACTGGAGACAACGGAACTTACTGACAGTTGGCAACAACCTCGAATATGGTCATCTCCTGAAGGACTTCAAAAAATTGACATTAGCAAACAGATCTTCTGCAATAGATCTTTGAACATGAAGAATGTGGTTGCTGTCGGATTTGACATGGATTACACATTGGCACAGTACAAACCTGAGACTTTCGAATCACTTGCATATGATGGGACTCTCCGAAAGCTGGTTTACAATTTACATTACCCTTCCGAGGTTAGCTAGGTTTTTTGTTGTTTATCCTTGAGTTAATAAGGGAAAACACATGCATCAAAACTTCTTATGCCTGTTTCCTTGTAGAATTGCATGTTCTAAGCAGCATAGCCTTTAGCTATCTGAAGTCTGTATATCATTAAAATCTTCTATTTCATTTCACGTTTGTTTCTGAAAACATTGTTTGAGCACTGAAAATTTTTAGCCTGGTATTGAGTTTTCAATTGTCTCTGTGTTACTTACCCTATAAAAAACACCTGAAATAAGAGTGATGTCCTAACTAGTTTTTGCTTTTAACTTTCTATAGCTATTGGACTGGTCGTTTGATTCAACATACATGGTTAGAGGCCTTGTTCTTGATAAGAAGAGAGGAAATATTTTAAAGGTTTGTTCATTGTTCATTTTCTTTTATTGATTACTGATATTGCTTTTCTAAGGTTTTAGGTCTTAGTTACTTTTGCATTGATAGTTCATGTGACAGATGGATAAGCATAAATACGTAAAAGTTGCATATCATGGCTTCAAGGAAATGTCAAAGGAAGAGAAAGTTGCGGCATATGGAAGTACTTTGACTCGGGATGCCTTTGATGGGCCTGAGTACGCACTCATCGATACTTTTTTTTCTCTTGCTGAAGCCTATTTGTTTGCTCAACTTGTTGACTTCAAAGATAACCGTCCTGGAAAACTCCCTGAAAGCACAGACTAAGATATTTTTCTTGTAATGCAGTCCTCTTATAGTGTATTTGTGGCACCTTCAGTTGTTCTCTTTAATATCCTATCAATTCTTGTTCCGTGGAGAGTTGTAAGAGACTCGTGTAGAAGTTCTGGATTTTGTAACTAAAATGAAAATGGTATACAAGTCTTTTATATTTGGTCGTTGAAAGAGAAAACATACTTGTTCATATTCTAAATGTCTAGATATATGGTATAATCTATCAATGCATCTGTTTTGACTTTTGACATAGTATGTATTGAGAGTTGGTGCAAATGAGGAAATTATGAATTAGTAATTAAATAAATTCAAGTATAAAATATTATTATGTATTCTTCAATTCAAGAGTTGGTGCAAATGGGGAAATTATAGTTAACTTCTTAGTGTAGATCATTTTTAGAGTTTATTAAAATTTACATGTCTTCAATTGAAATGGAACCTTCTTAACTAGCTCTTGTGTTTGCAGCTATTATCGGTTGTATAAAGATGTACGCTCTGCAGTTGACATGTGTCATCGTGATGGGACTTTAAAACAAATGGTAGCCCAAGATCCTAAGAGATATATTATTTTATTAATATAGTTCATGATCCAACTATTCTTACACCTGGTAACTGAAATCATTTCTGTTAGAGTATGCACGCATTAGGAAACCTTTTAGAGTATAATCACTGGCCAACTGTCTGTCACATAAAGTTACTGCCTACTTGTTCTTTTTTATCACGATTTGATCGTCAGCTAGTGCATTCATGACTTTCCCATTAATGTCCTATTTTGGGAACTCATTTATATAGATCTTGTTTTTAATCATTATGCACTTGATTTATTATATTGTCCTATCAATATCCTGATTTATCATATCTGGTGGCCATACTCTTGTAGAACGTGCTCGATTGATTTAAGAATTTTACGCAAATAAGTCGAGGACCTTTTTTATTGGAAGAATATATTGTTTGAGTTTTGTATTACAGACGATACTTGGAAAAGTGTAAGATTATCAAAAACAGCAATGCTATATGGATGAATGTAGAACATGATTTAGGAGCGATAAGAGATATAACAATGACTATTTAGGGTGTCATTGGTGTTTCATTTACAAATATTGGAGCATTAGTATTAAAGATGAAATTTTTGCTGCAGTAAATCTTTTAATCTAAAGCTGGGATGACGATCAGGAATTCAGGTAGAGTAGGTCATCAAACTCAAGATGAAAAAGTCAGGAAGATGGGATGAGGAGTTCATGTAGAAGTTGTTTATTAGGTCATGGGGTCCTCAACTGGTTAAATATTGGTTAAAACCCATACTACTAGATTCTTCAAACTGCATGATGTCAAGGTTGTCCTGCCTTTGACTTTTGGTGTAAACCTTGGAATGTGGATCATGTTGGGTGGCTAGTTTTGTGGTGTCCTCAATGTTATGAACTTGTGGTGGTTTACTAATGTGACCTTGTTAGTACAATACTAACAAGGCATATCTTGGAGCATCATGGCATTTGAATCTTTCTTTTTATCTGTATCTAGTTTGAAGGAATGAAATATTAAAGTGAAGTCTGGTTTTCTACTGTTTTTTACTGTGTAGATATATCAATGAAGATGCAGCCATTATTCCAATGCTTAAAATGCTGAAAGACTCTGGCCGTGCTATATTTTTGGTTACAAACAGGTAATTCTCTAGCAAAATTTGTTTATGTATGATCAAAACAACTCAGTTTATCCTTTACACTGGTTCTCAGCCTATAACTTCGTGCAATTTTTACTTTTTTTAGATTCTACTTTGAACATGCTTGTATTCTGTTTTTTGGCAGGGTCCCATTGACCCCAAAAGATTACAGAAGTCTTCAGAATATTCATCAAGTTAAAACTTATTGTTTCTTAAAAAACTGTTTAATCTTCCTGTGTTCTTACTACTTAAGTTGTATTTTGTCCTTTTCATAGATATGTATACCTGAGTTTTACTGGAGAGGTTATGACTGATTGCCTTTCTATGCAGTTTGTGGGATTACACAAATATTGTAATGAATTTCCTCTGTGGAAACTCATCATCTGATGGTTCTTCCACTTTTGACTGGCTGCAACACTTTGATGTCGTCATCACTGGCAGGTACTGCTAAGTGTTAACTAATTTATTTGTGATTGATGGATAACTCGATCTTTACCCGATCATATCAATTCTGTACTATATTTCCCTTTATGCTGTTGGTGAGGAACTTGGCATTGTTTATTCTTCGAATTGAATGAAATTGTTTATTGTGCAACACTTGTTACATTCTTTGGAAGTGCCGAACTCATTGATCAGGATTTTGTTATTTTACTTCTTGACATATACTACAACTTTTTTTACTATAGAAATGAACCGTCAACGTACGATAGAAGGAAAATTTTGGGTCCCTAATGTAAGTAGCCTCTTTTCAGTTCGAAACCGGGGTTCTTCCATGATGAAAATCGAGCTAACATTTTTGAGGTACATCCAGAGTCTGGGATGCTTATTAATACTGATAATGGGACTCCAATGTCGCAGGTGAATGCAGATAAATACAATTATTTATATAATGCAAAGAAGCCTTTTGTCTGCATTTACGTGATTTATCTTGTATTGATCAGGTTGGGAGCAGCACTATAAGCCTTCCAGGAAAGACTCTGGAGAAGGGTAGAAAAGTTTTCCAGGTATCTCGTTTTCATATCTTTGTTTATGAGTTATATTTGCTTCTTTATTGTGATGCTTTAATGATCTGTTGTCTATTGTCTTTCAGGGAGGAAATGTTGGTCACCTGCATAAACTGCTTTCTATCGAATCAAGTTCCCAGGTGTCCTACATTCATAATTCCAGTTTCCCTTTTGCATGAGTTAATTATAAGGGACACTATGTGGCAATTAGGATTGAGAAGGCTTTGATATCGTTTTGGATATGTGTAGTTGATCCTGTGAAATGGAACTGAAAGATGCAGTAAACTGCAGAGAGAAAATAATTGAATTTCAGAATTATATTGAATCCTACAGGATTACATGAACTTAGCATGGTTATCCTGACCTTCAACTTTGACAGGTTCTTTATGTTGGAGATCATATCTATGGGGATATTTTGCGCAGTAAAAAGGTCTTGGGTAAGGTCACTATCACGTGTGCATCAATTTCTGCCCTAGTTGGGCCTTGTCTAGATATCATTTAGTGGGAGATAATTGATAGATTAGGCCATTTTGCATGCTTAATAACTCCAACTCTAATTCATGGTCGGCTAGGCTGGAGAACTATGCTTGTTGTACCAGAGCTCGCGAGGGAGGTTGAACTCCTCTGGCAATTGAAGGATGTTCGCAAGGTACAGTTTGAGACACTGGAAACATTTCTCTTGTCCTTAGTAGTAGTTCTTTTACTATGTTAAGTTTTCTAATCCGTGATTTGTAGTTGTGGGTACAGACTTTGCAGCTTTGAGGGAATCACAAGATACTCCCTCCATTATATATTAATCCCCCCTGGCTAGATTGGTTTGTTCACAAATAGAGAGGCCCCTTTTGTTTATTTTAACACTAGTCTTCAATTTCTCTTCCTTTTTCAAAACATTGTATGTTGTGGGGGCCTGAAGTCCCCTACTAAAAACATCACTTACCATTGTAGAGTTGTTAAATTAAACCAAGTCATGTGCCCCCTTAGTGTTCGTGTAAGTTGTTCTTGCATCCATCTGAGCTGGAGTCTTGACTAGACATGTTATCATATAGATATGCATTATGAAATGTGGGCTACCCAACAATGGTAATTTTCTGCACATGTTTTGCCTCTGATTAGCAATTACTAAACTCTGTCCATTTGCAGCAACTTCAACAATTAAGGAGGGAGCGTGACAACATTGAAGACCAAATGCACCATTTGAGATGGTCTATCAGGCAAGAACTCGCCATCTGTATTTCTTCGCAAGTTCGATCAGGATGTCTTTCTTGGAGCTAATTCTTCCATCATCCTTCTGTTTAATTTCTCTTATGTATAGGGAAAAACAATGTTGGTTTCGTCGTATATTTATAATTTGAATTTAGTCAGTTTTATCAAGATGATCTTATGCACATTGTTGCATGCAGCAATTATTTAATGACCATTTCAAGCTGGAATAAGTTATCATAATGGTGAATTCCAAAAAATTGTATATATTAAATGATGAAACAAACTCCTGCCAATTTATCGTGGTCCTGATTTTTTTAGGTTTGAAGGTGCCACTGATGCAGGCAAAGATCTCATATCCTCTGAGCTTAGAAAATTGCAGGTTTGTTTATGCTTTTTTCAAGTGTATGCGGTTTTATAGAGGTCACACCTATCATCTTCCAAGCGTAGAGTGCTGAGGCACAAGTAGTGCAATGTTCGATTCGTTGACTAGTATTTGTTAGCCAACCTGGTTATCTTTTATAGTCCATTTAAAGGAGGGGTGAAACTTTACTTCAACCCTTTTGGGGAACTCAATTACTTTAAGTGATGGGTTGAATAATCTTTAAGACATTCACCTCTGTTACTGTCCCCTAGGTGAATGTTTTTAATTTACCTTTATCTCTATTGACCTGATTTTAGAAAGGACCTGATATATAATATGACTTGCAACTAATCTACCTATTAGCCAGCCTTGATGCCTCCATTATTGAATATAATAGATTTGGACTTCATGCTAACACTCTTACCTCATTTGCGTTAGCAGATTTGGGTGAACATGCAAGTTGATAGTTATCATTTGCCACTTTCAAATGTTCGCATAGCTTTTGAGAAGTGTGAATTAAAGAGATGACCAAATCTGACCGACTTGTCTTCACATTTCTCTTGCACTTTGGTTCTTCAATTAGTCATTTATTTGTTAATTCCATCAGGCATCAGTTACTGCTTTACAAATGTGACATTAAAAGATGTACAAATGTGATCAAATGTGACATTTAAAGATTGAGCTCCATGCTGAATATATTTGTATACATCTTTCACCTTTGATGATTACAGTTGCAACGGGAGAAAGTCCGGCTGAGCCATCAACATGGTCAAAGGGAATGTCACCAGAAGGTAAGGCATCTGATATCACATTTCTCGAAGCTGTATGGTATGTCTTCCAATTTAGATGAGCAGTAGAAATCTACCATGTTCCTTTTTTTTACCTTATGCTCTTCATTATGAATTTTTTATGTTCTGGAAATCAAGTACATCATCTTAGAGTAAGAAACATCTATAATAGGGGTTCAGTTTCCAAAAGTCACCGTATACAATGTTTTTGATAAATATTTGTTTTAGAAATTCATCACTAGATTGTTATCAACCTGCACTCCTAATTTCAGCATCTCATCTTAATTGTTTACCATGTCTGATGTAACTGGTGTAAAACATTTTTGCAGTTTCATCAGGTATGGGGACAACTCATGAAGACAGGCTATCAGAACTCTCGTTTTGCTCATCAGGTGGCGTTTTCATTTACTTCACGAGAATTTAGTAGCGTTACCTCTTTATCATGCACGTAGTTTTATTATTTCTCCTTCATTCTGAGTTTTCCAGGTAGAGAGATTTGCATGCCTGTATACAAGCCAAGTCTCTAACCTGAGCTTATATTCCCCAGACAGATACTATAGGCCAAGCGAAGATTTCATGCCACATGAGTTTGATGTTTTTGTCATGTGAAAAAGTATCTTGAGATTGAAGATATATTGACAAGTGAATTAACTGTTTGAAGTGGATATCATCAGTGTAATGTAACCTGTGTATATATTGGCAAGTGAGTTAATTGTCAAGATTCAAGAATAATATTAATACTTGTTTTTCATCTATACTCTTGATAGTTGATATCAATAGGGGGAATAGTAAGGAACATATCAATAAGGAGAAGAAATTATCAATATTCTCTTATTTAGTTGACCTTTTGCTATGTTATTGCATCAACAATAATTGTTGGATAGCACACGAAGGGCGCGGAGAAGGGATGGAAATGCCTCCCGGACACAGCCTGAGTGTATATGTTCCAACTTGGTTAAAATTTACAAAACAAAGAACATACCATTACATTTACATGTTCATACAAGCATAGAGGGTTTACCTACAATATCAAAATCTATTTCTGTCAGTATTCCACAACATGTGGAGGTCAAACTTGTCGTCATTTAATCACTTGAATTCTCATCACGGGAATTGATATCCCCGTCATCGTCATTGGTTGCACCAGCATTGCCAGTATTCATCGGCAAAGGTTCAACTACCTCAGCCAAAGTCATCATGGCGAGAGATCCTTTTCTCGCGCTGATGTTTCTATCCTCGCATTCCATTAGATCATTCTCATATGCGTCAGCCTGCTCAGTTTCACTATATTGAATTTCCTGCATAATGCCAAAAAATTGAATATAAAAGATGGCTAATACATTACTGTACTACTGTTATGTAAAATGTTTGCTAACATAGTACCTCATCCTCTTGAAAAGCCTGCTTCTCAGTCTCTACAACCCATTCGTAGAAAATATTTTCTTGCATAACACTGTCGAGGAAGATGGGATCATCATATCCTCCCCTTATCTGGCGTTCTCTAAGGCGCAAGTTATAATGGACATAGAGAATGTCATTCAATTGTTTCTGTGCAGCGCAATTTTGCATTGTATTATGGATCTGATCATATGCACTCCAATTATGCTCACATCCAAAAGAAGAGCATGTTTGGCTCAGTATACGCACGGCAAGTTTTTGGAGCTCCAAGCAATTAATCCCATGTTGTTGCCACCATGCAGCTAGATAACTTTATTTCAGTAAAAGAGACCGTCATCAGATGAAAAGCGTTGATGTCATATGAGATAAAGTACCTGGATTTAGCTCCGTTCTAGTACTGATTGCCAAGTCAGTTCCAAAGTCGGCTTTCGCAGATCCAAAGTCAGATATCTGAAACAAGGTAAAGAAACATTAGAAAGAATAAGAACAATGAAAGAGTAAGTAAAGCTTTGTTAAAGACGAGATATATATGGAGATGAATCTGGTAAAGAGATCTACCTGCATTGATGCAGAAATCCTTCTTCCACTATCTGGCTCTAGTTTAACAATGCATGCATTGAGTCCCCGAACAACATCTGGGTGCTAAATAATAGGAAGATATAAGATAATGACTTGAGACAGCTAAAGAAAGGGGGGCGGGGGGATAAAAGGATTGAGAAAAGCATAGTCTCGTACTGGAACAAAATCAGGGTGATAATGATATGATGGATTCAGGAAGTAAGCAGCCAGATACAGAGGGTGGTGAGATAAAGAATTCCAGTGATCATCTATTATACTCCAAAATGGTGGATATTTACGAGGATCATCGGCATGATTGTCTTTGATAGCAAGCTTTGCCCTGTACATGTCATTGTAGATGAATGGCATTGAAAGACTTTCTTCACAGTTAATCTTTTGAAGCACTTCGACTATAGGGCCAACCGACTTCCCAACATAAGACATTTTTTTCCAAAATGTAGCACTCAAAACAAGTTTTTCCACCTCTTTACCTTCACCTGATTTTGAGAATCTAAATGAAAGCCATTTGTTTGATTGGAACAACCTTTTCAGACCAACCTTATTGTCTACTAAACTCTGCATTGTGGTAAAACTGGAAGCGTTTCGTGTGAAGGATGGTCTCAAAAGGTCTTGGCCATCAGTAAATTCTTTCTTCATGATACTCAGCAATCCAATTCGATTGTATATGAATTTTGTGATTTTTTGAGCCTTTTCTAGGCAATCCGCTACCCACTTTATTTTCATAAAATCTCCAAGCATGAGGTCAATACAGTCAGCAGCACAAGGTGTCCAAAATATGTTTCTTCTTCTTTCCTCAAGCATCTTTCCAGCAAGCTGATAACTAGGTGTATTTTCAGTAACCACCTAGTATAATTTATTTCATCCAACAGGTATGAGAGAAAAAAGCAACTAAGTCAGTCGATGGAAGATAAATTTCCGGGGTAAAAGAACACAACAATGACAGCATCAGAAAGTGAGGATACCTGTACAACATTTTCCTCACCCATATCCTCAACCACCTTAATAGAACAACTTAAATAAATGGTAGATATGGAGAATCTGCAGCATGTATAGGCACACCGGCATGATAAAAGAATTTGCAAATAGCAGACAGGACTTCCTTCCGTGATTTTCTATCAGAGCTGGTTCTACATGGTCTGCTAGATGAGTAAAATGGTTTTGTAGTCTTTACAGCCATTTGACTTGATCTAGGCCTCTTTAATAATGGAACAGAATCATAACCAGGCGATATGCCTTTAGATGTTCTTCTTGATTCTCTTTCAAATTTCGTGTCTTCAAGTAGGAGTCTTTCATTGATCATATAGTGTGGGGATTCATCTTCTTCATGTTCTTCCTCTTGGTTTTCCTCTTCATTCTCTGAGTTCATATAGTATGTAGATAACCCATTTGTTTCTGAGCGTCTGTGCCTCCTGCCAGTTCGATGCCATTTCATGTTTTCTTTTATTTTGAGATAAACATCCTCGGAGACATTCTTGCATGGAGCAACTTCTCCTGGAATTTTGGCTAAATGTTGCTTAAATCGGTTAATACCGCCACTAACTACTTTTTCACAGTAATTGCATTTCACCTTTTTCTTCCTCTCATCCTGAGGAACACCATGCTCCCAACCGGGATCAACATATCCCAGCGATCGATGAGGAGTCAAGTTGATAACCAACCCCTTATCACTCACCACTTGCTTCCCTTTGTTCCTATAGTCGGTGTGATCATCCTCCTCAGCATCATCGTTCGAATGCAAGTTTAAATATGATTGTTCCTCATACTCTAGCTGTCTTGGTTTCTTACTGAAGCGACAACCTTCTAGATTTTCTCTCATTTTCAAACACACCTCCTCTGGTGCCTTGTCACAGTACGTCACTTCTCCAGAGATTCTAGCCAAATGTTGCTTCAACCTATAAATTCCACCACTGACTACTTTACCACAATATTTGCATTTGACCTTTTTCTTCCTTTCATCTTGCGCAATACCATGTTCCCATCCAGGGTCTACATATCCACAAGAGCGAAGTGTGGCCATCACATTCACACTTCAAGAAACTGCAGTTCTACTGTTCACACCTGAATTAAAAGAAATAAGAAGCATATTAGAAGACCTCACATCGATATTCGACGAATAAACAAACACATCGATGAATAGATCCACTGCAAGGCGGTCAAACTCGGTGTATCACAAAATTTGTACAACTTGATTTATAAATCAACCAGAGTATTCAACATCTCCAAATGGATTATGTAAATGATTGAACTTAAAATCATAGCATCATGTCTTACTTTAGCAAATGAATCAACTAGTAGGCTAAAAATGAAGCTTCAAATGGAGGGGGGGAATGAAACAAGATATGATCATTAACCATGCATCCATAATACTCTTCAACACACAAACATAGAACTTTGAAGTTGCTCTCTGATGAATCTACACCACAACTAGTCAACAACCCCGGTGGAGACGATTTTTTTATATAAGAGGGACCGGATTAATTGATGTCATACTTATGGGAAAAATATTTTTTTTAAATAAAAATGGGGGACAACTCACCCCCTCTAAGCATGAAAAGTATTGCATTCCAGAGTCTGTATGGTAAAAAACAACACATTATACAATTTATTTCAATCATCGTAGCTTCATATGAACAATATTCCTAAAGTAGAAAACATAAAAATATGAACTTTAACACAAAATCAATAATTCACCAGTTCAAGCTCAATTACTAATCTATTTCCAAAAAATCAAAAACCCAATATAAAAAAACTAGCAAATTAAACTCAGATGAACTGAACACACAATATTAAACTACAAACCAAAATCTACAAAATCCACAAAGTAAAATTCAAGCTAAATTCAAAAACCCAAATACATGCATAATCTTAAACTATCCTTTATTACCTTCAAAAATTCAGTTAAAGATGCAAACTTTATTCAGTAATTAAGTTGATTTTGCATCTGAATCTATTGAAAGTTAATGAAATTTTATTATTAAAAAAGTTCACTTTTTTTTTCTTGATTTATAATTTTATTGTAAAAGAATTTAATGGAGGAAAAAAAATTGTTTATATATATATATCGAGTTAAAAGATATATGGGTGACCCTCTCTGAGTGAAATGGTTGGGTTTGGTCTTTCGAACAATTTTGTGTGATTACGGTTTGTTTTCATTGATTTTGTGGTATTAAAGTGTGAAATCGCGAACGTCGCCAGTCATTTGTCGATATGCGGATGAATTAATTATGGGATATGCGTCGATTGATTGGAGTCATTCTGCTTCTTTTTTAGCAAAACTTGATATAAAGTTCGTTTTAACACATGAAATTCGAGCACGTTAAATGGAGAAAGTCTTGTCATGTCTTCTGGTTATTTATCAGTTAAAGCCTTCTTGGGAGAACAATTTCTTCTATGATATGGACTTGAGGTTTGGAGGTGGTTTTTACTATTTTTTGGGTAATAATTTTGCCTTCTTTCAATAATGTATTTCTTTTTATGTTTTGTTGTAGGCATTGGTTAATAGTTAAGAATTTAGTATAGTACGTACGATATATGATGTAACACGTGTTATGTATAGATGAAAATATATAGATGTGTGTCGTTTTAGTTAGAAAGAATATGTTTGATGATAGAATGATGATCAAGGTATACAAATGTGTTGTTGGTTAGTGACTTGGTATAAGTTGGTTGATTGCTTGTTTCGTAGTTTGAAATACAACTTTTTGTTGGTATGAAGTGTGGGTGTTTTATTTCATAACTTAAATTTTATCAAATTTCAATATATATTCTTCATCCGATTGCCATATATACAAGTTTCCAAAACTACCCCCTAATCATTCCTCACCCTTGAACAACCACAATTTTTTTCAAGAAATCATCAAAAAAGCCCTAAAACCCCCCCTCAAAACGCAGACTTTTGAGTGTGGATTCCACATTGATAATCTCTCAGTGGAAATTCTGAAATGGGTACTTTAGGAAAAGCTATTTATAGACTTGGGTTTTGGATAAGAGAGACTGGTCAAGCTATGGATCGTCTTGGTTCAAGATTTCAAGGGAGCTATTATTTTCAAGAACACTGTATGCCCTTTAATTCAAAGATTTTATATTTCAGTTTTTTTATTTTAATTATATGATGAGTTCGATTTGATTGGATTTTAATTATGTTGGTAATAATGATAAGGTATCGGGATGAAAAAAATTATGTTGGTAATAATTATTTTTAGGTACAATGTATGCCCTTTAATCCAAATATGTTTTATTTCAGTTTTTTGGTTTAAAGTTGTAATCTTTTCGGCCCTGTACAAAGACTCCATCCTGACCTCATTATTATGATTAATATTCCGTGGCCACTGGACTAATCCTAGTGGTTTGATTTGATTTGATTTAGTTATGTTGAGTAATTATTATTACTGATCTTGAATTTTTTAATCGATTTGAGTATAGTTATAATTTGAATGTTGTTGATCGAAATGAAGTAACGAAGGATATATTTCATTTGGTGGTGGGGGGCATGGTTTGGTGCCGGTTTAGTACTCTAGTTATGTGTAGGTAAATTTTGTGGATATGTAGAGAATTTGGGAGTGCAAATGAATGAAATGATGTTGTGGATCTGGATGGTGTTCTAATGTTAAAGGTTACGCATAATACTCGAGCAATAAAGAGATTTTGGAAAGGTTATATGAAATCGATTGCATCATTGGAGTGGTTCAAGAATGTACTTACAAAACTTTGCCAAGGTATTAACAGAATGAAAACTTCAAAGAGTGTTAGGGATCAATAAAGCGATTTAGTCGAGATAAAATAGTTTTAGGCCATTTAGGATCTGGGGATCCCTTTTATGTGAGGTCATGATAAATTTATTTCTTAATTTTGATTCAACAATTCCAATCCGTAACTATCTTGGAGCTAAATGTTAAATCCATAGGATGTTTATCTTTGGAAAAGTTTGTAGATTACTCATAAATGAGGGGTGTGAATGATATTCCTAACCAGACTCCTTAATTCTCTGTCCATTTCATGTAACAAATTTGAGCTCGGATTCCGAACTAATGAAGAACTGTTTATTAAGTGCAGTAGATTATACTCGGGAATAAGCCATCATGCTCGCATGATATGAACTTGACTTTTTCATAACTCATTATTCATGAGTCGATTATCTGATATCTTGTTATTTTCATTATTATTAGAAGTTATAAAAGGCTTATGTCCTTCAAAGTGATCTTCACCTGAACAGGTTATTTATTTAGGCTTTCTGTAAATTACATGTTTAAGAATTTCCTATCTTATGCAGGGATTTTTTTTTGTTTGGCTTGTATGATGACTTGTAATTGTTCCAGTTCATTGTCTGCCTTATATTCATTCTTTGCCCATGTTTTTCTAGTGTCAAGGCATCGAACTCTGATGAACATATTTGACAAAGCACCAGTTGTTGATAAGAATGCTTTTGTAGCACCAAGTGCCTCCATCATTGGTGAAGTCCAAGTTGGACCAAAGTCATCTATTTGGTATGGATGTGTTCTGAGAGGTTGGTGCCCCAATTATTAACTTTGGATGCTAGAATTCATTCAGAATTTTATGTCATTTGAATGATTTTACATCTTCAATGAAAATGAGTCACATACTCCTATTTTTGTGTTATCTAACTGACATGTATGGACTTTTCTTGTGTACAGGTGACGTGAATAGCATCAGTGTAGGATCTGGAACTAATATCCAGGATAACGCTCTTGTTCATGTGGCAAAGTCGAATCTGAGTGGTAAAGTCTTGCCAACTATCATTGGCGACAATGTTACTGTTGGTGAGTATATGTAAACAATTTTGCATGGATCAATGTCACCTTTCATTATAAATGCTTCAACGGGCATTAGGGTCAGGTAACTTATATTCTGAGTAAACAGGTCATAGTGCTATATTACATGGATGTACTGTCGAGGATGAGGCCTTTGTTGGCATGGGAGCCACTCTCCTTGACGGTGTGGTTGTTGAGAAGCATGCTATGGTTGCTGCTGGAGCCCTTGTGAGGCAGAACACTAAGATACCTGCTGGAGAGGTATGCCGTGCCACTACCACTTAACTAGTGATTTGGAGGACTAATTTTTACTGCTTGATTTCAGACAAAAATGAATTTCTGCTCTCTCTCAGCCATGGTTTATGTTTTCCAAAATTGAATCATTCTTGTAAAGCATGTGACCATACTTGTGAAACGAAGTACAATGCCCTGTTTGATGATAATCAAAAGATATGCCTTTTACTTTAGAAGAACCACAAACATGATTACAAAAATTTAGCGTTCCAACTATGCTGGCATGAATAATTATCTTTTGACCGAGGTTTATCATTTATGTGACAGGTATGGGGTGGTAATCCAGCCAAGTTTCTTAGGAAGCTTACAGATGAAGAGGTGGCCTTCATTGCCCAATCCGCTGCCAATTACACTAATTTGGCTCAAGTCCATGCAGCAGAAAATGCCAAATCCTTTGATGAAATAGAACTTGAGAAGGTTCTACGAAAGAAGTTTGCTCATCGTGATGAGGACTATGATTCCATGATTGGTATTGTTCGTGAGACTCCTCCAGAGCTTGTTCTTCCCGATAACATTCTACGCGACAAAGCATCAAAGGCTACTTGAAGAGAATTTCTCTAGTTTTGCAAGAGTTCCGTTTCATTTTACTTTTATAAATCTTCATAACTAGTCTGGATCCAAGATATCAATGAAACCGGGTCCTGCTCTTTCTGGAATAATGCAAGACTGCTCGCCTCATGTTGCTTGTATGAGGCATGCTTCCTACAATTCAGACTTTATTTTTACTTCTTGGTTCCGTTTCTCAAATTGGAAGAGAGACAATGCTGTAAAGCAAATTTGTTAGGGACTAGTGTTTCCTGTATTGTACCAAAATGAATGCTTTCCAATTACATCTATTTTATTGTACTTTGGGGTGTTGAACTGAGTATTTACGACCACATATGAGGTACAATCGCGAAAGAGGTTTTCGGGATCTTTAACATAATGAAAATGGAATATAAATTATTGTGTTTGAACTATTTATATCTAAACTCTATTAGATAGAAGTACTATTCTAAGATATACACATAACAAGAGTATTTATGACAAGTGATCTTTTATTTTATAATTGAAATCTTATCTAATTTCTTGCAGGAAACTTAGGATGAAACTAGAATGGACACTTGATGATTTGTATGCCTAAGGTCTCGATTTACGATTAGAGAACTAAAGTAGGCTTAGTCGTCATACGACACGTGTCTTTTGCTCTGAGAGGCAACGTGTGTCGTGACTTCCTAAACATACTTATTCTATAACAAAATGACTAATCTATTTACATGTTTAGTCATCGTCTTCGTCAATCTCGATACTGCGATGACATGTGTCTTTATTACGTAGTACCGTCTTATTATAAGTATTATTACGATATTACGATGACACGTGTTACATGACTCGTCTTATTACAAACTTAGTCATCACACCTATATACATGACAAACTATTAAGTCGACAACATGCGTTCTCACCCATGTTTCCAAAATGGGCGATTTCTGTCAGGAGTATGAGCAAGCGGTAAGTCACGAAGTCTCGGCAGGTAGGTAAGCGAGGAAATGCGTCAGATGGAATGTTGTATGGCGAAATGCGTCCGATGGAATGTTGTATGGCAGAAATGCATCCGATGGAATGTTGTAGTATCGGAATAACCAACGACGAATTTTGTCCCGAAGCTTTGGAGGAGGAAAAAGTTCGAGGATGCTGCCGATAAGCAGGGTTTCAAAGAAACATGGCGGGGTTTCAAGTAAGTTTGGATGTAATGATTCTGGGTCAATATTATTAAGGTGACATAATAATCTAGAACCTTGCTTGGATGCTTCCATTGCTTAAGTGAGGATGCTTGGTCCAGGGCGGTCTCTGTGAATTATGGCACAGATTCGAAGTTCTGGGGTCATCTTTGCTTCAATTTTCTTCTAGATTTTTATGTTGCTAACTTTTTGAAGGATTGTGGTCTTGATTACAATGCTGATCCACGAGATAGCATCTTCCGTGGCATTGCGTATGTTTTAACTACCCGCTTGGAGTTGCGTCTTGAAAGAAAGTTAGCCACTTATAGAATATTTTGAATTCTCTATCTTGATCAATGAGCAAACATCTGGCTATGTATCTTAATAATGCATCGCCATGAACTTGGATTTTGATGGTGCAGACTTCAGCTAGGTATCATAACATGAGATAAGCATTCTTTGGGAATCTGTCAAGTAATTCTTCATTCAGCTCAAATGTGGTTAGAAAGGGATATTGTGGATGATATGGTAGATTTTCAATTGGACCCCAATCTAATCCTCGGAGTAAGATATAAAGCTTAAGCAAGCGATATATCATGTCTGAATTTCTGGCTTGAAGTGTTTTTTGACAGATGTCTTCTTGGAGGTGTGAAGGCAGAGACTATATATGGGTACTCAGGGTGAGTGTATAAAATTTTGGGTAAAAGTTATTACCCAAACTATGGGAGTAAGTATTGTAGTATCTAAGGCATACGGATGTTAGAATATTTCTTTGAGGGTGTGTAGAATATCAAATCCAAGTAGCAGGTCCTTTGTAGTGTGGCTAGACCCGTAGACTCTAGCTTTGATAGTGTAGTTTGGGAAAATCCGAATATATATGGGCTTGCTGATGAGTGATACTATGAAAGGTTGCCCATTTGCTGTTCTGAACTCCATCGAGCATTTTTCCCAATACTCTGCTGGAAGGATTTCTTGTTGTATGATTGTGCAACTTGCTCCTATGTCAAAATAAGCTATGACATGAATTGGCTTGTCATAATACTTATCTGGAAAGATGTAGACTTTGGCATTTGGAGATGGTGGTGTTGCATCAGCGGCTTTTCCTTGACAAGGCTCCATTGGACAAAGGTCTAAGACATCGAACTTATTTTGGACATCTTCAAAATCATCTTCAGATGAGTCATCAGACGACTCATATTTGAATCATGGCCAAAATAGTATCTTTGAGGGCTTGTCATCTTCAGATAATAATGATTCAATGTCGGCATCTTCAATGTTTTTGATTTTTGAAAGAGAGCCAACTAGTTTTTCTCTTTCTTTCTGATTTGAACATTGACGAGCATAATGATCCTTAATAAGCAAATATAGCATTTCTCCGTCTTTTTGATTCCTTGGTTCTTCTTATTCTTGAAGAAACTCTATTTTTGATTCTTTGCTCTTTGAAAATCTTTGAAAAGCGCTTTCGTTGGAAAACCTTTTTCTTAACTGGTAGTGCCGGAGAGTAAGCTACTAGGCACGTTTCTTTGTGAGCATGGGGCCGTCATGATTGTACCCGAAGTAATTTGCCTGGAATTCTTGCAATTCTTGAGAACTTTTGGTGATTCTCAAGCTTTTAGGCGACAAGAGGTTTGATAATGACTTTTACTATATGGAGTGGCATATTCTTCATGGAAGTAACCTTGCGGTTCGTTGTGAGAGGTTACGGCAAGAAGTTTTAGATATATACTGTTTGAAGTTAACATCATATATTCCTCCAAGAGCATAGAATCTTTTGGACATTCTTTCGTAATGTTTTTGAGTGCTTTTCTCTTGAAAAGCGACACCTATTGGCTAGATATTCTTACCAAACATTTACGTATAGTGGTCCCCGGACTCTTAAAATACATTGTGGATATAGGCAATAAGGGGAATCAGCAGGCGGGGAGTTTGCACGATTTGTTCTTGCATGTATGGACGAAGTGATCCACCGTTAGCCAAAGCCTATGGAATTTAGCAGAACTTATCAGCTGACTATTGGGAGGCTCGTTTCTTGGTGCAAAAGTTGCTCACATGCTTGAGACATGCATCTCATGAGCTTTTGTCTCCATTCTGATGGTGGAATCTTGTCAAGAGAGAAGCTTTGTTGTGAACTTCCTATAATATATGGTGTTAACCACGGAGGGGAGTTCAACGTGAAGTGAGTAGTTTATCGAGTGTTGAGTTGTCTGGCTTCGAGCTTCCGGCTCCCCGTGTGCTTGTGGAGAAACACCAACCATCATTACTGGTGACAGACTAACATCGTTAGAGGAAGAATCCTGGATCATCAAACAAGACGAGGATGACTGTTTGATCTCATCTTTTCTGGGGCAGCTACTTTCTCGAGGAAAGTATAGATTGGATTCTGAGATGATTCCATCATCATTTGTAGATTTCTTTTGTCTGAGGATTTTGGTTTGGTAGTCTTTGTACGTGATGGTTTTTCTTTTGGTGGAGTGTGTTGTCTCGTTTTGTAGGTAATATTTTCTTTCTTTTTTGAGGAAAGGAAGGAGGACGAGTCAAAAAAGGGGTTCGGGTTTTGAGGTAGTTGAGGAAGTGGTTGGGAGTAATTTACTACTGATAGTAGTACAGGAAATGGAGAGAATGGATCATAAGGCATACTTGTAGGTATCGGTAGAGGGTTCTATAATGAGAACAATTGTGCCTTAAGAAACTTCAACTTTTGGGAGATGAGTGAAGAGGCCATTATACCACCTGTAGTTGCAAGGTGAAGGAGTTCATGGTGTAAAAGTGTCATCTTTTGATGTATCTCTTGAATTGCTGACTCCATGATGGATACATTTTGTTGTGTCTGCTGATAAAAATTTTCCTGATTGCTAGCAATCTGTCTGAGAAGTGTATTTTGAGCTAATGCATTCTCAGACTGCCAATTCAACGTTGTTTCAGCAGCAGTGAGTTGTTTGGTAGTACCATCCGAGCTTCTCATCAAGGGATTCTTGACCTTCCAAGAATGTTTAACGTCGGCTCTCTCGAAGTCACTAGATGGAAAATCTTGAGATACGCTTTGAAATATGTTGATCTCAAGCATGACATGATCTGGGAGCTTCAGCCTTGAATATAATACATAATATTCAAAACCTCTACCCGATGGTTCGCCAAGAAGATCCGGATCTCCTTCTTCATATCTCTCTTTTAGCTTTTGTTGCGTTGATTTCTTCCTATTTTTTTTTATTGTTCTTCCTCTTGTAAGGGTTTGAGACTTTATCATCATTATCAGAATATTGCATCATGATAATGGCATTCCTTGGCGCCTGAAATGCGATGACCATCTTCATCTTTGAACACATATATTGAATTACCTTAACATCGAATGAAAAGATGGTGAAGGTTCGAAGGGTGATCGTGATCTGTGTTAAAGATGGAGGATTTTATAACCACATATGTTTCCTTAAAGGAAATGGATACTGAACCATCTTTTAGCTTGGTGAACATAGCGTTATCATACTAATTAAGCTATAAGATTAATTAAACGAGTCGGTTGTCTTATCGAGCTAACTCATTAACTAACGGCCTAAGCCTTTTAGGTTTAATATGGTGCTCCATATATATAGAGGTTTCATGAGAATTTCATTTAGAATTAAACACACAAAACCCTAAACCTAGAGAAGAAAATTTCGGCCTCCCCTCATCTTGGGATGGCGAAAACTTTCAAGTGCAAGAATGAAAATTCTTGCTTTGATTCATCATCCAATATTGATCCAGTTCTAGCAGACTCAAGTGCGAGGATTGACCCTCTGGTGTGGACTAACAAAGACAACGCAAATTGAAGTCTTCATGGATTTGGATTGTTGTTACAGGCTTAGAAAAAATTTGATAAGAACCCATTGCATCATTTGTAAGTGTTCACACATTTTAGATCACAAAAAAGAATATATAATTTAAAGTGGTCATGTTTATATGTTTATTTGATTTGTTCAAGTTATGCATATAAAATTCCTTCAATGGATGGAGAAGGTATTATTTGGTGACTCCATTTGTATGAGTAAGACTTTTTTATTATTGGATGGTAAAGTCAAATCTATGACATGATTTTGGATACGGTAGACCATTTGGTAGTGTAAAGTAGCGATGTAGGTGTTGGATATTTGTGGTGCACCATTAATTTGTAATTGGATTTGTAGGTTTAAGGTGATTTGTGGGTCTTCAAGGGTCATATTAAAGTTTGGGAACAAGGTGAAAAAAACTGTACCAGCATTTAGAGTGGTTTGTATAGTGGCTATACAGGCATGTTGATAAGATTTGTATCTAGAATCAAGCAGTGCGATTCTAGCAACCACCGGGAGACCTTTTCGCCCATGTAAAGTAAGAGCAAGTGTTCTTGTACCCGATGTGTAGGTGTGAATACCAGCTATTTTCATTGCTAATCATAGTCTATTTCGCTTCGAGAAATGACATTAGAAGCAGTTGAAGGGATGAGGTGATGATATAAATGATTGGCTAAGATTAGCTCTCTTGCTTGACTTGTTTTACCAAAGGCTTGTTTGATTATTTTTGGGAATGAAGTGTTTGGTTTGGTAAAGGCTCTATAAAGGGTTTAACAAAGGAAAGATGCAGCAAGACTTTACTTTCTTCATCTACATACTCTACTTCATAGACATAATCTAACTTATTGCTAGTAGACTTTCTAAAATTAGTGGGAATTACGCTATTAGAAGTACTTTCCATATGATGATAATTAGATATTCCGAATTCCATGAACATGTAAGTGATTCTTATTCTATCAATAAAGATGTATTTATACGACTTAATTTTCTCCAAATCATCGACTGGATTTTGTGAGTTGGGCGCAGCCAAGATTAACTCGAGGCTTTGTCTCATACTCTAAAGAACTAGCAGGTTTTTTGTTCTCGAATCTCGGACTCAAACGCCTTTCTCGGACAACACGTCCATGATTCCTTTCGAAGAACTATACCGGTTTTTGTTCTCTAAGAACTTCATAGAACTAGATAGAGGGGAAACATATTTCACAAAACTATGCGTAGCTATGAGTTAAGAGAAAATTGAGTAGTATAATTAAATCTTTAAGGATAAAATAGAGAAAGACTTACATAAACATGACTCGAATACCACGATGACACGTTTTACATGACTCGTCTTATTACAAACTTAGTCATCACACCTATATACATGACAAACTATTAAGTCGGCACTTGTCATTCTCATTTGTGGAGTTGAAATCTCATGTGCACTCTATCCTATGAAGACCTGAAATTCTCCACTGATTGAAGTGGTATCTGCAATTTTATGCCAATTCGCATCTTATTTTTGTTATCGAGGAGAAGCAAAAAATCGTTTATCCAGTGATAACATCTAATCTCGACTCCAATTCTTAAACATCCTAGTATAGTATAATTGAAAAATCAGAAAATACTATTTAAGTAGAATAAGTACTTAACAACAATCATGTAAGAGAAGTAAAGAGGATGCTTTCCCTAAGCTCAAATACAAAGTAAAATAGTGTTGATAAAAAGGAGATGTTTGAAGTGTTCACCATATTCATGCATAAGACTCCAAGATACGGCTATGGCATACATCAGTCGGACAATCATAGGTCCATTACTGTAAAAAAAAACCTTAATGACTACTTATTATTATAGGATAGAAGATGAAATGACATTAAGGAAGAGTCATTAACAACAACATGTCCAGGTCCAACCAAATGAGAAAGGCATGACATTAATTTTGGTGGCAAGATATTACTCAAATATTCAGTCTTAAAAAGTATGACGAGATGTCACTTAAAAGACAGATCCAAGGGAACTCAAATAATGAATTCTCACTACTCAAAATTAATGTAACACAAATATAATGCCATCTCGAGTAAATTTATATAGTATATGAGTGCCAATACCAGTCAGAGACTCAGAACATAGTTATAAGCATTAGGATATATGAGGTTTTTACTTCTCAATTGAAATATTCCACAAAACTCCAAATTCCCAAGATTCCATTAAGAAGGCTAAACACATAACAATGTAGTAACCCAATACATGTTGATTGCAGGCTTTAATAAGTTCTATTGATAATGCGAGTGGTACAACACTCTCATACTTTCTGAATATAAAATACTCGAGTCAACCATCGAAATTCAAAATTGGACAATCATTCGGAGCAGTAGAAATAACAAGGCGACCAACAGGGAGACTATCTATCATGTGTTATATTACCTGCATCAAATGAAGATTAATTTTGAACTTAATACCTGAGCCTTATCCAAATATATATAAAAGACTTAATTATAAAATACTCCAAACATATTAAGTTATTTTAAAATATGCCTCACAAATTTGAAATAGCAGTGTAATTCCCTTTTTAATCTCGTATTATATGGAAATTTATACATTTTAATTAAAAATTGCTTTTCGAGGACATCACGGAAAAAGATAAATAGTGCATTAGTGAAAGATCTGAAGTTAAGGGGCATGGTGAAAAGATGGCAAAGTTTGGGGAAGCGAGTTGAAAATTAAGCGATAGTTCGAGAGGGTAAATGCTAATTAGCCTTAATATATTAAGTTCATTGTTAATTTTGTTAATCCAGTAAAATTTGGAAGTTGAAATAAGTGAGCTAGCTCGGAGCTTGGCTCGACGAGAGCTCATCGAGTCTAAGGTTCGTTTAGTGTTTAAGCGGTAAAAAATTCTTGATTGGTCTGGAAAGGCTAGTTCTTTGCTCTAATCCGCATCTGCTAAAGCATGGAGATAGTGTTGTTATTGAGAGCAGTCCGAGCAAGTTTGATATGCTTCGATGGGATAGAAATTTTACCGAGTCGGGACAACTTTATCTTTGTTGTTGTTTCAGTTATCAAGCAATATTTTCTACCAGAATACTACTTAATAATAAATATAACGAATAATTGAATCGAATTTTTTGGATCTAGTACCGAATCGGTGCCGGTATACTGATCCATTGACAACCGGATAGGAAGAGTGTTGGATACATAGATCTAGACTCAGTAAGTAAGTGGACTTTGAGGTAAAAATGAGTTGACACAATAAATCCCATATTTATTATCACCATTCACCATTCAACACATCTAGAGTTATATGTAAAATGTTTTATGATCATCCAGAGAGTGAAATTATAGTTAGTAATTATACAGTTCTATTGCAAAAATTATTAATTCATGAGACATTTCATGCCCTGATTTGTTTTTTGGGCAGGATTACTAGGATGGTATCATGTTAATAAGTGAGATCTAATTGTCAGAAGTTATCATGAGGTTTCCCAAAATGAATGCCCCAATATCTAATGGATTCTGCATCCTCTTCAAATAGCAGTTTCATTATTATTCTGATATAATTTTCAGATGAAATAGTTATGGGCTTGTGGAATTTACTTTTGTGCGCTTTAGATCTTATAAAATTCTTTAAACTCATAATTACTTCATCTTTTCTTGAGATTCTCTTCAAAATATGATTAATCTAATCATGTCTATTTCAACGTTAGATTTACTTTTTAGTCTAACCTCTTGTATTTGCTTTGTCCTTCCATGTTCAGAGCTCCATTAGACAATTTTGTCAATTCCATCATGAAACTCTGTGGAACATTAGTACTTTATGTTTTTACTTAGTTTCTATTTTGTAGGAGTTTTTATTATATTTGATTGATTCACCTCTAATTAACTTTACACGTTACTAGTAAGTTCAAACTCTCATATTTCCGATATAAGTAATACATATATTATTAATTCGAGAAAACACCAACAACTAGATGATCATCAGTATGAAATAAATTTATTATTTCTCCTTTTAATGGATTTGAATCAAAATGTTCATACCTTTCTCCATATCAATGATTTATTGATACATACATCTGAGCATGCAAAACTTTGATTATGGATCTTAGATTTGATTTTAGTGTTATGCTCAAATTTTTTTTTTTTGTTCCTTTAAAACCGTTAAAATCGATAATCAATTGAGCTTAATCGTGTCAATATATCTATACATATATCTGTAATGATTACTACATTCTAATTGGAATATCATTATTAACCATTAGGAGTCTAGGGTTACATGATGTATAAAGTATGAACCGTGATAATGATAGTCAATGAGATGGGCCATGTTCATCCTCTTCCGGGCATTTATGTCCCAATAATGCCATAGAAAAGGACAGGAATTTGATAAAGAAGAGGTGCCTAACCAGTAGGACATACATGTTGGTCAGGACTTGAAAGAAAAATTACCTCATATTCTCAACAAATGTTATCACCTACTAGGTTAATACTCCCTCCAATTCATTATAATTATCATTTGACTTTTTAAAAATTGAGCTTTGGCCAGGTAATTCTTAATTATTTTTATTAAAAAATATAAAATTCTATATTTGGATTTGTCTTTTAAAATACTTTCCTAATATTAATTTTTAATTTTTCTTAATAATATAGTTAAAGAATAATTGAAGATAAAAAATTTATTATGATATGTGAGAAAGTCAATTAAAATGAATTGAAGGAAGTATATGTTATAATGTTTTTATCAATTGTAAACACTAAACAACATTCATGTTTTATTTTATAGGAATTTATCAATTGCCAATATTTTGCCATTATTTTCAATATATATAGTTCGATTGATTTGAATCACATAAATACTAGGTGCACTCGTATCATTACCGATTAGTGTAAGTTGATTTTTTAGTGTTACATTTATCTCGAAGCTGCAAGATAAGTTAGCTAAACATTCACTTAGCCTTAGTACTACTGGTATAATGGGGAAATTTGGAAGAAATAGAGCAAAGGGAAGTATAAACACATTTTTTAATTTCTAGTATCCTTTCAAAAGAATTTTAACTAAATGATACATCTAAATTGTAAATATAAAAATCTCTTTCCTTTCACCCTTAAGATTCCTTACATAAATCGTCAGTTTCAGGGTTCTGAGGAGGGTCGTGGGACCCAGAGTTCTGGGAGAGGGGGTCGGCGGATTTATTGCAAGTGGGAAAGGGCAGTCGGATTTCAGGAAGGGATAAAGAAGAGGCGGGATTTGCGGTAATTGATGAGTTATAGTGGTTGGGGTAGTGGTTTGGCCAGAGATGCGGTGGTGGATTAGTGGTGGGGAATTGCCGTGAGTGGTGGTGTCGAGGTGGGGTATTGGTGGTAGTTTGAAGAATAGGAAAAAGAAAGAGGAATGGGAAGGTAAAAATGGAGGGGTATTTTTGTGTTTTCTGAATCATGTTTATTTAGGCAAAAAAATTATAAAGTCTTCTAGAATTAAAAGTTGGTTAAAATTGTGCTATTTTTCAAAATTTCTCAATATCATCCTATATATCTATCTATATATCATCTATACTATATATCTATAATCTAATTTTTCTATTTTACCCTCTGATAAGAAATTTAATTTTAATTTTTTTATACTTCATGGTGTAATCGTCCCTAGCAATATATATTACCATGAAACTAATCTTATAAATATTATCCTCGTAATATACGTAATTATCACCAAGAGAAAATAAAAAATTATTTCACAGTCCTCTATCTTTATTTTTTTCATAGTAACTTTTTCATCTTATTTCTTTTAGGTTTTTTTTAATTTTTTTAATTATAATTTTATTATAAAAATAATAAAATAATTTGCTTGTGACAATTATGCAGCGTATAGCTAGTAATGCGTAAGAGCCAATTTCGGATAAATGTTCACAAAAGTATTTTAGGGAGTTAAATTATAAAAATGACAAGAATTGGGTTCATCGACTTACACTAAAATAGGGTGAGCCTAGTAGAGTATTCACTTTCGAGCAGCCAATGCGTCAATTTCTCTAGAATTTTCTCTAAAATACACTTAAAATCGTCAACACTATTTTGGGGTTATGTTTATGTATAATAACTTTGCCGGCTATCGTTATTCACCCAAAATATAAAAATAGTGTATTTCAAGATTTTCATTAATGTAAGAAAAGTTCAAGTATGGAAAAAATATTATAGGGAGCGGTACAAATTTGAAGTGTGTGCAAATTTTTTTAAGGGCTCAAATTATTTTAGGAGAGTTGAAAAAATATTATTTTGAATTTTTTAATTTTTAATCCCTATTATAGCTTTAGGGGAGCTAATGCACATGCTCTCACTCCCATTCATACCTAAATTTATACCTGTATTTTCGTTTTTTCCCTCATTTTTACTCTTTTCAATTATATAAAAATAAATAAATATTTTCATCATAAACAAATACAAATTAAAAAGATATTTCATTGACATCCATATTTAATATATTATTTTATTCTTTTTAAATTTTAAGCTTATCCTAAATTTATTGACATATTTTAAATATTTAATTTCCGATTTTGAGTGAATAATATGGAAAACAGCCCCGAAGTATACGTAAAAGTGAACCAAAAAAATAAAAAAGTGGCGGTTGGGGTAAATTTGGAAAATTATGAGAGGCTGATATGAAGATACTCACAAGGCCAAAGTTTTCTGTCATCATGTATTCGTGTATCGTATTTTATTGATTGTCGAAATATCTTAAGCGTAAGCTGCCGAAAAAAAGCACTGCCATTCTCGCATTGATACATGTAAGCAATTAACATAGCTATAAAATGCGTAAGCTACTTAAATCTTTCGCTATACAAAGTGCGTAACTATCATTACTCTTTATACAAAGTGTTAATTCTGAAGCAAATGAAAGTATAATGTATTTGCTTGCGAAACTCAAATATAAGTTTTTTAGACACTTAGGTTAAAATCAAAACATCAAATATTAGCATTCTACATGCTTAATAAGCAGAATTAGAATAACTACCAATACTCTTTATACAAAGTGTTAGTTATGAGAACTAATGAAATCACCATGTATTTGCTTGTGAAAGTTAAATATAAGTTTTTTTATCGTTACTTTTCTTGAGTATCAAGCATAAATATTTTGAGAGAAGATATGAGACTTGTTGGACGTATGGATACACTGAATTCTTATTGCAATTTATAAGTCATCATTTGATCTACTAATAAGATGATGGCGAAGAGGGTGAAAGTGAACAACTGCCACATATCGATAAATTTTGGTGATCATTTACTTGCTTATTTTAAGTTGGTATTTCTTTCATAAATTGAATATATTATACTAGCAATTCAAAAAAAAAAGTTATTATAAATCACGATTGAATTGATACTAGCTGGACTGTGCATCGATAGATAATAATGTATAATACAGTATCATTTTTATGTTACAATTTTGGTAGCTCACAATTGCATGTTGTACAGAGGACATTTATAATTTTGACCAAACATTCACTGATAATTAGTATAATAATCAATTTTCAACTATAAGATTCTGGTAGTTCGTCATAATTAAATGTTCTACGGTGAACGACCATGAAAATTATTAATGCATTAAATATCATTCTGATAATACTTAACTTAATGTTATGGTTCAACTATTATTGTCAATAAAAAGTCGTTATTGATGTCTCAATTTTTAATTAATTCAACTATTAATATGCTTTATGCATTCTCACAATATACAAGCAACACATCTTCATATTCAAGTTGTCACCTATTTTTACCCAATTATTTTTTAAAATAATATTTTTTTAACGTTATAAATGAAATTTAATTGGTGATTAAAATTTAATCTCACAACAAATGAAAACATCAAACTGAAAGATGGATGAATTACAAGCTACATACTTTAACTCCATCCAATATTTTCTCAATATAATTAATGAAGTGTTGAATTCAACACAATGTTTGGTAGATACTATGTATATTTTACAAGTATTAAATATCATAAGATACCAAATGAATTATTTAGAAAAAAATTATTTTTTCACAATAGTTGATTGTTTGTATTTTTAATATACATTTTTACAATCCCAATGTAGTTTTTCTCTATAACTTAATAAAATATTTTTCATCTAAACAATCATTTATTTTAAAACGAAGGAAATAGTGTACAAAGTATAAATACTAATTTCATTTGAAATAGATGACCATTTAGCAATTTTTTTTTATATCGTTTTGACATCCGACCTTCATTTTTATTGATTGATAAGTTGATATCTTATGATTTAACATTTTTTTTTTTAATTTCTTCTTCTTTCATAAACAATAAATTATTTAAATACAAAATAAACCTGAAAAATAACACATAAATTGTTCTCCAATGATCATATTTTCAACGATGAAAGAGTCGGTGTTCATTTAATCAATCAATCCGTATGTAGACTTCTTCCAATAAGTAAATAAATACAAATAAATAAATAAATTGCCACACAAGTCAGCAACACCCAATTTACAGCATATTTCCAAAGTTTCCACTTTTGCCCTTTAGTTGACGTTAGCAAAATCGAAAGAATATACATACCCAGTACAATTATTAAAAACACATTTTTATTGTTTAGCATTTTCTGTCACTTTCTCAATTATCACTCTCTCCGTCGTCTTTGTTTCTACAGAACATTCACAAAACCAACGTGGAATAATTTAAGAAATTAAATAAACGACGAGGATGGTTTAACTCATTTCGATACCTCCTTTATGTATTATTGATTTGAAATTTATTTAACATGTATTGAAAGGTTGATTAATACTTTCTGTATGTCTCTTGATATATAATGTACAATATTCTAAGCATGTCACAAATTAGAGCAACCAATTCAAATAGCTTAACACTCAATTAACTAATATTAAACCTTTATAAATACATTATGCCTTATATTATAAAGTTCGATGATTGACATTTTAAATTCAAGTAGTTGTACACTCCAATATATACTTTATAATATTTGATAAAAACATATGAAATAATTTTATACTGTATATCAAGCTAAGCCGATATTAAATATTAATCTATCTCATATCATCAAATTGTCAATAAACAATCCTTCTAGAACGAAGATGATATCTTTATAAAAACTTAGGTATCCGTTTCCAAAAAATGGATTCTTGTTATGGAAATATTATATTGTGGATGTCTTTGTCCAATGCGAGTCGTATTGTTTCTTAAATGAGCAAACATTGACGATCGAATGGAGTTCTTTATTTATCAATTACTTAATTCTGTATTATTGTATCTTGAGACCCTATAAATAGGCGATTCGTTGTATTGTATTCTATAGCGATTAGGAAACTGATAAAATGCATCCCTCGTTATCTCTTTCTAAATACATTTATATTGTTCTTAGTTATATTAAATAGCGTTATCGGCGCGATAATGCTTTCAAGCGGAGTGAAGTGAGTTTGAAACCGAAATTATTATTTTGTGAGAAGGTGATTCGGAGTTTTCAATAGCGATAGTGGAGGTAAACTAATCGATGGTTAGCATCGACACCGGCTTTTCCGTTATTGTATGTTCATAAATTAATTAGAACATACATATAATTATGATTTAATTTACATTTGGTATCGAGAGCATGTTATTGCCTTTTCTTACTTATTATGAAAACATGAATTCTTTATCTTTGTGGTTTTATGAGGACATAATTTGGAAAATTCCGCAGTAATTTAGTGCGTCAATATCGTACACATAATTAATCAAACTTGTATGTATGTATGGGTTGCCAAACATGTTTAATATATTAGGTCTTTAAAGTGGTCACGGATATAATTTTAATAATATTAAATTGATGAATTGACTATGTTTGATTAGTACGCATTTTATATTTTGCATGTTAAAAGTGTATTTGAAATATATCACGGTGGATTCATGAAAGATGGCACATACTTCATTATAATTCCACGTTGGAGAAATCAAGCGTGTGAATGGCAATTGGGTTACTAATTATAAATATTAAACATATATTCTAATAACTTTGAATTAGAATAATTTGTTTTGAATAATTATAATAATGATACGAGTTCATATTATAATATCTTCTTTTGAAGTACTAAAATATTACAAAGTATTAAATTGATCAGGTATAACGTACCACGAATACTGGTGCTTTGAAGTTTGAACATGTGACTCCAATTGGATAATAAATATCAATAGATCCGTTTTGGTATTATATGTAGTGTAGAGCTATAGAAAATGGCAATTCGCTCAATTATCTTTATTACTCCGTATGTTTTATTTATGTAACATATCCATTGGATAATTGTTGTGTCTTAAATTAAATTTATGTGTTCAGAAAATAATTATCAAAAACTTAAGTCTCGAAGACTTATTAGTTCGAAAAAGTTAATTTCATTAGATACATGCACTTATTGTGTTAGATTAATCATTAGATCTATTATTAGTTAGAAGACTATAAAGATTTTGCCTATGATATGTGAAATTATTATAATTATTACTAGTCTAGAAGACTTGAGAAAAATATTTATTTACTACCCTTTTTATTACCATGACTAGTCATAAGACTATGTATTGTTGAAGAAAGTTTTGGTTATCATTAGTCCAGAAGACTAATCCAAAAGATTTGAATCTTTTGATGTGTCTTGAAGAATCAATTTTATGAAAGCACGAATATGAAAAGATTAAGGTCTTCAAAATTGATAGTCACATATATTAAGGGCTTTTGAATATTCTTGAAGAATTTATGTGAATGCCCTCGTTGTTTACTCAACGTGGTGGATTGACTTATATGGCCTGAAGACTCATATATAATTTGAAGTATACAGATTTCGTTACATGAATTGGATTTCATGATTACTTATGATTTCTTCAAGGTCCAAAAGTACCTTACAAATGAAATTGCTTGAGCATGTCGACATTTGAGGTAGTGTAAAATTAAGCTCCAGAAGAGCTAGCATATGAGTCCCTAAATGAACAAATTTATATGAAAGATGTATTGTATGCCTCTAGTGAATGATGAATTGAATCACTGTACATCATATGCTATCTTGGAGCATGGATAATTTGCTTCACACAAATATTTTGTTACATATTGCATAAAAATTTTAGTCTTGAAGTGGTGAGTATTTTCGTACCCATTGATTTCATTGTAACAATAAAGGATAATGCATTACGTCCACGAATGAGCTATTGACATATACAAATTGATTATCGATCTATATATCCAGAAAAGAGCACATATTGTTTCCTGAAAAACACATATTCATATGAAAGATTTAGTAAGGAAATATTATATATCAATACAGAGCTAGTTCCGTTGATGTTGTGATTATACATGTACAGGCTAGTTCGGCTAAGGAAAGATTTGGTCTTAGCGGTCGCGTGGCGCATGCTCTAAGAACTTACCTGATGTATATGATTTTTCATGTATCGATAGGGTTGCCACCAGCAATATGGATAAAGGAGAAGCAATGTCTTTTAATAATGCGAAATTGATTGAAAGTTAGGAAGAGCAAACATATTGTTAAATCCATATTTCATACATATGAAAAACTAGCAATATATCATTGAAGTGATTGTAATTAGTTCGGAAAACTAATATTTTTAATAATGTAACAAAAGTGAGGACTTGAAGAGTTAATATTTGTCAAAAGTGAAGTAAATTCAATTGATGGTATATTTGTCAAAGTGAAGCAAGAATCCATTAATGGTTCGAGAATAGCTAAAATATTGTTACTGAAGTAACACATATGTATTATTAAAAATCTACGGTTTCGATCAAACAAAAGTTTGATTATTTGGCATAACCGGTTAGACCGTCGGATGAGTTATGATCTTGAAATAATTTGATTAGAGACTCGTTAAAGAGTCAACAAATTATTGAGTTTAAAGACTTTTATGTGAGATACATGTTGTAAACTCTTAGTAGGCGATTTAAGGGGGCATGTTGAATTACATGCAATACCGTAATTGATCATTGAAAAATATTATTACATGATGTGCATCAAGCGAATTATACGTAGAAGCTCACGATGTAATTGGGTTGGTCGGCTCAAATACTTTACCTCGATTATACGTGTATCGTATATTGCAAGAGTAATAAATCATATCTTATTATACCCGGAAGGTATATACATCATATACTTATTATCTTACAAAGGTATATACATCATATACTATTATATCCGGAAGGTATGTAATTAAAGTAATGAAGCATCTATATAGAATTGAAGTAAGTTTCCGTTGTAAATTGTATAAATATTTTCAACATTGAGGGAGAGAATATACAAGCGAAAAATAGAGAATATATTGAAATGAAATATCCACATGTTATATGATCACCGAGATGAATAAATATGAACTCAAAGTTAGAGAAGTTCAAGAATAATATGAGCGATTCGAGGATAATATGAGCAGAAGTTATTTGCAAAACAAATATCGATCTGAATAGTATTGAAGTATATACGGTTGTAAACGCTCAAATAGAGTGAAGGTTCTGAGAAAAAGAACCATTGTAGGTCAAATGGTTCCACCGTCAAATTCTAAAGAAGAATATTTAAAGATGGTCATAAGATGATTACTTCGGAAAGAAATAGATGAATAATATATCTCATGAATATGTTAAAGATATAATAAATGTCTAGAAGACATCTACATACTGAAATTTATGAATGCAATGAGATCTCAATTATCATGAATATGGTGGAACTACATGGAAAAGATTGTCGACAATGAATATTGAACATAATGAAGAGCTTTATATGATGAAAGCAATAAGAGGATGTAAGTCTGTCTCGCTTAGAGTGAGTAGAAATATGATGTTTATGAATGGGCAAAGAGAGAAAAAAACACAATCAAGAGTAAGAAAACTCACTGTGATGTAAGTGAGAAATTTAGATTTGAAGTCTAATTAAAAGGCGATACTAGTCTCGAAAATATATTGATATCTGTGAGAATAAATGACATGATTTGTCTTATACCCATGTTAAATGAGTTATAAGGTGATCACATCGCCTTTTGATAGAGTATCAAAAATAATATATGTTTGGTAGCAACAAAATATAACACTGCTTGATATCGTCTTGATTTGTGATATAGCATCTTCAGAAATGATATCATGACATGTATAAAAGATTTATAATCTTTGGAAGCACATATAAAGATTTATGATGCTAGAAGCATATATAAGGATTTATGATGCCAGAGGCACAAATTTATATTCCTGGGAACTTAACTCACTTGAGTTAGTATGAGAAATATTTGAATCTATTTAAAGTCATCTAGAAGATGGATTACAAGTTTGAACTGCATTATTAAATATTCATTTGCATTTTATATATTGCATGAATATCTGAAGTATCGATAGAGTGTCATACGTGTTTAAGTTTGACTATATTATGTCTTATATGATTATATGATTTATTTATTTGCTTATTATGTGACAAGAAATATTTGAATTATCAATTCTATGTTGGTTTGATATTACATATCAATGATTGAGTTATTTATCATGTTGATGACTAAATAGTCATGATACTGCGAAGATCCGTTATAACTTATAGACGCTGAAGAGTTCTGAATGACTAAATTATCATGAATATGTTAGTGCAAGAAAACTCTAGCAGAGTTCTCAATTGCTAGACAATAAGTCTACAAATGGATTTGGAAAGAAATACCTTGTGATGGTATGACTCCTTATGCGAGTCACTTGAACTTTGAATATATATGAAACATGATAAAATGTTTCATCTCAAGCAAATGAGATTCATGGGAGATAACTAGTATCTCGTTTGAAAGATATGAACTTGGTCCTGAAATACCAATTCTAATGTATTGCCCACAAGCGTCTGATTGCATGTCATCTGATGATAACAAACGCTTGTAGAAACTTTATTTGGATTTTACTTGAATAATCTAAGCGATGATCATCGGGGAGGAGATATGATATAGAATGATGATATCATCGAGGGGTAGATACGATAATACATTGTACTCTTTTTTCCTTTCCTTAAGTTTTTCCATTGGGTTTTAACGTGGGTTTTAATGGGAGCAATTCTTGAAGCATATCTGAGAAATATAATCTTTTTGTTTCTTGGGTTTTTATCTGCTGATTTTTCTGTTGACTTTAACAAAGATGATTATACGAATGATCTTCGTGGCGTTATTTACATGTAAATATCGGAGAAAAAGTTTATGAAAATATTGATTTATGTTTATTAAACATTATTGGAACTCTGAAGAAGCTTCGAGTTGTAAACTTATTGAAGATGGAATTTGAGATGAAATACCTTAGATTAGTCACATTACTTATCCAAGCGATTATAATATCACCGGATGTGAACATTAGCTATTAATATTGAGAAAATATAAAAAGATACATATGATGTGAAGAACCCGTATATAAGTGTCTTTTAAACTATTTAATTTATAGGCAATTATATATGCTAATACATGATACTTATATGATTTTATTGGAGGATCACGCATAGATGATCTTTATTTATTTCACAGTGACATGTTGTAGTGATATAGAGCAAAATTTATATCCCATGGCTTGTCGTTCGGACATCTTGTGATTCTTAAAATTGCAAAAGAAAGAAAATTATGAATGTGTTGATTGTGAATTATGATCCAAATGGTCATGAATAACTTTATGGTTTTATTATGTGGTCAGAACGATCTTGCCAAGTGATGTTCAATCGTTTCGTTCGTGTGACAATCACAGGAATATTTTATTTGAATGTTCATTCTTGATATTAGAAAAAGTTATCGCGAAGTATAATATTCATTCTCAGTAGAAATTGATGTCAGTGATGTAGTCGTGAGGGGAGTTGAATGCCAAATTGCTCTTTTCATGTCTGGGGGTTTGTCCACAAATTGGATTTTCACGATAGCGTATGTTGTTGAGAATAATGCTGTCTTTTTATTATTTGGATTTTTATCCCCAGAGACGGGTTTCGCAGTAAGGTTTTAACCGAGGCATATTTTAGTTAATTAGGCGTCGAGGGAGTGTTATGAGAAATATTATATTGTGGATCGAGTCGTGCTAGAAATGGAGCAGTTGATGGTGATCGATTAAATTCTTATTTGCAAAGGATTCTTGAATTCTTTATGGTGTGTATCTTGGAAGGAGCATAAATAGGTAGCTCGTTATGTTATATTATATTACTTAGCGATTTGGAAAGCGATAAAATAAGCAGGTATCTCTCCTTATTTATCTCTATATTTATATTGTTCTTAAACAAATATTTCACTACTATATAAACTAAATATGTTTCCAAAAAATATATCATTTTCAGTTTAATTTAACTCCAAAATGGCAGCACACAAGAAGAAGCTCTCTCAAGCTGGTGGTGGTGGTTACGACGGCGTTTTCTCAGCTCCGGCGGCGGCGCAGAGGTTCAAACCACCGTCTGCGGCGGAGGACTACGCCGAGATATTTGGCGGCGCCACCAGAGGCTCAAAGATTCCGGTTCTTGATCTTTCGAGTCTTGATGAAAAAACTGAGAGTTTTGGGAGGTTAAAGGTGGATTATGAAAAGGTTTTTGGGGGGTTTGAGGATGATTTAGCTCTTCCTTACGAAGAATTGTTGAGAAGAAGCTCAGAAAGAAATAGTAAAATGGCGAATGATAAGAGGTGAGTAAGCTTGTTTGAGTCCCAAAATGTTGTCAAGTTTGAGTTTTTTTATGTTGGGTTTTTGTGAATTATGAGTTGGAATATTTTTTGTATATGTTGTGTAATATTTGGTGAAAATATGAGAATTGTTGAAAGGTTATGGTAGTCAGTGGAGGAATTAGGGGTAGGGGGGAGGGAGGATGGGAGCAGTCGCCTTCTAATTTTGTCGCAAATTTTAATTTATTAAGCATTTTTTTCAAAAACTATAGTTATTTTTTTAAAAATTATGTTGTTCGCCTCAAATTTTTGTAGGTTTTTTTTAGAAGTATGGTATAAAATGTCAAGCGCTCTCATATAAAATCTTAGTTCGGCACTGATGGATGCTAGTAGCTCTCTGGTAGCCAGGCAGGTAAGCTTGCTATGTAGTAGTACCTATGTCCCAAAATGCTGTAAAGTTTGAATTTTTTATGTTGGGTTTTTGTGAATTGTGAGTTGGAATATTTTTTGTATATGTTGTGTAATATTTGGTGAAAATACGTGAATTGTTGAAAGGTTATGGTCGTAGCAAAATGTCTGGTAATAAAGTAAGGTAAGCTTGTTATGTAGTACCTATGTCCCAAAATGTTGTCAACTTTGAATTTTTTATGTTGGGTTTTTAAATTACTAGCTTAAATATTCTTTTGTAAGAAGAGGTTCTGGTGATAGCAAAATGTCTGATAGTAAAGGGAGGTAAGCTTGTTGTGTACTACCTACCAAAAATGTCCCAAAATGTTGTCAAAGTTTGATTTTTTGTTGTTGGTTTTTTAATTATGTCCCATTTTGTTGTCAAGTTTGATAGCTTAAATATTTTTTGATTGTTCGTAGTTTTAGTGAAAATATAGCATTTTAAAGCTATTATACTGTTACTCTATTAACATGATAATTTTGGTTCAAATCAAAGTTATGCGTGTCAATTAAGCGCTCAAAGTTTGTTAATTTTGGCCGTAGAAAATGTTTTTGGATGGAGGTAATATGTATAAAACACACTTGTATATGACTATATGTATGTGTATCTGCTTTCCGGTTTTGTTGTTGACATTTTGGTCAGGATGATTATGTTTATGTCTCACAGTAAAGCTAAACCTATATGTTCCTTGATGTTTTAGTTTATTCTCGCTCAATGCAAGCAGTGATTAATATTCGTGGGAGCATTTGTTGATCATCAAGTCAGCATAGAAGTATAACATAATAAGCGAATGTTAACTTTATTGCAAATCTTTATAGTAGGTTAAATTTTTGTCGTGTCTTAGGTAGCATCCTGAGATATCATTTAACATGCAATGGTTCATTGATGATTCTTACGTATCCGCATGAATAAACACACACACACACACTTATTGACGATGGTGTTGTCGTTTAGTATGTGAAGCATCATTAATGATGCTCACACGTCTTTATCGACGAACTGCTTCTTTTGGGAGGGAGGTAAACTATTTTCACATTTCAGTTGCCAAGTAATTGTTTTCTTCTTTCATTCATTTTGGAATCCTATTACTTCATTACTTTACTTATTGTCTTACCTTATTTAAATAATTACTTGTCCCCTTTAGCAGCAGGGCGTCTCTTTTTAATGACAATCTATTGCCATTTACAGGAACCATTCTGAGAAGGAGTTTCCTCCACAGGGAGCAAATACTTCTAATTTTCCTGGAAAAAGTGAGAAGCATCTATCTGAAGCCTCTGATCCTTCTTTAGATGCCATGAAGCAGTTTAACATGTCATATCTTAAGACCAGCCAAGGAAATAAAAATCAACTAAATGGGACGACACATGTAGCTAAGCTTCATGCAGTGCCTGGATTTACTTATTTTGTTAATGAACCTCCTTCTAAGCAGAAAACAGAAAGCGGAGTTCCTATACCTCCAATAAAAAGTGAAGTTAATCATACCTGGAGTTTCAGCGGTAGCATACCTAATGAAAATAACAGGAAGACTAAGAGGCTATCGCCTGCTAATCCACCTGCAGTAGGTGCAAGTGGAACTAAGGATGGATCTTGGGTTGGATCTCAATCAAAAGATAGATCATTCAGTGGAAGTGAAAGTTACCTGAAATCACAGTCGTTCAAAGCTGATCGTTCATCAAATCATCCCTTGGAACCATGTGGAATTAGAGGTCATCCGAAACGATCAAAGAGCTCTAATGTTTCTTCTAAGGACAATCCCTTTGAGAAATCTACTGGTACTGGTACAGATAGTTCTGATGAGGAGTTCGATATAAATTCCGATGCTGCTGCATGTGCAGCTGCTTTAAAAAGTGTCTTGGAAAAGGCCCAAGAAAGTATACGGCTGGCAAAGGAAATGAGGGAAAGAGGAGAGAAGGATGGTATTCAAAGATTCTCAAATTTAAGTTCTGAACGTAGCTCCAAGGCTAAGGATAAAACGAATGGATTTGGTGAAGCAAATAGTTCTAAGAAGCAAAATGTTAAGGATAGACATGAACGATTGGGTAGTCAGTCGCATGAATCTAACGTAACAAACAAGAGAATTTGTCCTACAAGTACAGGTGTTTCAACTGCTTCTGAACGCAGCCATGAACTTCTAACCTCCACAGTGCCTGCGAAGGCAAAGAGTCGGTTAAATAATACAGAAGCTGAGGGAAAGTCAAAACAGTTTCTTGATCTGGCAGACATCAGAAAGAACGTTTCATCAACTTCGGAATCTGATCAGGCTGAGATGGATAAAAGAACCACCTTTCCGTCAATGAGAAAGCAAGAAAGTGTAACCTCTCTGTCCTTTGAGAAACAAAAAAGTGTAGTTGTAGAGACGACAACAGAAGAAACCTCTGAGCAAATAGAAAATAATGGAGAGTTAGAAAAGTCGACAGAGAAAGATTTCAGAATGTCGAATGTAGAAAATAACAAGCATGTTGATGAACAGACAAAAGTGTCACAGGTCACTGCCCATACCTCAGGTTCAGCTGCTGTTAAGAATGAATTTAGGACAAGTGTAGGTCTGGAAATCACTGAAAAGGATGCACGATCTGAGGACATGAAATGTATTTTGGATGAATCGAGTCATTATGAAATAAAATCGCCAGAATGCCTCCATATGAGTGAAGAAAATAAATCAGAGTCCTCTAAAATAGAGTACCAAAAGTTGTTGAACGAGTCACAAAATCTGGCCGAGGAGGAGGAACCATGTGAAGGTTTTCAACAAGTGCAATTGGAGTTATCATTTATTTATTCACAGGAAGAGATGGAAAATGGACTTTACAGTTGCAATGAAGGAGGTATGATACAACAAGAGGCTTGTGGTTTTGTGGCAATTGATGCACCCGAGGTTTGTGGCAGTGGAAGCCGGGAAAGCATACTTAAGGATAGTCGAGAGGGAGAGGCATGTGGGACATCAAATGGACTTGACAGTTGCAATGAAGGAGGGGTACAGCAAGATGCTTGTGGTTTTGTGGCAAGTGATGATGCACCAAAGGTTTGCTGCAGCGGAATCCAGGAAAAGACACATAAGGACAGTCAAGAGGGAGAGGCCCGTGGGACATCAAATGCCATTCTGGAGATAGGTTCCGATTACTCAGAGCTTATCTGTGAGCATAAAGTGGATGAAGCTCCAACAGTATCTTACGAGGAACTAAACAAGAAAGTAGTTGAGGATCTAGATCATAATGAGAAAAATTTGGTCCATGGTCTTCATGTGGAAAAAGGTACGAAGGTTCCGAAGGAAGAACACCAGGAGGGGGAACATCAGAAGAGATCTGAAGAAACAAACAACAATGTAAAAGCAGGTTGGAATGCAGTTGGAGAAGAATATAACTGTGGAGAAGTTGAGAAGGGAATCAAGAAAGAGTGCATAGTTGAATACACTGAACTGGTCTGGTTAGAAAAATATAAAATTGCTTCAAGTCAGAATGCTGTTGAAAGGATCCAGGATACTGAAGAAACTACAGGCGTTCATGTACAAAATGATAATTTTGATAATGACGAACTGGCAGATTTACCGCAGAAATCTGCACAAGACAAGAATATTGATGCTGATGCATATGTAAGCTTGCATGATGTCCAAGAAGCTCACAGCACGGGTGTGGTTGAGGATCACGAATCTAGTAATAGCACTACAGGTACAAGCGAAGAGTTTTATAACTGTGAATCTGAAGGAAACTCAGAAGAAGCATTGAAGGCATGTGAGTTGGAAAATATCCAATCTCATTTTGAAGACCGTGTCAGTACAAGTGAAACACCAGCCCCCTTTCTGGCTGTCGAGTCTGATGGAAATGGCATAAATGCTGACCATAATGGCTCGCGTCATGAACATAAGCTCCTTCAAGAAGATGTGTTAGAAACAACTTACTTCGTTCAGAATGCTGAAAAGGATAATGATATAAGGCTGAATCTGCAAGATGTATCCGAGGACCAAAAAGCAACAAATGTTAATTTTTCTGAACATGTCAATGAAGAAGTTTCGTTTGACAAGGAAGCTGAGGATGTTGATCCCAAGGCAGCATGTCAAGTAGAGAACAAAGAAAAAGAAATGGATCAGACAAACTCTTCTGCTGTCACTGATCAGGCTACAGTCAACCACGGATATCTGGAAGAGATGATTACTGGACAAAACATTCAGTTTGTTAGGGGCAAGCCTGAGAAAAATGTTCTGCCAGAAGACAACGAGGCTAGAGAGAGCTCACAAAAGGATTTGAAAGAAAAAGAACACTTAAAAAAAATTGAAGCAATGAAGAAGGAAAGAGAACGTGATAAGGATAGAATAGCTGTTGAAAGAGCAATTAGAGAAGCTCGTGAGAGAGCATTTGCTGAAGCCAGGGAGAGGGCAGAACGGGTAGCTGTGGCGAGAGCGGGTGCTGAGGTTCGGCAAAGAATGATGACTGAAGCACGAGAGAAGCTTGAAAAGGCTAGTGCAGGAACAAAATTAGCTGATAAAGCTTCCATTGTGGCAAAACAGAGGGCAGAACGTGCTGCAGTCGAGCGGGCCACTGCAGAGGCTAGGGAACGTGCTCTTGAGAAGGCGTTGTCCCAGAAGTCCACTGCCCAGGGACGAGTGCAGACAGATAGGCACTCAGGCACTCCAAAAGACAGCTCATTGAAGCACAGCTTCTCTTCCTCAGTGCGCCATTTTTATTTGTATTTGTCGTTCTTTATCTATCCTGCCAATGGAAGCATACTTAATTTTTTATTTTTTTTTGCAGGATATAGACATGTTTGACGGTAACAATAGTGAATCGGCTCAAAGGCGTAAAGCAAGGTTGGAGAGGCACGAGAGGATAATGGAACGAGCGGTATAATTTTTCCATTTTTTTGGACATCTCACTAATTTATTAAAGAATCATGAGTAAGCTAACTTGAGATTTTCATTTGCAATAAATTTTGAAGGCCAAAGCCCTTGCTGAGAAAAATATGCGTGATCTTCAGGCCCAAAAGGAGCAAGCAGAGAGAAATGTAATATCTTCTTGGATGACTTATTAAGACCACTATAGTTTATCTTCTTTATCATACTTGTTGATATCTTTGCTCTTAATGTAATTACAGAGACTGGCTGAGTCTCTCGATGCTGATGTTAAAAGATGGGCCAACGGGAAGGAAGGAAACTTACGTGCACTCCTTTCTACTCTGCAATATGTACGTAACATTAAATCATCCATGTACTTCTGTTAAATGCCTACTTTTAAACAGTTAACAGCCGTTTATATCGCACACACTTTTAAAATTTCCAAAACAGAAGTTTCCCTTTATTTTCAATTTTTACTGCTTGCTTTAAGAGGTAATGGATAATTATACAGATGAACTTGAGAATTATTTGAGGTTGGCTACATTTTGAGTCTATTTCTGCCTTTGTGATTATTGTGGAGCATGATGCGCTCATTGATGCTAATTTTGACTCCAAAGTTCCTGTTTAACTTAGTAGAGAAGACATCTGCCTTATATCTCTTATGATAAGTGAAAATTATGCGTAAGCTGTCTGTTAAATAAAATTCTCAATGAAATGCAGATCCTTGGGCATAACAGTGGCTGGCAACCAATTTCTCTAACCGAGCTGATAACAACTGCTGCTGTAAAAAAAGGATTCAGGAAAGCAACTCTTTATGTTCATCCTGATAAGTTGCAGCAGAGGGGTGCAAGCATTCAGCAGAAGTATGTATGTGAAAAGGTCTTCGATCTTCTTAAGGTACGTAGTTCACTCATCTTGCACATTCCCCATTTGTTAGCACATTCCCCATTTGTTATCCCTCGTATCCTATCTAGAATATTTACTGCTAGGTTTCTGGTGGGACTAATGATTGCACACCGCTAATATGAAATAGAGGCATCTGTTCACCCCACTACACACACACCTGTGAATGTGATGGCAACTACTCTTTCAAATGGTTAATACTTGTGCGTGATTAGAACCATGCACTCTTAACCGATTGAACTCTCGTCCAGAATTGGTGCCTCACAATCACCAACCATTATGCTTTTCTCCCATGCCTTATTTCTTCATAGTCCGATATTCGTGTCCTAGGAGTAGAAGAACCACACCAATCCATCGGATCTTAATTCTTAAACTCATAATTTGGTGATGGATTCTTTAGGGAAGGTCCTGCAGCAAACCCACACCCTCTCTCTCTCTCTCTCTGAAATAAATCTTATTTGTGCTCTACTTTTTCTGATAGGTGGCATGGAGTAAGTTCAATTCCGAGGAGAGGTAGGAAAAATATAATTTCTGCAGGTGCAAGCCGACGACTTCTTTTTATCAGGAGATGTGCACCTTGCAGGATTGTGACATATAGTTTAGATTGTAGGTAGAGCTTAAGAAATTGTCTGTTTTCACCGGGCAAGTATGACTGACCCATCTGAAACGATATGTGACAGTTGCATTGACATTTGATGGAAAGAAAATGATCTTGAGAGTTGGTAAAATTCTCTCCCTATATACTCTTCGTTCTTCCCTTCAACAGTGAAAACTCTAAATTTCGATGAGCCTCATGATGGTCATGCTTCTTAAAGACGAGAACCAATAAAAACCGAGGGTGGTTCACTGGTAACAACCACTTGAATTGAGGGCACAGACGCACAGTACAATAATAGCGGGAATGTGAATTCTTGAAAGTTGATGGGACCTGACATCTCTAGTACCAATAATGTTTAATCAACATCCATGAAAGCTTGAGATCTAAATTATTGAGAGTTAACACTAACATCTCTCATGGTCAAAGTAAAGCACATCCAACAACTATGTTATTATCGTACTCCTAAAAGTACTTCTATGTTATTGAGTACTGCATCTTTGATAGTTTCAGATAACTGTTCCATCTTTAATCGTCGCGTTCTTCTGTACGACTGTGATCCCTGATCTGATGTAAAATCCTTCGTCTGGTCGGTCTGCTTCATGAACACCCTGTGACATTACAAGTACTCTTCAGTGAAGCACAATGCCAACGATATCTTCTTTTGTGGAAATGATTGTTCATGCAGACTACAGCATAGCATAGCATTTTAAGAAAGTATAAAAAGAACTTACGTCTTTGTTTGCAATGGTCACGTTCTTCCCTATTTTGGCGTTCTTGTCAATTATGCAATTTCTTCAAGAACATGGAAATGAAATTATCAGTATGCAAGAGCGCTTTTGATACATTAAAAAGGTAAAATGATATAAATCTAAGTTGAATAGAATCTAGGATATCTTGCCTACCTTATTTTGGTGTTTTGACCCACACCAACAGGAACTTTTCCTTCTGCCAGTAAAGACGCTATTTCGGATTCAGTTTGATAGAAATCTGCACCCATCATCATGGTATCCTGAAAGAAACCAAAGATCTTATATTTATGTCTTTTTTAGGCAAGTACTTAAACTTCACTAGTTTAATAGACTGACATGCTTGAACATATTATTTCAATAAATGAGCAGCCAACTCTCAGCTAATGTGTATTTCGAGTATTATTTCAAATGAATGCGATAAAAATGCGAAAACAATTCCCTTCAATCACAAAATTGCCACAATCGGGAATCTAACGGATATATGGTACAAGAACGGACAAGTTACACAAGAATCTACCAATGATGAATCAGTCCCATACCTCTAGTTTAACACCGTAGTCTAAGCGTGATCGTATACCCACAATGGAGTGTTTGACACTACATTCTTGTAAGAAACAACCATGAGAAACTATTGCATCTTCAATCTGGACCAGAAATAAAATTCAGAAAGTTCCATATTAGGTATAAAGCGATTAAATAAGTATAGGCACTTAGAGTTCCGTTAGAGTCTAATGCATACCTTGCATCTTTCTACTTTTGTAGGTGGAAGAAATCTTGGAGATGTGTAGAAAGGGGTCTTTGGATCATTGAAGTCAAACTTTGGTGGCTGCAAAGAGATTCATGTACAAACTCAGCAAACCATTCTCCCTAAATTAAATGTTAGAAAATATTCAAACCATTCAACCTCCTGCCCATTCCCTACGTCATAGTAACTCGTTACAAACTCTAACCTGTTCGGTCAGAGCCAAATTAGCATCAAAGAAAGACCTTATTGTTCCAATGTCCTCCCAGTAGTCATTAAACAAATATGCCTGCCAGAGTAGATGCACAAAAATTATGAAGTAACCATGTGTGTATTTGGCTTACAAGTGGAATCAAATATGTAGCATACACGCGATGATGCAAATCCTTAGAATGAAACATGAGGATTTACCTGAACATTGTGATCTTTCACAGCCGAAGGAATGATTTCAGATCCAAAATCATTGCAAGAAGGATAATTCAACCTTAGAAGTCTTAATAGAACTTCAGTCTTGAATACATAAACACCCATTGATGCAATATAAGGATATTGCCCAGCCTCTTGCTCAGAAAGTCCAAGAACAGACGTATCAACTTGCTGTAAATCGACACAAATTACCCCAATGAAATAAAGATGGAAATAAACCAGAAAGAGGCAATTAAAATTGTGATGAGGCGACAACTTCCAGAAATTGGCAACAAGAGAACTGTGCAAAGAGAGTAAAAATTCGTACCATTGCTTTCAGAGCAGAGCCTTTTGGTTTTTCAGCAAATTGAGTAATACGCCCCATCCCATTTATTTTCATCAATCCATAGTCTGAAGCTCGACTGCAGAAGAAAAGATAATTTTAGTATATAGTTAAAATGGAAGTGCTGAGAAACAACTGCGTTATGAAAAAGTGTATGCAGCTTTAAATTGTTGTTGAAATTCTAACGATAAGATAGTGCCGAACAACATATGCAGGAGTCAGGAATCACTATTGGTAAATTAAACACATACCTGTCATCCATGGAAACACAAGACACGGTTATATCAGCATTTGTGTCGATATGTTTCTGCAAAACAAAAACTTAAAAACATTAACCGGAAGATGGAGAAAAGTTTGTCTTAATTGTATTAGACATGAAAGCATTGATACCTGTATAAATTTCATGTAATCCATTCTGTATAAATGGTCACCCGACAGAATCAAAATGTGCTCAACATTCTTATTCTTGGCATCCTACAAAATAAATTTAAAACCTTCATCCTTACAATTAGAAGGACTTGTTTCCGATAGCAAGTGCATATTAATAGTGTGTTCAGGGTACCTCAAACACCCAATCAAACTGCCGCACAGCATCAGCAGTTCCTTGAAACCACTTCTTCCCTGCTTCTCCTGGAGTCTGAGTGGCAGCCAAAACCTGTTTGCCACAAATAAACAATTGGTTAAGTGTCTTCTACCAATACTTAATGTTGGTAAAGGAATGGATAGTCTATCAAGTGCTTTATCTCACAATATGGTTCTTACAAAAGTGCAACTTTAACAAATAAATGGTTTTGATTTACATCAAACTCAAATTAGATGATCAATATCACCTCCACAAAACCATCTCCAAAGTTAACGCCATTTCCCAAGTTGTATGCGCGAGCCAAGTGGCGATTAAGAGAAAAGGAATTAAACTGAGTCAAAATGAATATCTTCCTTATGCCACTGTTAATGCAATTGCTCATTGGCACATCAATCAATCTATAACAACCCCCAATAGGTACCTGAAAGCAATATTCACAAAACAAAATTAATATTGGAAAGAAATAAACTGAGTATATTTAACTAATCAGCTTCAACAAAATAAGCCTAACATTTTCCTAGTTCAAACAATTGCCACATGTCAAGCAGTTCAAGAATTAAGTCATTTAGTTTATCTGCTCTTCGACAAAATCATTTTAAGACACGAACAAAATATCCTAGTAACCATAAGATATTACTTGCAATGAAGAGGTCCGGGATTCCACTTACAGCTGGTTTTGCTCTTCTGCCAGTGAGAGGAAAAAGACGTGTCCCGGCACCTCCACCCAAAATAACTGAAGCTACAGATTTTGGATCTGCCTGAGGCTGTTGCTCATCAAACAATGCCCTATTCTCAAATCCCTAGAGAAACCATTATTGCAAACAACACATGAAATTAACAAATACCCAAATCTCAAAATATCATTCCTATACACATCAACACATAACTATACACATTACCATAAGTTCCTTATTTATATCTCTGGTAAGAACAGAACATGCAACTGAAGGCTTAACCTTTTGCTCTCTTTCTTGATTTCTCAGATTTTTATTTAGCTGATTGCAAAATGCTTTGGTTTTTATACTTCCCCTAACATTTTCTCCCCAAAAGCCAACATCCCAACAGTTCAATTTGCTGCTAGATTTCAGTGGATAAACACTGGCCATCATGGTGTTGGCTACACAACAGAACTCCATCTGAAAATGCTTACCTATCAATACCACCTCAGATACTAAAATCCTAAATAATTCACAAAAAATTATTAATAACATATAATACGAGGCTTACAGAATAAACTATAGTGGGAAACAACAGGCTTTCTAAATATCAGAATTCAAGTGGAAAGTAAACTTTACACTAAATATTCTTGACCCCAAACAAATTCCCAAAAGATGGATAACAAAAAGCTCTTCTTAGTTAAAAAATCAAATTATTACTTCCACATATACAAAAACACAAGTCAGGTAACAAAGATGACAACATTTTGTATGAGAAAAATGGGTACAACACATGAGAATTCTTGATGATGTTGAGCCTGTTTTTTGAAGCTATAGTTGCTCAAAATGTGTACTTACTTAGTTCAGTTGGTAATAAAAGTAGTACTTAAAAACGAAAACGTCCATTAAATTAAATTGAAATAGTTAAATATTCAAAACCAAAATGTGAATTAAATTAAATTTGAAGTAACATTTGGTAAGTTAGGATTTCTAGAAAAGATCTTGATGTTTGGGAGGTTATAGTTTCAATGGATCCAAGAGAGTTGAGTAAAGTAGGAAACAGTAGCTAGTCATTAACAATTAATAGGGGGTGGATTTGGTGGAGTAAGTTGAATGGTTTATGTCTGCATGCATATCTCCTTGTCTCCACATTTCCATTTTTAGAAGAACCTCTTACGTGTAATTGTGTAATAGATCCCATAATTATTTGGTAATCATGAAAATCAGTAAAATAGTTTATAGTATTGTAGTTTTATTGTTATATTTCCTTGATGTGATTTATTTCACCATGTAACTGATATTTTATAAAAAATTAATTAAAAGATTATTTCGGATTGAAAATGTCTAATCATCGAATACAATCGAGATTCAAGACCGCATTCAATAAATTAACTGTATTAATATGTGCTTAAAATTACAATTATTTATATTGTATTTTTCTTTTCGTTGTAGATTTCGATTGTGAATCTATCGATGAGCACCGATTAGTTTTTCTCCTTGGAAAGTACTTCAATTTACCTTGAGCATGTGATTCTCCCATAATTCAGTTGTACCTCTAAGAATCTATGGGCCATGCATCAAATATCAATCGTCGATTTTTTTTATAAAAACATGAAATATCATGATTATTACTGCATTTCAGCATATAATCATATCAACAATTAAGGGCATTGAACTTTTTCCAATGTGTACAATTGAGGTAATTCCAATTTTATGAAATTAAAATAAAGATTAAGTTCTTTCAACTATTAATTACTTGTTTACAAAGTTTTAATTGCTAAGTTTGTTACTTAATTAGTGAAATTGAACAAGTGGTTGTAGATTTTATGAAAGAATCAAGTTACGGATGGAGATTTCTGTTAACTGGTGACATGCAAGGAACTTCATACCCCAGCTGCGCCCATAGTCCCATACGATGAGAGAGGTTGCTGTTGCTCAAGGAAATAGAGAGTTGTTGGACGTCTTGACTGATTTGCTACAAACATCAGAAGAAACAGTTCGTTTTTACTATTTCCAAGCCCTCAGTGCACTAATAGACTTGGGAGATCTTGTACAATGGAACAACTATGTTGCCACATTACTAGATAAAGCCAAGAGTCTAGATGAGAATACTACTACAAGTTGGGCTGCTGAAGAATTGTTTAGAAACTTGTAATGTGGAGCCTAATTCTAGATAATTACTTTTCTTTGATTCCGTCAATACTAAAAAAATTTGCGTGTTGTCATCAATCTACTATGGAAGTTTTAATGTTTAGAAAACTTGTAATGTGGAGCCTAATTCTAGATGATTAATTGTTTTTTATTCGGCCAATACTGAAAAATTTACTTCTTGTCATCAATCTACGTTGGGAGTTTTAATGCTTGGAGCCTAATTCTAGATTTTCATTGTCATAAATCTAGTTTGGAAGTTTTAAGGACGTTTCAATTGCGCCGATAACTCAATAAATACAAGATTCCGATCCAAGTTTCTTATGCGATGACGCTGGACGCCATGGTATAATTCACATAAACGCTCACGAACCTATATCTAACGTTATCTTTTAGATATTTTTTCAAAATCTCCTTATATTGTGATTCTTAAAAATTCTTCAACTCATGAGATAATTACAAATGTGAATCCTCTGTTTAAAGTTAAGTTTTAGATATTTTTTCAAATATACTAATTATGAAAATATTTTATTTAAAAGTTCATATTTTATTAAAACTTTATTTCAAACATTTTATTTTGTTGATATCTAATACATTAATCAATTAAAATAATCCATACATCAATTCTAGCTCCATACAAGTTTGGTAATTCATAAATTTATAATCCGAAAAATTAAAAAAAGATTAATCGATACATCAAACAAGTTAACAAAACAACCAATATTGGTTGTGAAAATCCATAGACCGAACTTGAGAAGTAAAAGCATTAATAATAAAATAAATGGGGTGCATCCTATAATTCTTTTTGATTAATTTTTCATAATTAACAACCAACCGAAATTTATATTATTTCAATTTGATTAATATTTTACATTTTCAATACGCTTTTATTATTTTTTTTCTTTTATACGTATACGCCAAAACGATAACTAAAAAACTAGAAAGAAGAAAGAACATAACCATTATGATTATTGATAGAATTAACATGATGGTAACAAGAGCATAAATATCAGGGAATTGAAGTTCTTACTCCTTATTACTAACGAATTCATCATTCTTTCAGGATTAAAAGAACATTCTTAAATGATTTAACTAAACAATACTTTAAAATTATGTTTTGACTCGAGGATAATTTTATTCAAAATTAAGTTTTTTCAAAGTTAAAAATTCCCAACTTACATAATTATGTGATCGTAGTCGCTTATACCGAGTCATAATTATGTGTGATCGTGAGTCGTTTATACGCAATGTATTACGCTTTTACAACCCTCAAACTTTAATCACATTAAAGATCTATAGTTTATTTTCCCACCAACTATGAATATAATTACGCTGATCAGAAATTTTATACGCAATGTATATAGTTTTACATACAACCCTCAAACTTTAATCACATTTTGAAGCATCTATAGTTTATTTCAACTAACTATGAATACTAAAAATATTGATAATGATTCTCTATCTTCTTAATTATATATTATGTTCAAAAATATGAAGGGTAATTATATCTTATCACAACTTTAACCGCTGTAGAGATTTTTACCACTCATATATATGTGATTTGTAATTTTATCACCTGGCTGATCCTTTTTGTTATACAAAACTTAACGAAATGTGATTTATTTATTTCAATATATGCCCATCAACTTATTTTAATTTTCAAAATCAACCCTTTATTTCTGAAACAATTACAAGAAAGCCACTAGAACTTTGTTATATTTATCACTTTTTATCCCTATCCATATACCATCTCCTTTGGCAGCGTCGCAACACTCCTTCAGGTAGCTCTCTCAAACTCTTCTATCCAAAAATTATTTATTATCTAAAAAATATAATTGTGGACAATTAATATAGTAAAATTGAAATAGTTGAATTATATAGTATTTTTTATATAATATTATGCAAGTGTGTTACTATGATTGAGCTGAAAAAGAAGAGAAAATAATATTCTTAAAAGGGTTTTGATTTGTTTTATTTGAAATATCGAATTTGGGTTTTAATCAAAATTTGTAATTGGTTTTTTGCATACTTGATTTCATTAGAAATTCTGAAGTTCTTTTGCAAAGTTTTTGTTTTGTTTGTATATGTATTTATTGGTTTATATTCAAGAAGGGTGTTACTATATTGAAGGGTATCTATGATTTGGAAGTGTTTTATTAGGAAAGATGATATTTTTAGTGAGAATTTGAAGAAAACAATAACTTTGTAGTTTATGAATTTGTCAATTTTGGCTCAGTTTATTTGTTTGTTGTTCAGATTTTCAAGTGAATTCGTTGGTTTTTGGTGAAGATGGCTCTAACCGCGAATTCTATTGCAAGCGCGCCTACGTTGTCTTTTGGTATGTTGCTATTTACCTCTGGCTTATTTCTATGTGAATGGTATATTGAATTGGTATTAAGTCCTTGGTTTTTATTTGAAAAGTTAAGGTACATGTTCATATAATAGCATCGGAAGTACTATGATTTAGATGTCTGCTCAGCTGCATTTGTTGCTTGAGTAATTTTGTTCGAATCTTTGAACAAGTATGCGAAAATGGTGTTGCTTCGTAGAGTTGGTTGATTACTCCTGATGATTCATTTGTTTAAAGTTAAAGATTTATTCTGAAGACAATGTCTAATTCATTATTCCAACCAATTCGAAGATTCATTGTTTCAAGTTAAAGCTTTATTTCTGAAGACAATGTCTAATTCATTATTCCAACCAATCCGAAAAGGAACGATATTTTTTGTTGTTGTTGTTGTTGCTGTTTCTTTACGAATTGATTCATGGTTCTTGTGTCTATGAAGTGCAGTTTCGTTGCATTGTTGGAAATAAGATTGTAGATGATATACTCTAACATTAACCTCGCCGGTTGGTTGGAACATGAATTCCCGTATTTCACTTATATTTTTTAGTTGGATCGTTGGACACCTGAGAAGAAAGTCCACCTGAATTTTATCTGTTCACAGTTGTATTCTTCTTATGGAGGAGAAACTTATATAGGATTTCTACTATTATACTTCTGTTGATGACGAGATTATGTTATTATAAATTTTGTTCTTTGCTTTTCTCTTCTTTTTTTGGTTTAGTTCCCTTTTACCTAGTTTTCTTGTAAGCATCCTGATGACATGTAATTCATCTCCATGGATGAGTGGTCTGTCATCTTCGTGATTCTAGTCGTGGAGTAAATCATATTCAAATGTGTTTACATTTTTTTGTACTGTTGCCTGATAAAAAATTGTTGCTTGCGTTACAGTGAGATCAGAGAGTAAATGCCAGCACCGATTGCGTATTGGATCCTGTCCTTCAGAGTTAAATTTTGGCATTCAATTTCATCCCTTCACTAGAATTAGATTGAAAGCTCATGCAATTAATGTGAAGGGTGCTTCAGTAATTTGTTCTGCTGCTTTGGTAATCTAACTATTCCTTGTTATATAATAAGTTTATTTCACTTCCTCTCTATGCATATCTTTGCTCATCACTTTGATTATTCTCTGTTTTGGGTTCAGTCTATACATGGAGTTTCCTCAGCATGATTAGTCTTGAATATACTCTCGGACTAGGTTCTGCTATATATGTATGCATAAATACCGAAAAAATAAAAAATACTGCGGTAGTGCTCAATAGATACCCCTCGATTCAATGTTTTGCCCACTTCATATATATTTGAGCAAAATGTGGGTTTGTTACAATACTTATTTTCTTGACCAGATATAGCAACAAACAGACAGGCGTACATGTCATTAGGTTTTAAGGTTTTTTTTTTTGCACCAGACTAATTGAAAACTATTATTCCTTAAAAGTACCATTGCACCATTGTACCTCTTTGGTAAAGCTAAGTTCTTTGAGTTCAGTTACTTTTTACTAAATTCAACAATAATGTAGAAAATAATCTCTGTTTACTTATTCATCTAAGAGGTCACTCATTATTCATATTCTGAGAATCTTACTTCAGATTTATCTTAGTATGAGTATTGAGTTGTATGGGTAGTTCTTTTAGAATATAATTGTCCTGATATATTACACAAGCAACTCGAAATAACCACAAAGTATGCATTCCATCCTCTCTAAGTATTTTTGTTGCCCATCTATTATGTTCCATCATCCCACCTCATTGACTGAGGTAAAAGACTTTATTACATTGACATTATTACTAATATATTCTAAAGTCGGTACTTTATCAAAAACACTTTAATTAATCATGAAAACAAAAAGGTACTTTATTAAGGATAAAAGCGTAAAGCATCAAGATAAAATTGTATCAATTCATATATATGATAAAAAGTAAAAAGGAAATTAAATATTTGCTATACTTATCAAGAATCGTGACCTTATGAGTATTAAATTTATCCGCAAAATTTATGTTTCATGTATCCGTTTTCTTACCTGTGACCCCGGTTTGCAGAGTGCAACGTGTGCAGCAGAGCAGACACAAACAGTCACACGGGAATCTTCAACCATTACTGTTGCTCCTATACAAGGTATTGGTCCTGTTCTGTCATACTGATTAATGAAATTGACTATAGACTTCCATCGAACTAGTGAGGATGGGCAAGTTTGAATTGTGTTGCTGCACCTAACTTACTATGATTCTTATAGAAGCTATATCAAATGCTCTCGCTCCTCTTCTAGGGGGTTTACTCAATAAAATAGCAGTGGTATCCTGAGGGTAGTGCATTTGTGTTGACTACTTACTCCTTGGGAATACTTGTGATGCATGTTTATCAATGTAGTTGATACGGAGTAAGATAAAGTTGGAATACCTTTTGCAATCTCAACGAAATTATGGTTGATGGGTTTTACTTTTCGTTAACCACAATAATTACTTGGGTGCAGGAAAGGAGAAGTCGCCAGAGCTTGATGATGCAGTGTGGGATCGGACTTCTCCACGTGATGATTTATGGAGGCGGCGGGCGGCGGTGGGGGTGGCGGCGGAAACTGGTCCGGAGGTTTTGCCTTCTTTGGGTTTCTCGCTTTTCTTGGCTTCCTAAAAGATAAGGAGAGCGAGGATCCTTATGATGACAGAAGACGATAGAACAATTATTCATCTGATAATATTAGTACATTAATTATTTTCAAAGATTTTGAACATTCACCTATTGTGATCCCACATACTCTAATAATCACTACTGTTGTGCGAAAGGGTCTTTATTATACATCCTAGGATCATAAATGTACACCATACAATAGAGCAGATGAAACATATAGAAGCAAATTAGCTTATGTATGTGACGATTTTCAAAGTTCAAATGATATCATTTACGGAGTAGATTTTAATTACGTTATGAGGTCCCGGGATCAAGTCCTTGTAATGACAAGGATCGATATATATACATTTTTTTAAATTGCTTTATGTACAAGTTTACTTATTGTAAACCCGAGCAATAGTAATATAATGTAATACTCCGTATACAATAATCAAGCTACAATAAGGGTAGATAAAGGTTGCTTCAATACGATTAATTAGTTTAGAAACCATAGACCATTTGGCAAATTATGATAAGATGCACAAAATACCAAAAGAATGTCGAAATATATGGTCACTGGCCTCTGGGGGTAAATACAATGTTGTTTTCAGTAGGTCTTAGTGTCTTCCAATTTGCAGATGGAACATAGAGAAGCAAAAAATAATGGTGTGAAGTATTTTTGTGACTGATCAGAAGTTGAGCTATTCTCATTTAGTAGAAAATTGTTTGCAAGTGGCGAGTGAAATGATATTTAATGAGAAACATGTTTGATAACGGACTAGAAAAGTTGGCTTAGCATGAAACAATTAGAAGTCACATATATGGGACAAAAAAAATAAATCCACTTGATTTTAGATTTGGTACAACTAAAATTTATCACTTTTTTTGGTTTGTCCAACCCGAGGGATGTATTGCCGAATCAGATTTTTTTTATGTAAGAGGAACAAATGAATTGATATTAGACAAATGAAAAAAATATGTGAAGATATAGGAATCGGACGAAATATGCATTGCAAAATAAATAATAATACTCATTATTATATTTTTCAAAAAATTGCATTTTACTTACCTTTCCTGGCCTTTCCAATTCTCTACCGAAAGTGATCACATGAGTGAGCCTACATATAGGCGAGTCAAGACCGAAAAATTTTAACCGGTCGAACACTTGAATGTTCAAACTAGAACCCCACTGTACTAGACCACAACTCTTCAGGGGTTTGTTCTATTAATTGTATATTTTGTTTTTTTTTCAACAATTGTTTCTGACATTACTGCAATATATGTGCTACAAAACTATCCACCAATGCAAATCTACAAACATTGCATAAAAACAAACTAATAGGGCTTGGTCTTCATTGAGTTATTGGCTTGGTCATATATATTACAGCTTGCAAAACCTACCTTAATTATTTATCTCTTCCTTATCTCTCTACCCCTTTAGTGTATAATAAAATAGATTTGTGTAGTTATCTTTCCTTCCATGTTTTAGTTATGGGAAAATGTAAAGTCTTTCCTTTCAAATTTCTTGGAAAGGATCTAGACATGACCAAATTCTTTAGGAGATGACCATTTTCATGAATAAAGTATAATCTAGACAGGACCAAATTCATTAGGAGTTGACTATTTTGATAATATTATGTGAAGTTTACAATTGATATATAGTATATTAAACTTTGTCGAGAACATTTACTAGACAGCAAACAAATTATATATCACATAATAAAAAAAATAGATATTAAAGTAATTAGTTCGACATGCAATATACACTTGGATATGATATACAATGTTAATTTAGCATATATACTAAACTAAAATGGCATAAATCATGTTTTATAAAAAGAAGAATCAAGTAATTGGTATTTATTATTTTTCAAATCCCTATAAATATCCATATTTATAGTCTTAATTAACATATAAAATTTTGATTTGAACTACAATTTATTTAAATGGTAAGAGTCGTTGTCAATATTATCTAATAATATAATTTTAACACAATATTACATTACTTATTAATCATATAAAAATGTTTGAATGCATAATTTAAAATTCCAATCATCAACGTTAAAAACTGGACTATTTTTTAATTGATCTATGATACTTATCACAACATTTTGTCTCTAAATTATGAATTTGGATTGCTACACAATAATAATAAAATAAAATAAAAATTAATACTCCAGAATTAAAGTTACTGTGCATAGTTGAACTTTTTGGCACCTATATATGAACTCAACTCTCACTATCGAAGCCTCAAGTACACTCAAAACAAAACACTTTTCCTCCCAAGAAAACTAAGGAAAAATTATTTCAAAACTTTCCATCTTTTATTCTATCATATTCAAATGCATATTCATAATATTTCCCTTTCCATATCCATTTCAATTTGATTTCTTTCCTCTCTTCAACCCCCTCCCCCTTTAAAAAACAACTAACAAACCCAACTTTCTCATTATATACAAATTAGTTTGTTTCTTGAAAACTACTGCAAAAACTTTATTCCTTTGAGAAAATGGACAATTTTTTTGGGATGGAGGTAGAATTTGATAACGTGAAATATGAAAAGGAAAATGCCATGCAGAGGTTTAATAAGTTCCGGAAAATGAAAAAGATTCTCAAAGTTTTTGGGTTTCTTATGCTTATTTTGTCAATGAAGAAGATTCCAATATTTGTTAAATTTTCATGCAAGGTTTTTGAGCTTTGGGTATATTTCTTGAATCCTCACTTCGTTTTCATCATTGGAAATTCGATAATTCTTGCTCTGTTTTTGCTTTGTAAGCAATATGATGCTGAAAATTCAACCGAAAATGATATATTCAAAGCATATTCCGGTCAAAATGAGGCTTTTGAAGTTGAGTTGACTTCATCGTTGACTTTTGAAGTTGCGTTGACTTCACCGTTGACTACTGAAATGGGGTTGACTTCGCCGGATGCGGAAAATGGGACGTTGGGGAAGGAGGAGTTGGTGGCGGTGGCGGTGGAGAATGTCGAATGTGAGGCCTCGGAGGTGGCGATAGCAGCGGCGGAACAAGAAATTAGGAGGTTTGAAAGGACATTGTCGGAGAAGTTGAAGAGGGAGATAGGGGTGAGGCAAAAAAAGGAGCTCGAGCGATCAGAGACGGAGAATTGTCGGCCGGCGATAAGCCATGGCGGCGGTGGGGAGAGGCTGATGGTGAAGTCAACGTTCAAGACTTTTGAACATCTAAGTAATGAGGACTTCAAGTTAGCTATTGATGCTTTCATTGATAAGCATAAAATATTTTTCAAGGAACAAATTAATGGAGGGGTTGAGATGTAAGTAAAAGAATATCAATGTTTTTACTTAAAGTTTATAAATTACTGAATTCAATTTCAGTAATTTTGTTATGGTTAAGTATAGGGAACACATTAGAATAATTTTATATTTTTCATGAATTTTAGATGTGAATTGGTCGTATTTTAACTTGTTATTTCTAAAATATAATATATATCTTTTATTTTGAAATAATTGGAAACATATAATTAATATCGAAAATATTTTGATACAATTTAAATTCAATTATCAATTTATCATACATCTTGGACCAAAATATTTATCTCTTTCAACTTCTTCGCGTCTACTACATTTACCATCCAAATCAATTGTATAGGTTTGGTTGTGTTGGTGATATTTTTCAATGAATTTTGCCTCCCCTTCAACTCATCAAACATGCATGACCTTTAATGCATTATGAGTCCTCGAAAGATGAACTTCAAAGCCACTCAGCTTATTCTAGTGCTTTTATGGCTCGATATCAGATATGAATGGAACATAGCGTCCTCCCGTTTTTTTTTATCGCTTTTTAAATAAAGAATTGGTTTCAAAAATAGCTTATCATTTTAGTATAATAAATAATATTTTCACATTTTTAATATACTTTTTGACTACTTTTTTATCTTTAATTTAACAACCAACCAATGATATTATTTCAATTGATGGTTATTCTACATTTTCAATACATTTTTTGACTAATTTTTATTTTCCTTAATTTTACGATAAATAGCTAAATGCATAACTAAAAAATAGAGGAAAGATATAAACATTGTCAAAAATCAAAATGATTATTAAACGATCCACGGCTGAGCCTTTATCGGGTCGGCTGCAGCCTCGCCCCATCTAATTTTTCAAAAATCAGATTTATCTCCCTTTAAATTTGAAAAAATATTATAATTTTTACTTATTCAATTCTTAATTCCTCGATTAGTTATATTTTATACAATCCTTTAAATTTCATACGATACAATATTTATATTTATTTGGTCTATCCTAAAATTAATTTCAAGCTATGCCCTAAAATGATTGTTGGCTTATACAAATCCCAAACTACTAGAATTTTAGTTATGAGAGTTCGTTTTATGTGCTTATGGATGGTACTTATGCATAATGCTTACTTCCGGAATTATGTATCAATATACATTGATTTTATACTTAATATGCAAATAATAGGTATAATTTATTTGGTACAATTATTAGCAAAAAAATTAAACAAAAGTGTATATTCAAGTGAAGCGTGTGAAATCATTATAAGTAGCCTACAGTTGGATTGAGGTCCATGCCTAAATACCATTTTAATAACCAAATACGTAACGAAAGAATTGAGTTAAAGAAAATAAACAGTTTCTCAAAATATTAAAACACTAACATATATTCTGGAGACCACGTTAGAAAGATCATTGATTAAAATATGATGATTGGGAAATAAAAAAAATAGATAAATAATAAAAATAATATAACATAACGTCAGATAACCGCCAGAAGAGATCCACTTTCAAAAAAACTAAATTGTAAAATCATGTAAGCTTTTGACGAAAATATATCCTTCGTAATACTTTGTTAGTATTGTGAAACATGTTTTAACTTTTTACTTTACTTTTAAAACAAATAATACACATATAATCATAATATTAACGAAATGTCACATAAAATCCGAACTAGTTTTGACTTGCATTCATTTTGTTTAGATTGATACACACAGATACAATTCCCTATGCAGAAAGGAAGTGTACAGTAATTCTGTAACCTTTGACATGCTATTTATAGAAAAACTTAAAATTGTCCAGAAATAGCAACCAATGCCTAAAATAATTTCAATTTTCCAATTTTTTCATATGTTGATAATATATATATATATATAATCACACCTATCATCACTAATGAATAAAAGCCTTCAATAATAATGTTAATAAGCATATAGTTCTACTGGTCCACTGATTGTGACAAGATAATGAATTGATATCTTTTGGATCCACAAATATATAGTAGCTTCGTAGTTTTCCGGGACAGGAATTCGAGCGATCGTGATATAGATTACTAATTGTAGTTAGATGACAATTAAACGATTTAATTTCAAATCCAACTCCATAGTTCTTACACCTGGCCAACACCTTAACCAAAATTTACTGTAACATTTTAAATCAATTTTAATCAACCTAAATCATTTTCTCAACTAATTTATCCCTTTATAACAATCTTTAATCAAAATTCCAAAATACTACTCACTTTACTCCAACTCAAATCAACATAATCTCTACTAATCCACACATAAAAAAATCAAAAACTTATAATCAAAATGTCCATATTAAAGCGATTTCAACAAAAACGAACTCCGAAAATCAACACATTTCAACTACAAAAATCAATTATAATCACCTCAAATCAACGACAAATGAAAGTTCATAAACAAAAAGCTCAAACTAAAAGTCAACTCTATCACTTAAAAGAAAATATCACAAAGATTCTCTCTTACCTTAAAATTTTGGTACTATTGTTTTAAAATGATTAAAGATCCATGTTATTTATATAAAAAAAATAACTACTGTAGTGGATATTTTATGCCCAGATTTGATATTTTGCTTCTATATGAATTCTCCTATATCAGTTTCTGCTTAGTTTGACTAAAATTTTTGAGGGTATCTTGATTCTTTAACACTTGTAGCTCTATGATGAAATTTGAGTGAAATCTTTTTGTTGGTATTTTGCTCTAGATCTTCTTGATCTGTTTCAGAAAAAATTCAGTTAATTTTTTACAGAATTTGGATTTGGGTAGTTAAAAATGATGGATCAGTTCAATAATGGTTCAAACTTTTGATGAAAAATGCTCTGATAAGTGAAGAATTTGTATTCCGAGTGGAGTTTTACAGTAGGTAACTTTCTTAATTATTTTCTGGGTTGTTTTGATTAACTGTTTAATTGTATCATTCTATGTTGTTTTTAGTATTTGCATGATTTGAGGTTTGTTACTATTAGATCATTTCAACTCTTGACAATTTGCTTTATAGATAATTAACTAAGATATTTCCATTTTCTGAGGTTAATTGACCTGTTTTTGTAGTTATATTGTGTTATACTGTTAATTGGAAAAGTCTTTAGCTTTGTCCCCTTGGTTTAACAATAGTTGCACAGTTTTTCTACTTTTTCTTTAGGTGTATAAGCCTGAATAGATGTAAATCTGATAAGGGCATTAAAAAGTGAAGTTTCAAGAGATTATACTTTCTGCAGTAGTTCTTCAAGAGTGTTTTTGTAGGAGCAACCAGGATCTTAGGTTGAAGAAGCTTACTTTCCTCAATTGATTAGTTTTTGAAGCAGATGATTAGGTTTTGCTGTTGCTACCAGCTATAATGTAACTTACGGTTGAAATTGAACTAAGGTACTTTCCCACCGTTACTTCCCCATACCAAAAGTTATTGAACTTGGTGCTTATCCGATATGGGCAGTAATCAATAGTTAGAGTGCATGCGAAGGCGTGCAATCAAATTTAATTCATGGAGTGTTTTAAGTGCGCTATAAGTGACTAATAGCTATGATATGTAATGTTAGTGCGAACTGCTAGCTTGATGTTGCTTGTATGCACTGGCTTGATGTTGCCTGTATGTGTTGTTAATACTGTAGAGCAGAACTCTCTGGATTCTGTTTCTTGTCGATGTTTTACTTCGACTTCTCCTGTGAACTAGGCTTGTAGGTAAGTAATGGCAACTCCAGTGGAGCCTCCAAATGGTGTCCAAATACTAGGAAAGCATTACTTTTCTATGTGGCAAGCGTTGTTTGAGATTGATACTAAATATGTACCGATCAAGCCTATTGGGAGAGGAGCATATGGTATTGTATGTTCTTCAATAAATAGAGAGACCAATGAGAAAGTTGCAATTAAGAAGATACACAATGCATTTGAAAACCGAATCGATGCACTGAGGACCTTGCGTGAATTGAAGCTTCTCCGCCATCTCAAACATGAAAATGTGATCGGTCTGAAGGATGTTATGCTGCCTTTACATCGAAGATGCTTCAAAGACGTGTACCTGGTTTATGAGCTTATGGATACAGATTTACATCAAATTATAAAGTCCTCCCAAATGCTTTCAAATGACCATTGCCAATATTTCCTATTCCAGGTATTGGATCAATCTGAGTCGAGACAAATAATATTTATTTCTGGAATACCATCATCATTGGTTTTTTGTAATTAGCCGAGAAGACTATCCATATTGTTTTCTCTTTAGAAATTGACTCAAAGGTTTAGTCTTTTTATTTGACATGCTGTGCAAGGTCTTTGAAGCATGAGAAATCCATGTTGATCATATGTGTATCATATTTTTGCATAAGCTTGAAATCCCACTGTTTTCGACTCTTGTGTTCAGGTCATTGACTTAATGAATTGAGCATGATTCTAACTTGTAGAACACTATAGCATATATGATTCTTGGGCTCATAATGCTCATCATTTTATGGACACTAATGGAACCTAATTTGTGAAATTTATTGTAGTTGCTTCGGGGGCTCAAATACCTTCACTCAGCAAACATTCTCCACCGTGACTTGAAGCCTGGGAACCTTCTTATAAATGCAAACTGTGATCTTAAAATCTGTGATTTTGGATTAGCTCGTACAAGCAGTGCACAGAACCAGTTCATGACCGAATATGTTGTTACTCGCTGGTACCGGGCCCCAGAGCTCCTTCTGTGCTGTGACAAGTATGGGACCTCTATTGATGTGTGGTCTGTTGGTTGCATCTTTGCTGAGCTTCTTGGCAGGAAACCGATCTTTCCAGGTACAGAGTGCCTTAATCAGCTTAAATTGATCATCAACATCCTCGGCAGCAAGAAAGAGGAAGATCTTGAATTTATTGATAATCAAAAAGCAAGAAATTATATCAAATCACTTCCATACACACCTGGTTCTCCCCTTTCCCGCCTTTATCCTAATGCCCATCCCTTGGCGATTGATCTGCTACAAAAGATGCTTGTGTTTGATCCATCCAAGAGAATAAGTGTAACTGAAGCACTTCAGCATCCTTACATGTCTGCACTTTATGATCCAAATAGTAACCCACCTGCTCAGGTGCCAATTGATCTCGACATAGATGAGGATTTAGATGAAGATACGATAAGGGAAATGATGTGGTCAGAAATACTTCATTACCATCCTGAATCCCCTCTGGAAGTTTGAATTTTCTTCATATTAGAAAGAGTATGAGGTTTGGAAAGCTTTTGTAATACTTAGTGATTTGATACTTTATCAGCTTCTGTATTTCTCTATCCATCCAATAATTTAAGGACTAATGCGTTGGAAGTTCAGCTATAATGAATGGTACTTTTGAGTGTTTTTTCTTAGAGATGCTTGTTGTACACTTAGAACGATTGATGTAAATCATGTATGGAATTGCTGTTGAATAATAATTTTGTTTATGTTCTATTGTTTGTATTTATGCTAATCAAGTCATAGTATCCTGGTGGCATGTTGCATCACAACATAAGGCATATGTGCAGTTCAGATGCTGCATGAGAGGCTGTAGTAAGGCTATTTATTAGATTTATTTTCTCTAATAGGTGCTCCAAATAATAGGCCAACAGTTTATACCCATTGAATCGTCTCATTTTAGGAATTATTGTTTCTGATAAGGTTGGTAAATGCTCTTGTTCGACGTTGAGCTGTTAGAATCATCAAGAAATTTGACATTCTGAATTTGATCTGCATGTGTGTTCCTTAATTGTGCATAGCTACTTCAACATGGTTGATTTTTGCATTGTGGTTTCACATTATCTTGCAAGGTCATAGAACAGGTTGAAGATAATTAATAAGAGTTCATTGCCGGTTGAAGTTAGAGAATTTTGTGAGGCGTTATTAAGCTGACTCATGCGTGACACATAAAATTTTGAGGGCGGTATCGTGACGCTTCGTAGAAGTAGCCAGAATCGCGCGATGGAGAGGAAATCCGCGATGGTATTGGGCTACAAATGATCGCGATGGTAGCAGTGCGGCGATAAAAAGTATTTGAAGCGTCATTTGTTAAATTTATTTATTTAAATACTTAGAGTGGAATTACATACATATTTACCGAGAAACTTTTCTGCATCGATTTTTCATCACAAAATTATCATCTAAGCTTTATATCTTGAGAAGATTGCTTAATTGAGAATCTTGTGTTATAAAGTATTGTTCAGGCGAGTTTAGAGCGATAGGAACTTTGTAACAATCTTTTCGATTTGGATTTGTAGTGGATTACGTAAGCTGCTGACGGGGCGTCACCACTCATGCGAGGGAAAGCTTGTATAATGATACGTAGTATTGTTTTATTTACACTTTTCTCGTTTACGTAAATTCTACTTATTGTTTGTTCAGATCTATAGGTTTAGGTGATTAATTGGCCCCTAATCATCCTAACAATGACTTCATGAAGGGAAATAAGATCTTCACTAATAAAGGGACTTCTATTTAGTTTCGAGTCATGAATAAGGTGTATTTCCCTCGTTACCAATAGAGTATTTGTTTGGGATTCTCTGATCTTTTTAAGGTATTCCTCTATCAAATTATTTATGCTTTTTATGTATTGTGTGAGAAGCGGAGTAGTAGATAGTAACTAGCATTTTAATTTGGGTCAAATTTCGAAATAGCGCCTTGTGTGCGAGGGAGTAAAAATACGTCTTATTCGATCCGTGGGGCCTCTTTTTAAGGAATAGGGACATTTAAAATTGGGAGATGTTAATGTATAAGCAAAGTGATCAGACTGTAAAATCTAGCAAACTACAACTGATGGTGAAAACTAGGTAAATATCAAATGAAATCTGTCGCTGCTCAGAAATCATTTGCATTTGAAAATTAATGCATTTTTGTTGTTTTTTGCATACACAGCTGGCTTTGATATGTTTGTAAGAAACTGGAGATTTCATCAGCACCCCACATGACCAATCACCTACCTTTCTCATTGGAGCTTCCAACACCCTTCACTTTTTCCGAAATTAATGTATTTTCTTGGCCATTAATTTTCTAGTTTCTTTCATTTTCATGCAACACTTTTCTGATCTATAAATCAACCCAATCTCCAAACCTCTTTTACTACTCTTCTCTTTCTCTTATAGTATATGTTTCTGTTTCTTTATATATACTGTTACTCTACTTTTCTTTCCAAAAATTTCAATAGCCCTTTTGTGTAAATCTCTAGATGTTTAGATCTTCATATAAATAATGATAAAAATCACATCATTCTTGGTCCTGTTTTGTTAAGGCTAATCTTGCAAAAAAAGAGTGTTCATATCCATAAAAGTTCAATATTGATGCTGCATGCTTTGTTGTTGTTAATGTATAAGATTCATGTCTCCTGTTCTCAGTGAAGTCCTTCTTTCTGGGTTTATGGTAGATTCCTCATTAAGGCGCAGGACACATCTTGTTCAATCTTTCTCTGTTGTATTTCTCTACTGGTTTTATGTTTTCTCATGAATCAGGTCTCTTTCACCACTTTATTGCTACAATTCTTGAAGCTAGTAATAGTTTATGCATGATATATACTCTGTAATCTCTCTCATTTTCTTTGTTTTTTGTTTCTTCTGAGTTTAAAGGCTTGAAAAATATAGTTTGAAAAAAAATATTGTAGTTTTGTAATGGCTAGTTCAAGTGGGAATTCATCAGAAAACATTAGTTCTGAGAATTGCAGGTGATTAATAGAAAGGAAGGAGGATGCAGTAATAGGAATCAACCCAAGAGGAATCCAAAGGATGAGAGCAAAAGCATTTCATATGGAGTTTGATGACAAAGTTGATCAACTAAGGAAAGAAAACAACCAGATTTTGACAAGCATTAACATCACAACAGAACAGTTCTTGAATGTTGAAGCTGAAAATTCAGTCATTAGAGCACAGATGGTTGAGCTTAGCCAAAGGTTGGAATCTTTGAATGAGATTCTGAGTTACATGAACACCAACAACAACAATGGAATATTTGAGAATGGAGAAATTCAAGACTAAGTTTGGTTATTATGGTGATGATGAACCATCAAATCTTTCTTAAGATTTGATGTATCAATAAGCATCATTGGCTACTGGAACCAAATTATCTTCTTGCCACTATTTAAAGTCAAAGGGTGTTTGCTTTTATTATGTAATATGTATATCTCATAAGCTATTCTTGGAAAACAATATCCCTCAAGATCTTGATGGCTTATTAATATGATAGTAGTATAATAATTTTCAAGTTGTATTTGGATTGCAACAAGGCTGCATGATTTGATGTGGGGGCTGTGTGCTTCTCATGCAAATTGTATTGATATGGAATGGATGGTTGTTTATGTTATTATGTATATCTTCTCACTTTGGCTTTATCCAAATATACAACTTAGAATTATTTTCTACAAGAAAACAATCATCATTTCTAATTTATGATGGTTTCTTAATCTACTCAAGGATGTGAAAGTTTCTTATAATAGTAGGGAGTACATGCATGATTAATACTGATAGTTTCTCTCATAAAATATTCAAAAAAAAAAAAAAAATCGTAGCCAGTTGTGTTGTACGATTCGGTTTAAACTTTGGAGATTTTTTATTGCACTGTCGATAAAGGAATGACGAAATTACTGAAAATCAAATAGGTGGTAGTATCACACTAGGTGAAAGCCCTATTTTGATATATGGTGGTGGTCACCATATTTTACGTAAATGAGAAAAAGACTTCGTTTAATGCTCAGGAAAGGACTTCGAAGAGATGTATGCAATTATTAAGATGTAGCCAAACTTATAATGATTCATTTTTAATTTCACTGACCTACTAACTTTTATCTAATTAAATTTTTTGTAATGTGATCTAAGACTCTATATTTTACTAATAAAGAATTATTAGTGATTATATATAAGTGAAATTACAATTTCATTTTGAACGGGCGTTTTGAAGGAAGTCTTAAAAAAGGTAGATGATTAACACCACAATAAAAGCGGCAGAAACTTCGACCAATATTTATACTATCGTTTTTCAAAAAAGGTTGATGACCTTTTCAATAAAAGCTGCCCTTTAGACCAATATTTATACTACCGTTTCTCAAAACTGTGGATTGTGGTATATATTTATACAAGTGTTTTAGGTAGATAGAAGCTAGAAGAAGGGATGAAATGAGGGAAAAAAGAGAAAGAAGAAAAAAAAATCACATTTATTAGGCAGCAGGAAGTAAGATTCTGAAATCTAGAGTTGAAGACAAAATGTGTAAAATCTTAGCTAGAATGTGCATTTATAGTGTCCCAAAAGATCTTGATCATGGCTTTTGGAAGGAGGACAATGTTATACTGATTTTTTTAGTTGTAACATTGGCCTCTGTTAGTTGCCACCTTCTCTGGTTTTCGTCGGTGTCAGTTAACCACGAGCCCTGCTCTCCACTGATTTTGTAGGTATCTACTAAATCAGAACGACTAAGAGCTGAATCTCGACATTGAAATGGGGATCATGCATTGCTATGCCTAAGCAGTATGAACAATAATGTCATGATCAAGCAACCAACATCACCTTGTGTTTACAAACAAGATTTACTACTTGTAGGATATTCACAAGTATACATATTACATATAGTATACTCATCTTAGTATACAGAGGCTACTCTTATCAAAATAGATTTCATTTTCCTGAGTTACAAATTGTGTATCCACAAAAGTAGCTATACAGATAATGAGTAGTATATAATCAATTAGTTACCTAAAAATGGATCTTTAGCTGTTTTATTGAGCCATTTCATCAGATAATAAAGTCTGGAAGCAAATGTTGATTACCAAACCTATCTTGCTGGTTCAGAGGCTGCATATAACAATACTCCTTTGTGAGATCTGTGGAAGTTATTGTTACAATGTTGTAATCTTTCAATTGGCATTCACTAAATGTTGGCTTGTATTCATTCTCATTCTGCTGCAACCCTAAAGCCAGTGAGACATGATCGTTCGACATAACTAGTTCAAGATTTGCATGTTCTTGAGCTTTGAATTGCGAGTTATTCTCGACTTTGTCTGTTGCCATGGTCGATGTCTGATCATGATCTGGAGGATTTTCTGAGTCTTGCTCTGCATAACCAAATTCATCTTTGTACATGTCTTCAATCATCGGTTTCCAAAGGCGCACTCTTGCATTTATAAACCAGTTAGCAACCTGATCCAGCAACAACTCAGTAGTCAATAAGTACACTTCTTATAGCAATAATTTATTGCTGACACTGACGACAAAAAAAGCGCGTATGGTGCATCAAGCTCACCGCTATGCAATATCTAGTAAGGTTTTACAACTTTTCGAGTCTATTGTAAGTGGTGTTACCAAATTAGCATATATGTAAGGATATTCTATGTAAGGATATCTAACAATGAAACATGATTAACTTGATAAACGTAGAAGCATCTACTGCACAAGTACATCAATATGCCCCAATATCTTGCCATCTACTGCACAAGTACATCAACATGTCCCAATATCTTTGAAGAGACTCTTACAGTAAGTTGGGGGGTTGATAGAGCCCAACCCAACTGTTTTTCTCACCTATGCCAGAGGAAGAAGCAGTTATCGCTTCATGACTAAGTCAGCAGTCAAATTAGTTAGTTAAGATAGAGTCAATAGTCATGCTTTTAATTGTCTCAGTGGTAGGTTGGGTGTTATGTATACCACTACTTAATTTATTATAGTATTTAAGTACTTGTCTCGATCAGTTTGTAGATATACAATTTCCATCTTATCAATATACAAAAAACGTTGGGATCTTCCAACACACATTCTTGGTGTGAGATTCTTACAACCAGTGGTCTTGATAGGTTCTATCAGGGATATTGGATAGTGGGAGGCTGTTTCCAAGTTGATCCAAGTGATTTAAACAAAAGGATACCTGATTTCTTGATAAGCCTGTTTTCTTTGCCAACATCATCTTTTCCGAGTCCTTTGGGTAACTGAGAAACCAATAGATGAACTTTTTAGTTAACATATCTTATTTCAAATCAATGAAACAAAAAACAGGATCATCGGAGAGTAATTAACATACGGGTGAAGGAAATGCTCAAATAGCCAAGCTCGAAGAATCGAAACAGCTGTTTCAGGCAAGCCTTTCTGAGGCCTCCAGGCTTGTCTAAGTATACCAAACTGCTGCAGAGATCTTTGTTGCCTCAACTTTTGGTCAAGATTCCGCAGACGAGGCAATCTCATCCCAAGACTATTATTAACAGCTTCACATTCTTCTCCGAGGCTTCGTTGGGTGATTTCATTCTGTTCTTTGATTGCATCACGCAGGCGACGAAACTGTCTGGAAATTGTTTGGAGAGCCAGGGCAGTGTATGGCTTAGCAGCTCCTGTTCCAGCTACTATATCAAATGATGACACCAAAACTAGGATGTGCTCATAATATTCTCTGTATCTTCTATCTACCTATAAAATCATTATCCGAATAGACAAATCAAGAACCATTACACATACATGAGATACAAAACAAGACAGTTAAAATCCATTTTTAATATGGAACTACTTACAAAGGATTGAAGAATGGAAAGATCAGTCATATGGCATGAAATGAGATAATTCATTCTATTTAATGGAGGAACTATAACTGAGAATTGATCAGTTTGAAACTGAACAAGAACTAATGCTAAATGCACCTCACCTCTTCAAACATAGACAAGAGTTGCATCATCTTGTTACGAATATCATGGCGTTCACTAGATGAAATTTCAGGAGCAGGATTTGAATGACTATTTGGTTTCTGATCACTCTCTTTAGTAATATCTTGATCACCAAGTGAATTATACTTCTTGCCTTCAGAAGACCGATTAAGACCTTTACGAACATTCACTAATTCATCCAGCAAATCCTGAGCTGCCTCGAGATACTTCGAATTATATAAGCTTCCTGAAGCTCTACAAGAGTCATGCCACTGTGAAGGATACACCTTGGAACCTACATTGGCAAAATTAAGTGTGCTCCCGGGAAAATCAAAAGATGGTATTTGAGTTCCTAAGCTAAGAGACAACCCTTGTGATTGTATGCCTTCATTAACATCAAGAAGTCTATGTTGAAAGAGTTGAGGATCCACTGAATGATCTTCATCCCAATTGTAATACATCATGTTATTATTACCAGGGAGGTCAGATGATGTACAAGAAACATTTTTTTGGTCAAGTGAATATGCAATTGGAGGGTTGTTTTTTGGACTAGTTAAATTGGTATAATAAGCTCCCATTTCTTTCCAATCTTGAAAAAAATCCAGTTTGTATCGGTACGCTATAAGATTTGATTGGTATATCTGTCAGGCAAAAAAAGAAAGAAGTTATCAGCATACATCATCCATCATTTTGATTCCAAACTCACTTTCCAGAATAAAAGTCTTTACAAACTTCAAACATGAAGACATTTTCCAGCATGAATACAATTTTTTGATCAAAAAACTACTGTTGTAGTATCTCAATGATGATCATAGATTGGGGCAATACATCAAAATTTAACAAAACAATTCATGCATAAAAGAAACAAGAAACAGAAGGAAAGGAGGAGGGGGGGGTGCAAATTGAAGAATTACCTTGACAAAACTGTGCTTTATGATTGTGGCTTGCCCTCAACTTAGGGAGCACATAATCTAGAATGATTGAAAAATGAAAAAAAGAGTTTAATCAGCACAAAAGAACATACCAACACACCTTATCATACAATGACACCAACCATATACAAATAAAAAAAAAGAATACCAAAAAGAAAGATGAGCAATAAGTTAATAAAAAGCAAGAAATTATCAACTCTCCACTCCAAACCTTCCATTCATGGCAACAATATACAAGTATTATATTCCACATCAATGATTTGAACCTTTTCTCATGTGAGGTCACAGGTACAACCTCTAATAGCACACCCACGATTGGGTAGGGCTGGTCTGGCGTCATCCGAGAACCTCCCCGGGGCACCACCTCCTCAAAGACATCATCACCAGCCCCTCTGGATAGGCTCAAACCAACATGCATAGCAAGTTGATTGAGCAAACCCCGCACCCAAAGTTGTGCTCATCGCCTTTACAATGACAACAAAACCCGGGAACAGCTCATATTCCAACTTTTTTTTGGTGATTTCTCCCCTTAGGAGATAGAGATTAAGCGATGCTCCTTGACCTCCCATGGAGAATGTGAAGACGTAACAAGCGACCTAGCGCAAAGGAGTGCGATCTATTCCAAATGTCCCAGTCAGGACCAAATAGGATTACCAATCATAGATCGATCTTTCGAGAACTGGTCCGGCCAGGCGGAGAACTTGGCCAGCGGAACACTTAAAGACAACATCATCAAAGAGAACCCGTACGGCGGAGCCGCGAAGAAGCATTTTCCATAAGCCATTTATAGAGTACCACTTCATACTTATAAGCCAAAACGGCCGTCAGAAACTATTGTTGATCGTGTCGAGGAATCAAACCCGAAATCTGACCATCTCTTCTGGGGGCAAGGCACTTGCGTTGCCCAAGAATCCTTATTTGATGAATAGCCACGGGATCAGGAAACTGTCAGTACCCGGCGGGGCAAAACCCGCAGGCTCCTACATAGGTGCGCGTCAGGCGCTACATCCCGCTTGCGTACTCAGCGTATAGCGAGGCGATTAGGATGCCCTTCCGAACCCGGTAGGCTCGAAATACGGGGAGTCCGAGTTGCGCCCCTAACTCCCAAAAGAATGCCAGATCCTAACATAGCCCCGTATTTGACATAGAACCACCGCAGCCCGGCCCAATCCAGCGCGGGAGTGAATAAATCGACTTAGTGCATTCGTCCCGCTTGGCGGGCCCGTAAACGTCTATTTACTTGAAGCTTGAGACTGACCCACAGAGTTATGAAATGAAGGAGAATCTTGAGCACTTTGCAAGAGTGCTGGGAAGAGCCTTCTCAATTTCGCTGAAAAGCGACCCGTATGATAAGGGATGAACCGTGAACCGGTAATATCTGAAATCCTTTAAAGGGCTAAACTTGGTTTTGCCGCTGCGCTTCTTTGATTTAACCGAAGTCGATATAACTAGCCTTGCGCGAACCAAACGGAAACCCGAGCCCGATGCCTCCGGTAACCAAGCGAAAATAAGCAAATATATAAGATTCCAAAGCGCCCCAAATTTAAATTTCCGACGAGCGGCCCCATTACCTCGATTACAGGCTAGGTGCCACTACTTGATCAAACGTGCAGGCGGCTGAAATGCTCACGTCGAGGAGCAGCGAAAGCAGGCCTGGCCAAGGCAAAAGCGGCGCCCAAAGAAAACCTCGTAGAGAGTTAACTAATCTATAACAACCAAACCAAAAACCGCGCCTCACCATAGCAAAGAAGATGAAACCGCAGCAGACATCGATTGGCAGGGGTGTAAAATGAATGACCAGCAGCCCAAGGAATAAAAAAATAAGCCCCCGAACCACGAACCTAGCGCCCTTGCTTGTGAGAAACCACCTGACAGAAAACCCAAAACCGCCGCTCTGCTGACAAAATGTAGAAAAAACTACAGCGCCCACAAAAATGAGTATGATAGCGGCGAATAAGTCCGCACTTGGATGAATTGAGCATGATTGAGCCGTGAAGGCCTAAAACCACAAACCAAGCCAGGGGAAAATCCCTAATCCTTATGGCCGCCTATTTGACCAAAAACCAGCCTTATTTTCCCTTTAAAAAGAAGATGAAGCGTGGTATGGGGTGGTATTGATTATATCGAACCCAGTCGACCGCAAGGACACTCCCGAGCGGCCAGCCGCCCCGCTTGAACACAATCGCTGAATCTGACCCTCACGTCGTCGAAAGCGACCCGATACGTGATTAGACCCCCGAATGATGTAATACATGTCCAAAAAGAATCTAGATACGTATAATACGTCCTTAATGTGTGTGTGTGATATGTTTGATATGATTTGATTAGGCCTGACTCGTAGTCTCGTACCGTGAATCGTCTTAACATTTCATCATAAAGCTCGATATTAGCGTCTTGACGGGTAATTCTAGGATGGGTGACCATTTTGGAAAGTTTCTCGGTGGCTGGCCAGTGAGGAATGACGATCTTTGGGGAAAGACTCGTGAAATGGTGGTTTGTGAGGCCCGATCAATCGATCTAATACTTGCGCCCGATCCGGTCTTGGCCGGACAGAGATTCTGATCACAATGACAAATAAAGTTCAATTTGTCGAAACTTGGAGCATGACAAACCACTTCAAATTTTAGCAACCGAAATCCGCTGGCTTGTGCAAATTCGGCCGCGCTGGCCCCAGAATTCGTGAGTGAAAACAACTAAAAAAGCGCAGTTAGAGGCTAATTGTGAAAAAATTCAAAATAAAAATCTAAAAATTTGAAGTTGAATTCGAAAAAGCAAAAAACCCCAAAAAATTACATCAATTCGATTCCTAACAAACTAATTGACAATCATATTACTAAGAATAGAGTTGAATTGATGAAATTAATGGTGAAATATGATGGAAATTAGTGAAGAAAGAGGCGCCCTAAAAAGAGGGACTCTAGAATGAGAATTAACTTTAACGATTAAGCTTGCTACTTCTTAATAAGCTATTTCGAGTTCATACGCATTTATTATTTTTGTGGCTTTTTTAACGAGATATTTTGAAAGTATGATATCGATATATACAAACTACTTCTCTTGTTGATATTCAATTTATTTTAAATTAGTATAAATATTTTGACATTATCTATAGTTTACTCAACAATCTCTCACGGAGTAGTTTATTAATCCCATGAATGTATCCACTGACACTTCTAATGGTTTTTTACATTTGTTTTAAATGTATATATAGTTATTACATTGTTCTACTTAGTCCCATTGACATTAATGTTATTGGATAAATACTTTGTAGTAAAGAGTCTTAAAGATAGCGGAGGCGAGACGATATTCTGATACATGGTTAATCGAGGCTATTATAGTTTGATAATTGTATATATATATATATATATATATATATATATATGAAAGACAACCCGTATAGCGTATAATGAGTGCGTAGAAATAATGAAAAAGAAACGAAAAAATAGCATGAATTATTAATTTAGCACCCTATCCCCGAGTCGGGACGGACCAAAAATATTATCTTAGAGAGTTTATTAAATAATAGAGTATTAATTAATTGAAGAAAAAACCCCAAAAACCTAAAAAAAGGAATTTTTTATAAAAAAAGAAGAATACAGTCGCGTATGACAAGGCTGCATAGAAATAATATGAAAAAGGAACGAAAAAAGCACAAATTATTAATTTAGCACCCTATCCCCGAGTCAGGATGAGTCAAAAATATTATCTTAGAGAGTTTATTAAATAATCGAATATTAATTTATCGAGTTTCTACTGTAGTTGATAATTAAAAAAAAACTTCAAAAACCGAAAAAAAGGAAAAAAAAAAACGGCGCGAAATCACGATCATTCCGTCTCACGGGCCAGGTGTCCGTTTATAATTAAACTATATTAAATTGAATATGATAATTGTTAAAGCGAGGAAAACAATTAGCAAGATCGTCGCTCGAACTAGCATATAAGAAAGCAAGAAACTTGTGCTTAATTTTATGATAAGCTATTTCGAACTTTTCGTTTCTTTCTTGGCCCACTATTTATAATTGACAATATTTGTTTACAAGCCCGATAATGAGAGAAATATGGCGATGTCAGGACTTCCATAATCTACTCTAACAACTTGTTGAAGATCAAATAGCAACTCCTAAATCAGGCGCAAATACTGTGAACTAATCCTAGTAAACAAGGTAGTGGAAACAATTTCCATGCGACAAAATTGTGTCCCCTGCGTATATTTATCTTTTATTTCTTCTTGATCCTGCCCAAGTCGAACATTGTGCACAGTGTTCGAGCACATAAAGCTCAATGATTCAGAGTCTTCGACTTGAAGGTTTCCATGATGCCTTAGTACAATATGACTTGTTTACTGCGCTTCCGCATTGGATTAGAGATATGACACGCTTCCTTGCCTTGTCTACCGAAGTGATACATAATGTCGATGTGTTTGCGCTGCCATGCATCACAGGGTTCTTGGATAGCTTAATTGTAGAACTGTTATCACATTTTATCACCGGTCATTCGCTCACATGTCCAGTAGAGGCGAGTATTCTCTTCATCCGAGCTTGGCCAGCGCACAAGCTGTAGCAGCAACAAATTCAGCCTCAGTAGTAGATAATGTGACAATAGGTTGTTTCACGGAGCTCAGCGGTGCACCATTGTTCAGAATAAAAGCATAACCGCTAGTATTTTTTACGCCGGCAATGTCTCTGCGTAATCCTTGCTCCGATTGTATACCATCAACTCTCCATACGTCTTTGCTTTTTCTTGTACATTATCTCATATTGCGATTGTCGGCACAAGTACCTTAATATTCATTTAGCAAGTTGTAGATGAAGCTTCGGTAGGACTTACCATATGCGCACTTGTAACACGGGTTGCGAGCATGATGTCGGCCTTGTTCTGTAAGGTACATGAGACTTCTGATTTGTTTGTAGTAAGTGTCATCTATCCTTTCCATCTGCATCATGTAGTCGACCCTTAAATCGATTATACTTGGAGTATTCACGGGCTTGCAATCCATCGTCTCGAACTTTTTCGGAAGCTGTCTACGCATAATGTTTTGGCGTATAAAGATGCCGCTCTCCTTATGATACTTGATTCAAGAGAAAGTAAGCTTATTCCCACCAAAGGGGTCTATCATTGCCAAACTCTTTGATCATTGGAGTTCTTGAGCGTCTTATGGGCCTTCATTTCCGCTACTATGCGTTATCAAAATCATCCAACATAAAGACTTACAATGATTAGATCTCCCTTGGGCTTTGTCTTAGTGAACAATGTATGTTCCTTGCACACTCATGAATCACTTAACTTTGATGAAGTGTTTCTCAATTCTACTAAACCATACTCTTGGTGCCTGCTTCAGGCCATAAAGAGCTTTGTTAAGCTTGTAAACTAGATGTTCCTTGCCTTTCTCCTGATATCCCAAAGGTTGATCAACATACACATCTTCCTTGATCTCTCCATGAAGAAATGCTGATTTTACATCAAGCTGGTACACCTTCCATCCTCTCTGACGGCCAATATTTGATCACCGTTCTATTGTGTCCGATCTTGCCATTTGGAGCATATATACGTAAAGTCTATTACTTCCTTTTGAGTATCACTTTCTGACTAAGCGAGCCTTATGTTTAGTTATATTTCCTTGCTCATCCTTCTTAGTTTTAAATATTCATTTAACTCCGATCCCTCTTTGCAATTGTCAGCCAGGTAGTTTTGGCGGAGTGTCAGGTATTTATTTTCCATGATGAGCTCCATTTCAATGTCCACCAGCTTGCTTCCATTTCTCTTCGAAATGACTTCGCCAGATGATCTTTGGATCTTCATGCATCGACACCATGTTTACTTCTTCTTTGCTGGTCCATGCTTTGACCGTGGTCTTCCCCGTCCATCAAAGACTCTGTGAACTCTCCGCAGTTTGCGTTCTTATAGGAGCTTGTTTTTGATCCTCAGCGGTTTGATGTGTCGGTGAATGATCGGGTGGTTGATCACCTTCATTGTTCCCTTGACTTCATTCTCTCGGGCACATGACATTAACGAGGTTCATCAAGTAGCTCATGCTTTCCATTCCGACTATGCATTTATGATCAATATAATCATTTTCCCGGTCCATTAACTATCCTCTTCAAAGATCACATCCCTACTGATGATGATTCTTTTTGTTTCAACATCAACAAGTCTGTAGCCCTTTGTTCCTTCATTGATTCCTAAGAACACACATATTTTATCCCTATTGTCCAAGAAACTTTGCTCTATTTTTGTTTTGGAGCATTAACACGCCTTCTTGACAACATTTCCATACCGAGATGTTCTGATGGCTTCAAGCCACACCATGCTTAAGTGTGGTGTTTTGGCTTTTCGATTAATGTTGGACACACAATTAACACATACAGATCCGGAGACTCCACTTTGCTTGGCCACATAGATTAGGCATTTTCTTTGCGAGGAAAGTAAAGAATCTCGCCGTATTCCATTATAATTACATTTCTTCTACCATTTTTGTTTGTGGGTGTGTATGATAATAATTAGAGGTTTGCCTCAACACTATTCAATGTTCCATTTACAATATTCATTGAAATCAGTTGAAGTGAATTCACCCAGAGTCCTTAAGCATTTGATAAGTTCTTCTGTCCTGCTTTTCCACCAGCCATGCTTTTTAAAGAACTTGAAATGACTCCATGCCTCTGATTTGTTGATAAGCAAGTATATCCATCCCTTCCTGCTAAAATCATCAATAAAAGATAAGAAATACTTCTTACCACTGTTGGATGTAGGTTGAATTGGTCCACAAATGTCAGAATGAATCAATTCAAGTACTTTCTCTGCTCTCCAAGTGCTTGTTTTTGGAATTGCCTTCCTAGTTTGTTTTCCTGAGATGCGATGCATGTATTACTTCCCCAGAGCTTTGAAATTTGGTAGTCTCTCGCGTCCCTTATTACGCGTAATGTCTTGAGTCCTTTAAAGCGAGATGTCCATGCGTTTGATGCCAAAGCATGGAAATACCCGGTGCCTGACCTACCAAACATTCTCCTTGTTTATCATCTTTGCCCCTTACTTGATTCTCCCTTTGTAAACATTCTATTTAGACTCGTTTTTTACCCGATGATCTCACTGCAAACATTTTTATTTCGATTCTCGCACATAAGCATTCTCTTGTTGATTGTCAGTAGTGTCCCTTCGATTAATTTAACATAGCTATTTCCACTATTCCACATGGCCACTTTGGCCTTCAATAGATTTTCCATTAGCTGCATCCCGGTGATCGAGAAATGTCCATCAAAGTGTGGAACCTTTGTAGAACATCATCATTGTCTTGCTTGTATTGATATGTTTGGGTTATTATTGTTTCCTCTGAGATCTTTGCGAACTACGATGCAGGATGTTAAAGCTTGGAAAATAATTAGCAAGATCAATCAGCAGAGCTATAATATAAAGAAAGCAAGAAACTTGTGCTCGAGCACCAATAAACTCGCTCATTTTTCATTGCTCTCATTGCTATTTGCCTAATTAAACAATAGCAAAATTTGTTGTTGACAACTGATAATGAGAGAGAAATATGGCAGTAAAATCGGACTACTTAATCTACTCTAACAACATTGAAAATCAAAATAGCAACTCCTAAATGAGCGCAAATACTTGAACTAATCCCACAGTAAGTAAGGTAATTGAAACCTTCCATGTAAGCGGGGAATTGTGTCCCTGCATATGTTGATCTTTTATTTAACTTCTTCAATAATAGCATAGTACTATTGGATTATTGGATAAATACTTTATAAAAGCTATTAGTGAAGATATTAATGACATGAATGCTATTGGATTATTGGATAAATACTTTATAAACTATTAAATTGAAGATGTTAATGATGCAATAATATGTTTACAATTAAAAAATCAAGACTTCTTAATTATGATGCCAAATAACAGAACATCGAGTAATAAAAACTTGTACAAAACAAGCAGGAGATAACTTACTAAAAATAAATTTGGATTAGTATACACTTTTAGCGACACTATATATTATACATAGTTAATCTTGTTACACTTTGTGTAAAAAGATTCTCAATCGTATATTACACGTTGTGCAACTCTATTATATAACATCGCTAAAATCGTGATATATATTTTATTATAAATAAATAAAACATGTACGTGATCTTAAAGCCAGACTTTATTAGAGAATATAGGGGCGGATCCAAAGGCGCTTCAGATGGTAACAAGTGTTGGTGGTGAACTATTCGACCTGTGATCGAATCTTACTAAGAGGCAAGAGCATTGATTTTACATTTTACCATTTTCAATTTCTCAAAGATATTCATTGTACTGTACTAGTGTACTTGCCTACATCCTAATCATATTTTTACTGCACTAGTGTACGAGACTACATCCTATACTTCATATATTTTTTCTCAGCTTATCTTTAATGATATTCTACCTTTTTTTTTATTTTGTTTCGGGATAACAAAAAAATAGTTTTCAAATAAAACAATTTAATCTACTTTATTTCAAAATATAAGATATTTTAACTATTTGAGAAAAAAATTATTATTACTTATTTTATACTTATATTACCAAAATTATAAATAAAAAATTTCTATGATTATTTTTAAAGGTTTTAATTTTTCCTTTCAAGACTGTAAAATGTCGATTGTTGTGAAAGAAGTGTTAAGTCCATTTGATTAACGAGTTATTACCAACCGGTATTAAGCAATTAAAATGAGAAAATACAAATAAAATGATACTAGTAATCTAAACAGGTTTTAAGTGGAAATATTAAGTGTCATTAGCAAGAATAGAAAATTCATAATTAAATAAAATGAATACCCCGTCTTCGAATCCTGGATCCGTCCCTGGTTGAACATAACTTATTTGATGTGTTTATATAATAGTATGACTATGAGTAATCAGACAAATGAAGCTAGACAGAAATACAAAATATCTAAATCCTGTATGTCTCAGTTTCTATAGTAGTGCAAGGGAACCTACAAGAGGAAATTTGAATATGGTACAGAAGAATTATTAAAACTGCATAATTGTAGCCGAAATCAGAACTTCCTTGAACCTAATCCTCCATTCTCTGAAGTTGAAAAAAGGCGCTGATTCTCCTGTCCTCGTACAAATGTCATGTTTCCGACTTGCTGCAATCATATATTAGCGTGACATATGAGGGGCGAAAAAGACTGAAGACGAGAACACATGTAGATTTCTATTACAGCAGGATCATAGCTATAGGGAGGAAATATTGGCCAATATTTTCGACATACTTCAAAGAAGCAAGCATTGAAATGTAAAGAAGAGGCAGAATAGTTGGAACAAGTTACTCAGACTTAAGTAGTTTAAAGATTCCGGATTACATACAACGGTAAAGATAATAGGTGCTTTGGGTGGGTGGATACACAATGGTGTGTTGAGAATAATGCTAATGATGTATCAGGAAAAAGATCGATTATGTTTGTGATAGCACACATCACTAACTTGTTCGATTAGCTCTACTTGATATTAATACTAGTTTTTCAAACAGACTCATGTATTCAAGGACAGAAAACCACTTAACTTTTTTGGCAAGACCATTATTTTTCATTTGAACACCTTAATATGAGGATGTTAGTTCAAAAGTAAACTATAAGGATGTTGTAGATTGTAGAAGGAACAAGACTATACCTTGAGACAGCGATGTCTTTCTGTGTCGCATATTGGATAATCATGAGGACAACAGGTGGCTTTGTCCTCGCAACAAACAGCAGATTCTAACTCACAGCATTTCCACGATAAACATACCCCGAAAATGGTCCAGGTGCAGCAACAAGTCTCACCAGCATTGCAGGAAGTAAAAACACTACATTTAGTAGGCGAAGGTCCAGGAGGAGGATTTGGGCTAGTTTTAATAGGGTATGAAGCCAGCATATTGATGCCACAAATCCCATTTGAACTTCCACTGTTTCTTTGCATGTACATGTAACCATCAATTCCCCAAGATGTTCCCCATGAATTCTTTATGATCCAATAGTCCACTCCATTCGAGGAATCATACCCAACTATCAATACGGCATGATCCAAAGAAGTCGAACATGGGCCAGTGAATACACCCTGCATCATATAATTATACAACTTTGATGAGTCCTATTGTTATTTTTATCTTTAAAAAGGTGAAGATACACTAAAGGGATTTGATAAATTCAGAACCTTCGAATACAATTGAAATGCTCTCTCACTGCCACAAATTCCAACACTAACAGGTTGCTTCGCCACAGCCTTCAGTAATTCTTGTTCCTTATTTTCAGGGACATCATTGTATCCATCTATTGTCACAACATGTTTATTCAACTGCAACATAGTATTAACATGGGTTAATAAGAAGACACAAGTTTCTTCTGTTATTGGCTTATTGCTACCTGTCTGTTGGAGAAATAAAGCACAACATTTTTCGAAACAGTAATCTGAACTGACAGAGTTACACAAGTTCAACATAACAAATACTTCGATAAATACCTTTGCTTGGTTGCACTTTCCATCGCGGCCCTGGAATGGGTAGTCTTCCTCAGTATCAATACCACCATTTTTCTTTATAAATTCATAAGCATAGTCCATAAGCCCCCCTCCACAACCAGAGTTGTAAGACTTATCACAATCAATTAATTCTTGTTCTGAAAGGCTAATAAGAGATCCAGTAACAATCTTATTAATGCCTTCAATAGCCCCTGTTGCTGAAAAGGACCAACATGCACCTACAGAAGAATACATGCAACTTTCCTTTAGTTGTAGGCTAGTAGCAACATTAGCACAACAGCAATGGTGGAAAAAATTAAGCTTTGACCTGAAATGCCAGATCAAAGCATGAAATGGTAGTTCTGGGGTACAAAACAGCATCCTAATCCCAAACAAAGTCAACAAGAAGTGCACTAAATTAATAAATTTCTATGTTTACAGTGTCATGAAGTCAATTCTCTCGAATGTATACCAAAAGACGAATTTTTTTCACAAAATTGTATCCAAATTCTTTTTATGATAGCTTCAGCGTGCAAACTCTTTCCAAAATAATTTCCTCTTTCAGTGCATCTTACTATCTTTCATCTTTTGAGTTTCATTCTTCATTTTCAATGTGGACTATGCAGACATCAAACAATCAGTACTACTTGTTAACATTGTCCACATTCACATGTCAAAGGATTTCACACTAATACAACAGCCTCATCAGTAGAATTTGCACGATAAAAGATTCATTAGAACTATACTTTTCCACACTTCTAGTTTATCCTGATATCACAACAAAAGCATATTATAGACAACTCTCAATAAAAAACAGAACTTCAATCATCAAACTTATATGAAACAGATGATCACAACAGAAACATATCAATAAAAAAGAGAACTTTAATCAACAAAATATATCAACAACGTCCCGACTGGATTACTCTTACAGCTTCTACACAAGGCGGAGTAAAGGGGTTGGATATTATGCCTTATACCACATAATGCTAACAAGGAGATTATTTCCTTTTGTAACGGAAACCGCAGCGCTACTCGTTAGTGCGTAGGCCCTCGGGCGTGCGATAGTACAAACCACATGTCAGTAAAGATTGCTTGTATTACTTGAGTCGTATAACAGTCTGCGACCAATAAAATATTGGTAAGAAAATTACGATCCACCAGCTCCTCTCCATGAACCGCCACCCATAGGGAGTCTAATACTATCTACTACTTCAACAAAAATATATAAAGTAAAAAAAATAAAAAAACAATAACCAAGAAGTTCAAACATACCACAACTGGCTTGATCTTTGACTTTTGTAACAGCCCCTTCATTCCTCCAATCCAATGAATCAGGAACCTTATCATCACCAACACCAACACCATTATCCTCATTTTCTTCATACCCACGATTCATTCTAATCAAAGAATTACCCCCAGCTGAAAAACCCAAGTATTTGGCCTTAAATTCTTGATGACTCAAATCAGCAAACCCATTAAGAGAAAGTGTATATGAAGAATTATCAGCACTATTATGTGAAGCTACATAAGCATAATTATCCTCAAATATATTAAACCTATATTGCTTTTCTTGTTCAGAAGTGTATGTTTTTCCATGTTCTTTAAGCCAATTCTCAAACAAATCAGATGTGAGAGTAGGTGAACAAGTTGGTATGCAAAGTAACAATAAAATTGATGAAATCCAACATAGATAATTCATTGTAAAATGAAAATGGTTAATCAAGAATTGGATTTTTTGGTTAAATATATTGTGTTCTTGTTATGGAAATGTGGAGAACAAGAGGAAATATACAATGGGTTTTGTTAAAAATTGGATCTTTGTTGATTCATTTAATTGTCTGTAGGGAACAGTGAAAGTGACCACTAGCAAACTAGCAATTGTATAGTTAAGATTGGTTCAGAATGGTTTGTTGAGTCTGTGAAGCTCAAGAATATTCACGGAGTGGGTTCGTCCATGTGGCAAGTATGTCGAAAGTGGATACTTAATTTCATAAATTTGTAATTTGTATTGGTATAATTAGTTGTTGGGACATATAAGTGTTGTATAATTGGTTTTATTTGGTTTATTGGGCCACATGCTCTTAAACTATCATGTAATTTTATATGTGGTTATTGAATTTATTTATTTTATTTGAAGTGAGTCACTTATGCTTCTTTTTTGTGCGAACACATCTACAGACCTAGAATTTATTAAAATACATAATAAAATGATATATTATCACTAAAACACACTTAGTGAAATAACTATTTTATCCTATATTATATCACAAGAACAGAAATGTTAAATGAAACTATAATGCACTATATTAAAATGATTATTTTGTCACTGCTTATTCTGTACAATTATAAAGAGACTTAAAGTATAAAATGGCATTTAAATAACTACGTAATTAAATAAACACATACTTTTTCTTTTTAACATGCCCTGACACTTTCTTCTTCAACACTCATGTAATGCCTTCATTTGCTACCGCCCTCTGCCATCACCCACCGTACCGCTTCTCCTACATTGTTTTAGACCCCCCTCACGCGATCCAGCTACCGTACTCCTCTTTTACTTGATTAGCACCACCGTGACCCACGTTTATTAAAAGTAGTCCATTGTATTTGCATCGCTTGTGGTGCGACCCGTGGCTTATTATGCTTATCACCTTTGCGACCTTCGAGTTTGAACCACTGACCTTACATTTCGAGCTAGTCCTACGAACTTTACCCATTGGATTTGATTTCTCAATTTAATAATTGTAGTTAGTTTATTGGGTTTTTATTACATTCAATATTGTTTTTTGTACTATGCAATATGCATTTCATTTCATGGAGTATGTGACCAAGCGTGGGTAGGATGTAGGGAGGGGGTGGTAGGGGCTGTGGAGGTGGAAGGATTAGGGGGTAGAGGGTGAGATTGCTCCCATTAAAAGAAGAAAGGGTTGGGGCCTTATTTTAATTATGTAAAATATTTTAAGATGTGATCCCTATTCTTTTGTGTAGTGTTAGGATAAAATAGTCATTTTAACTGTTTAAAGGTGGAAAATTAGGTCTAGAAATTGTCCATAGAATTAAGAACGATAGTTTAGGGGTGTGCCAAGACAGAAAAAGGAAGTACAGAGCACACTTGAGACATGATGAATAAGTTTAGGAGCTACACATAGAAAATTAAGCGATAGTTTGGGGGCACAATGGAAGCCAATAAGCCTTTTTATTTTCGACGAACCATTACATTCGAACGAAAAATTGTGCAACTTCATGACCATATGTGCGCCAATTATATCACTTCAATGACTATTAAATCTTGATTTTTAAGCAATTGAAGATACTAGTAAAGAAAGAGGTGCGATACTTACGACATGCAATCTATTTCTTAAATATTAGTCTATTTTTTTATATTTAGTCGAAATCATTCTAAAAGCGTGTAAAACTTACAATCCTTGAATTTTTCTAATTAATATTTTTATTTTGAAGGGATACTTTGTTGAATAACTAATATAAAGGTATAATAAAATAAATTGTCCATTGAAATACTATACCAAACTAAGATGTTCATAGAGATATACAAATATTACTTTAATAATTTAATGTCATCTCACTAAATATATTGACGAATTGATCATCAATATAGTATCATCTAATTATTTGCTTTTTGTCGGTTAAATTGGTATGACTTAAAAAGTATAATTTAATTTTTTTTGGATCCCAATATATAAAATTCATATATGTAGGAAATTAAATAACAATAATAATTCTATACAAAGCATATGATTATTTAAGTAATACCTATTATTATAATAATATCAATAGTTCTACATAATAATAAATAATAATAATAATTTTACACAAGCATATGCTTATTTAACTAACACCTATTATAATAATACTTGATAGTTCTACATAAGTATATTATTATTGCTAACACCAATTATTAAGATTAGAAAATGACATATGATGAGAAAATCATATTGGCGAAAGTAATAAATTAATAGCATATATATGACATGCATTCTTGTGAATTGAATCATGAAAGTTATACATGCAAAATTGAGCAAAAACAATTATATTATTCAATGTAGCTTGTCTGCCCCGGAGATAAATAAATAATAAAGTTAATTAAAAATTAGGATGCGACAATTTCCTCAAAATATATATATTCCAAATGCATGCTTGATATATTTATCCTCAAACCCGTCGTATGTCTTTGTTGATTCCTTCAATTGATATTCTTATTATATATGTGCAAGCATAAAATATGATGAATATTTAATAGTAGTTAATTTCTATTAGAACTCATGAGTTATCAATTAAGAGGTGAAATTATTAATTAAAAATAATAATATTTTTGCTAACTTATAGATTTTTAGAGAGAAGGGTAATTAATAATGTACAAATGAAAGAAACACAAAATCCTTATTCGGACTTATATATATACTAGTAAATTCGTACGTGCGTTGCACGTGGAACACATATGGCTTGATAATCATTTTATCAATTATGAAATACTATCACCCTTAATGTATGCTAATTGTTAAGAAATATATAGAAAAATTAAGTGATATTAATTTAAATGTAATTTTTTCAATTACTTATATGTTGGATAACTATGATTTAATTCTAATATATGATGAAATAAATAAAAATAGACATTTTTTATATTATTATAAGTGTTTTACAAATAACACAACAATTAGAGATATACAAGCTGTATTTATCTTACATATTCGGAGCATCTAAGAATATTCAGAAATGTCGTTTTACATATTTCTTTTGATAATAACATATCTAGTTTACTCGAGCAATATTTAGTATCGCGTTATCTCAGTTCATCTTTATCATGAAATAGTAAGTATTATAAGATAGATAAATGGAGTCAACTAAACTTAAGCATATTTTCATGTGTGACTTAGTTATTTCTTTTGAGTACGATAATAGAATAGTCAAAAGTAGCTAGAGTTGATATTTAAGTATTAATAAATCATATTTCAGCACATCGTTACCATAATAAGAAAAATTTAGTATACTTATTAGATGTAAAGAAATTTAGTGAGTTGGGTTATCTTTTTACCTGTATGGCTTAGAAACGAGCTTGAGCTTCATGCGAAGTACATATTTTTTATGTTTTATTCTCATATCGGTAGATTAATTTTACCTTCTTATTTTGTACATGAGTGTTTTTCCTTCTTAGTTTATAGCTTGAGAATGATGGTTCAAAAGTGTAGCATTAGATTTAATAACTTTAAAAAATACAATTTTTCTATCCATTTGTTTTTTATATTAATTGGAGTTTTAATATAATTTCTCTATCCGTTTTATTTTATGTGATCGATTCTATTTATAATAATTTAATACAATGATGTGGTTGTAGTTTTGAATTAATAACTTTTTAACATATAATAATCATAATAATAAAATATAAATAATTAATTCTATTAGAAATGATAAATATGATCAAAACAAAAATGAAAGAAACACATATTTTACTATCGCATTGTAATTATTATTATTATTATTATTATTATTATTATTATTATTATTATTATTATTATTATTATTATTATAAATAGTTGGTTTTTAATTCATGACAATGGTCCTTAAAGTAGATTATATGAATAGATGGTGAAACAATAATGTCAAGAGTTAGAGTTAGTAGCTCCAATTTTATCCATTTGTAGCTTAGATATGGATCGGATGAAGGATTTTGAAGAGTTTCGATTTGGCATGTGAAGTTATTTAATTTGTTAAGTTTTATTACTTAAAGATTTGTTTGAGGGTCTTTAATTTATTCATGCCAATTTCTTTCATTTATTCTATAAAAACGTTTTTGAAGCTAAACAAAGTCATCAAACTTAAGTTAAATAATCTGACACCATTTCAATGAACAATTTGAAAACATATATGATATGAGTAATAATATTAATCATACATTAGTTAGCATAAAGGCGAATTCACTAAAATATAAATAAAATACATATAATATAGCGGTAAATTTGAAATGAAAAATATACTCAGAATTCACTTACTAATTGTTTGGAGAATCAATTACAAGAAGAAAAAAGTTTAGGAACTGATGAATACATAATAAATTTTTTCAAAAATCATAAAACTAATATATATTCATTAGCATGTACAAGTCAAATTGCACAAGATTTATGTAAAATATAAAATAATAATTGAATATATTAAAGAAGAGAAATGTATAAGTACTTATCAAGATTCTTATCAATTATATTGAAGATTGTGTACAACAACGTGGAAGCTTAGCAGATTTATTATGCAAAAGAAACAAACTCAATCTATCAAAGTAAAAATAATTGAAATTGATTTGTAAAATATAATATATTGAAAAAGAATAATATTCTCTCCGTCTAATTTACTTGATCATGTAACAAAATTTCTCCTTTCCTTTTTAATTGATCATATAGGAATTCAATACAACTTTATCTTGATCTTTCCACTTTTATCCTTAATAAAGTACTTTTTAGTTTTCATGATTAATTAAAGTATTTTTTGATAAAGTACTTTTTTAGGATATATTAATAATAGTAATCAAGCTCTTAATAAAATAATTTTTACCATTAAGTAAATTGGGACGGATGGAGTATATAAATACTTACAAAGATTCTTGTCAATTGTCTTGAAGATTGTGTTCAAGAGTGATGAAGCTTAAGAGTTTATTGCATCCTAAATAAAGTTAATTCAATCTACCAAAATGAAAAATATTTGAGAATTATTTGTGTCAAAAGAATGTAAATAGTCCTAATTAAAGTTATGAATAATTTTTTAAACAAATTTCCTTAAATACTAAAATAACCTAAACTTTCATTTACACCAAAACTTAATGATTTTAATTTACCTTAAATACTTATGTAACATAAAACTTTTATATACACCTTTATTGATATTCTTTTTTGTTTATATTATTGAATTAAAGAAAATATACCTCATAAGAAATAAACTAATATATTATTATATTTTGCCCATTATTTGTTTTATTTTCATAATATGCATTCAGTCTTGTATGTTGCATAAGTATTTAATGAAATTAAACTCATTAGAATTTGGGTGTAAATGAAGTCTAGAGCCGCACAATATTTAGAGCAAGTAAAAAATCATTATAACTGTGGGAACTTATTGCCCATTCTTGACACAAGCAGATTCTCAAATATTTCAAACACAATAGGTATACATTATGAACAGATAAAATTGCATTGAATTCCTATATAATCAATTAAAAGGAAAGAGGAGAAATTAGTATTATTCTTTTTCAATATATTATATTGTTATTATTCCTACAATGTATAACTTTTTTAGCTATGAGACAATAAGTCATGTTTCATATAAATATATTGAAATTTTTCTAACAATGAGGGACATAAATGATATTTAATATTATTACAAATTCTTAAAGCGAAAAATAGAAATGCTGCAATCAAATTTAATTATATAAATATGTAATCACATTGAACGAAACAAACGGTGTTTAAGTATTCAAAAACCTAAAAATAAAAGTATACTTCCTTTTTCTACACAAAAATGATTATGAGAGTGAACCCTTTGCTTTGGCGAGGCTGCTGGTACTTAGCACTCTAATTCTTTAGTTGAGCTATGCCCCTGGGCACATCCAACGATTAACTCCTCCAAGGTATCTAGGACAAGGACCTTGAGGGGATGTTAGTGTGACGGTTTCACACTTTTATTAAAAATGATTATAATATAAAATAAGTTATGGATAGAAATTATGGATTGAGGAATTCATTAAAAATAATTTAATGAATATTAAGGAAATCGTCATAAACATCAAAATGTAACTTCTTCAAAATTATTTTTTATGTTTGTGACTTTGCTTCTCGTTGTTATTTAATTATTCTTGAAATTTAATAATCATTAGATGTGTTGTAATTCATTGTATTTGGGAGAGGTTAATTAGGGCATTATAAAAAATTTCAACTATGTTATCCTACACTTTATAAGTATATAGATATATGAATATTGTTATAAATATGTTAGTGATTTATTTGGATCGTAATTTAGCTCAACATCAATAACTCGGTCTTATATGGGTTGTTTAACTAGAAGTTACACAATTCTATGAGTTAAGAAGTGTGACACTATAATGCATTTGTTTAAGATCATTTTAAGTCTCTTGATTTTTCTTATAAATTAGTTTACATAATTACACATATGACATGTATAAGTTGTGAACATCTTAATTAAGTTAAGCAAGTATGAAAAAGAATGTCATTCGAATGTTACATACAAACTAAAGTCGCCACATAGCTAATGATATGCATTCGTATCCTTTTTCATAAATACCACAAGTCAACGGTACTATTTGCCTACACACACAAAATCTTTTTTATTAATAAAATATCATACTTTTCATGTAAAATGACTAATTTACCCCCCTTATTAAAATCAATCAAATACACTCACTTCCTTCTCATTCCATTCTTTCTTCCTTTTTTTTTTTTTCTTTCTCCATTTCGTTCTTGCTTACGATTCATGCTTGTCTTTAACTTTATTTCTCTTTTCTTTTTCTTTTTTCCTTTGACTCCTTAAAACAACAAACACCTAACTTTATCAAACGTTTTTGCCCCAACAGTTGCTACCAAATTTTATGGAAGGGAATAAAGGTAGAGATTTCTAATTCTTTTCTTAGTTTTTTCAATCGATTTGAGTTAGGTGAATCCATGACCTTATATTTTTGTTCGTTTGTTTGCTAGGCTACATATATGTAAAAGTAACTTAATATAATATGTTATAATACGTTATAATATGTTATAATACGTTATAATCATGGTATGTCGAATGCTTTCAGATTATCTTGTCCCGATCAATTTTAATGGCCAATGGAAGAAGAATGAGGAAAATATCTGGAGATATGAAGCATTAAAGACAAAGTACATCAAAGTTTCATTCACCACAACCTATTCGGAGCTCCTTGAGTTGATATATGTATCAACTGGGATTAGTCAACAATGGTTGAAATTAATGCCATGGTGTTATTTTTCAACAAATGTACCTTATGAATTAAGCCACCAGTGGAATTGTTACCACCTCATTGTAATGTCTATTTCGACAATTTTCTGTATGAACTTTCGACAATTATTTCGACAATTTACGTGTTGCTTACATTATAATGTGGTATTCTGTATGAACTTTCCAATTTTCTCAAGCACAAATTTATTTAACAGTAAAGACATTCATTCACATAGTTCAAAAGAGTAGATAGTTCAAAAGAGAACTTCCAGAATGTCACATAGTTCAAAAAATAACCACCAGAATGTTACATCATTCATTTTATAGAAATCAAAAGCATAAGCGGAGACAGTCTTCAACTCTTGTCAAGATTGCAAGCAACCTCCTTGAAAGCATAGTTGTCAGCCGGAGTTCTGTACCACTTGATGAGGTCCACAACAAGCTTCCTTCTATAATCCCCAAACCTCTCGTCATGAAGCTTGTGCACATCCTCTTGCATTGTCAAACATTGGACATCTTAACTTGAAAGTGGATCACAAATCGAGATTTGGAAATCTAGTTATCAACTATTCTTAACATAATATTTTCAAAATTATAAAACTAACATTATTTTATTAAGTTATACTGTGTTATAACATATGATAATGTGTTATACTAAGTTATAACATATAATAATGTGTTATACTGTGTTATAATATATGATATGATAATGTATTATACTGAGTTAACACATATTATAATGTGTTATACTAAGTTACAACATATTATATATAATCAAACCATAAGAAAAACTAAAAAGATTCAAATTTTTGTCAAATAAAACACAAATATCACAAATAACAACATCAAAACCCACGAAAAACTATAAAGATTCAAACTTTTGTGAAATAAAACACACATAACAACATCAAAACCCGAAATAACACACAAACAACAATACCGAAATAATACCGAAATTATTTGAAGTGTGCTTGAAGTAATACACTTAATAACGAAATAATCACAGTGGCTAGAGATTTAGGAATAAGCTTACGTTATTTGAAATTAGGCTTTTTGGAGTTAATAATATGAAAAATTTTAGAGAGAAAATGTTAGGTGGGAGAGTGGGGAGGGGAGGGGGTAATTAGCTCTGTACAGGAATGAGATGTGAAATGGGCGGGAGTGGAGTAGCTTAGTTATTAAGTTATGGGGGGAAAGTATGGAAGGGGTAAATTAGTCATTTCATAGCCAATTTGTGGTATTTTGTTAATAAATTTTTTTTTTGTGTATTTAGGTAAATAATAGGGTTGACTTGTGATATTTTTTAAAATTTACCTGCATTCATAATAAAATCAAACCATAAACTAAACATAAATTTAAGTGGGATTTTCTTGATGAGCACACTTTATTTGATGATGATCACTTGCACAATAAAAGCTAAAGAACATAACTTTCATTCACACATACATTAGAAAGTAGAAACTATGAAATGGTACATCTTTTCCAAGTCTTCATCAAACACTACCCTTGCAAGCATATCATGTGTAGTGAAGAAAACAATGGACATTCAACATAGAGGATTGCATTTGGCATCTAAACGCCGTCGTTTGAGTGAGATGATGATAGAAGTAGTGGTTGAGCAAGATGAGATGACTTGATAATGTGGTTGTCTGAAGCTGTTGTTGTGTGTTGAATTGTTGGTTTTTGAAGCATTGCAAATTTCTTCTCTTCACTTTTACCCCACAGGACTAGATATAATCCACCTATGATCAACACTGCTCCTAATATCCTGTTTGTTGTTGATTTTTGTTGCAAATCAAGATAATAAAGGTAAGGAGGACAAATCCAGAAAATATAGCTAAGGAGAAGAAATCAAAGAACATGATATATACACAGTTTGGTGTTTAATTTGGCCCTGGGTAGGGACTTTGGCATGCATGCCTCAATAATTATGTTGGTTTACGAAGTTGTACATCATCGTTATCCATGATGTTCACAATGCATAGAATATAATCAATCAAAAAACGAATTATAATAACTAGACACAAAAAGAGGCAGATGATCATTTCGTGTTAAAAGAGTCTATACATACCCTCCCAAATAGAACTCCTCTCCTAAAGCGACGGAGGAAGTAATGGCGACAACAAGAGTCTGGACAGGCTGATAAACGGCAACAAAGACAGGGCCACCTCTGTCAATGCACCATATCTGAACAGCAAATGCAATCCCTGATGCTACCACTCCCTACATTTTTTATTCCCGAGATGAACTTTGATCATGAATAACTTATTTTATAGTCGAAATTGAAGTAATTAAGTGATTAGTCAAAACTCTCGATTAAATTGAGACGAGGCAGTATATAGGTGATGAAAAGTTTTGACACTTACAGCATAGAATACAGTGAAAAGCTCGGCTCCGTCGTGAATAAGCCAAGCATCCATATTCCTCTCAATGAAACCAGCAATCACAAGAAACTGGATGATACCAAAAACACACTGATAAGATGTAACAGAGAGTCTAGCAGGGTACTTCTTCAATATGGGTGCTTGTAAAACGAGCCACGCAGCCCAGGACAAGCAATGTCCAATCAAGAATATGCACCCCAAGCTCCAATTCTTCCCATTTGCATCTCCTAGATGAAGCAACACTGGTGGCCTAATTCTTTCTAGAGACGGGGCCGGGCTGTAGATCACTGGACCTTTGTATAATGTGATCACTGATGCCCCTGCAACACATAATACTGTTCCTAACACCTTTGCTATACCATCTTTTCTTTTCATATTTGCCTGCTCTATTCTGCAAAATTGAATCAAATGGTCAATGGTTATTCATTTTTCGTCGCGGATAAACTCGTATAACAAAGAGTGTCACATAAGGTATAATAGACGATCAAAACTCAAATAATGAGACTTGCCTTAACATTGTGGCCATGAGGAATGTCACAGCAGGGACACAATTCTGAATAGCAGAAGCAAAAGTTGGAGAAGTGTTCTCCAATCCCAACAAGTAAAATCCTTGGTTTGCTGTTATTCTGTCGTGTCACAAAAATTAAATTTCCATAAGTTGGCATGAAATTATTATCATGAAATCTTTTAATAATTTTGTTGCATTTATGTTTTTAAATTATTGGATCATACCCAACAGCTGCAAGGAGGAAGAATTGAATCATAAAAGACCAAGTCATAGGTGGCCTATCTTTCCTGAAAATAATAAAGAAACAAAGAAATAATATCATATTTATTTTTTATATGGACCAGTTTACTTAAGCACCTAAGTCGAACTCGAAATAAAGGATGCAAGAAAGTTGATAATGTACTTACTTTTCAAGAAAATAGGCGAACGGGGAGAGGAGGACGAGGGCGAGGATGTTCCTGTAAACAGGATAAACAACCTTGCTGATGCCCATGTTAAGGGCAGCTCTAGAGACAACATGGAAACCTGCATACCCAAACTGCAAGGCCAACATGGCCAAATGCAGTTGAGCCTTCTCTGGTATTGAACAACCCATTATTGTTAATGATCTTGAATTATCTGCCATTGAATTGGTTGTTATTTTACAAGATCATGCAATGTATGTAGAGATGATAATAAGTTGGATGAATTGATGAGGAGCTTTAGCTTGACATTGGGAGGTATAAATATAAGTAGTGGAAAGTTAGGGGGTCCAAATTGGGCGAAAAGTGTAATTTCGCCTTTTCTAATTACACCATATTATAACAATTTAACCATAAATTATTTTTAGTACACACATACTGTACAACAAAATTTGGAAAGTTTGATGAAATACATATTTCACTTGAGTGACGTTTGTCGATATGGCCCATGTATTATCAAAATATTGTAAATTAGATGTATATTAACAATTTCATATGGAATAAATGGATAAAATGGACAACAGTTTGAAAAATCGGCAAATAAATATTAAGATAGAATTGATGAATGGCCTTCAATTGTATTACCAGGTATGTTTTTAGTTCCAATAGTTATCCAATTGCACTATTAGTCCATTTTAACAAATGAATGCATGATTTTTGTTCAATATAACTCAAATTTACATTTTTCTTGGAAATTTGCACAATATAAAGCATATACAGGAGTGAATGAACCATTTTTTCCTTGCTCAATTATTTATTTGATTTAATTCACAACAAAGTGCTTTAAATGTGAATATAGATGAGTAATGTTTATTGGTTGTCTCCCACGTCTTACTCTGTTGAAACCCCCTCTTGGCTGACATGACATATCACATCGCACTATGTAAAGAAAAGAAAAGAATCAATAAAAGAGTGTATGTTTTCCTCTTAGTTTTATGAGTCCTTAACAGTTTCTATGTTGGAAGCATGCTCTTAATAATGATAATTGATGTTTCTCAAGGAGGGATGGTGATGAGCCGCTATCAATAGATAGCATGCACGAGGGGGGATGGTGGGTACTCCATACAATCTCATCACCTTGATAAATTAAACAAATCAACCCTACCATGCAACTATAATCCAATATTTTCCCTATACATAATTTGTGGTTACTTATAAGATTTAATAGATAATAAAATCGAGTATTTATATATTTTTTGTATCATATATCGTACCACTAACAGATAGAGAGGGTCCAACCATGAACCAACACCCACACCTTTCATCAATTTATAGTCTTGATCGTCGTTTTATCATGGGGATGTTATGTTTTGCGGCACCAATAGGCAATAGGTAGAAGGATCCAACCAGCACTCATGTCTTTCATCCATTTATAGTCTTGATTGTAGTTTTATCATGGGTGTGTTATATATCGCGGCACCATTAGACAATATTTAGAGAGGATCCAATCAGTATCCACACCTTTAATTTGATAATCTTGATTGTCACCTACATATCTTTTTTTTGGAGAAATCTTGTGCCAAAATAGCATGGTGGACTAGAAAAGACCGATACCATATATGTCAACCCAGCATTATCATTTACTTGCACTTGATTGAGTGCTGATAATAACCGAAACAATGATCAAGCTTGCAATTAATTAGGCGTGGTAATCTTAATATCAATCTTAATTACGAGAAATTAAGATACAAGATCTAGTCAAATTATTCTACTAATTAAATTCCTCAGAGTATCTTCAAGAACATAAAAAGGTAACAATGCATTCCAATTTTTCATGCGGGTACGGAAAAGGTTAACGGACAACTATGATGCCATCTCCCTGTAGAATTAAAGTGTAATTTATGTGTTGACTGAGTTGTAGGGTATTAATAAATCCATATTAGTACAAGGTTTTCTAGTAAGAATATTCAAATTAAAAATGTTCGTTGGACATCATAATGATGATTATCCAAAAGTAGACATGAATTTTATGATTAAATATTACTATATTTTACGAGAACAATTATAAAAATCTACAAAAAAAATTACAACAAGAAATTAAACTATAATTACACGTCTTGAATCACAAATGAATGTTTCTCATCGATGCTTTGTCTATTCATAAAAGATTGTATTGGTGGATAAAACCGAAGACTAAAGTTGTTTTGAATAGAGAAAGATTAAAGCTTTGTATGAATATTTTGAGAGCACAAAACGAAATTGGAATAATCGATTTTTAAGTATGAAAATGATCGCTAATTCTCATCTTATAGCACAAAATAACTTCTCACATGTAAATGTGATATTATCGTATTATATGCTTGCGCATGTTTGTAATAATGTGTTGTGCTCGTAAAATCATAGCTTGTAAGTCCTTGAGAAGTTATCCATGAAGAGGCATGACAAGCACGCTTTTAAATTTAAACGTTAAAAGCGTGTATGAAATACCCCGAACCAGCTGCGGCCTGCGGCGGTCGAACTCTGTATGCTTCTTGGCTAGCTGCGGCGGCCCAATGGCGCCTTGACGTTCGGCAGCAGGCTCTCTGGACTTTTATGTCCGCACCGGCACTAGCAACGGTATTCTTCAGAGGTAGTTGAAACTATTCCCCGGTTGATTTTGTGCCTTAACTTCATCTGGCATTCTGTGACTTTTTTCTTACAATCTCCCACAAGTTGTGTAAGGTTATCTTCATCATGATGTATAAAACATAGGCATGAGATGTAAAGACATTCGACCTATACATAGTGTAAATATTTCAAATCTTCAACGAAGTAGAATGCATCTTAGAGAGTTGGGCATTAGGCTCTAAATATTAAGGCAGGCGTCACACACTTAATACTCATTATAGTCTTCGACCAGACAATCTTTGCTTACCCTTTGTTAAAGGCTATCTGCTTACAAATTAGTAAGCGTTTATAAGCCTAGAGCACTCTCTGCTAATCGAAACTGACCCACTTCTATGTTTACAAGGGTGGAGGGTGGAGTCAACTATCCTAGTTACTTTGGGCGCATTCATCGATAACGTTGATGAACCGTTAGTTTCTCAAACTAGATACTCCATTAAGATCGCCGTCATCCTCAATTCTGTATGGCCCATGAAACTGAGCTTAATGGCAAAAGTTAAGCTCACGGGCACACATAACTAGTGACATTATTACCCATTGAATTTTATGTAAATTAATTTCCTAGACATGAATTAGGTTTCCGTCACGGTGTCAATCTATTCTTTTAGACCCGTGCCGTTCACATGTGCTCAGCCCCAGCTCTTTGTGCTAAGTTGTCCGGACTTTACAAAAGTTAAGGTGATCACCCATTTGTTATCATCTCTCTCATATAAGTATGTCTCATGCTTGTATGTTTAGACTTTCCATTATAGACATCACTATAAACAGAGACAGCCTTGACAACTTCTTATTCTGATACTGTGAAAGGGCTATCATTGGTTGTGGCCACAACTCATATTCACATAGGAATCCCTTAACCATTTTGCTTCTTTGCATGCTGCCCAAAGAGCTATAAACTCTGATTTCATGTAGAATGTGCTACGGAAGTTTGCTTCTTAGAAGCAAAACTAATCGCACCACCACCTATTGTAAAGATCCATCTGAGGCTTTTCTGATCATCGATTCAATTAACCATCTTGCATCTCGGTATCCTTCTAATCTTTGTGGAATGCACAATATACTAAGCTATAGTCACTTATTTTCTTGAGATAAACAAGTAATCTTTCTATAGGCTTCAATATTCTTCATTTGAAAAACTAGTATATCTTGACAACTTATACATTCAACGTGATGGACTTTATCTCATCATCGCAAAAACTAACTTTCGAGGAAGGTGAATCTCTAGATGAAGCCTCCTTATAGAGTATCATGTATGTGATCAACTTGAAGAACGTAAGGAATTTCTTTATAAACTCGATCTCTATTACCTTCTACCAAGAAGATAATGGAATCTGGAGAAATAAAATCGGAACTCAAGTGTTTTTCAACACGTTGCCTTTGACTATGTCTAAGTTCACTTGATTCACCGATTTCTTTTCGTTTATCTTTTACCCCCACATTTTCCATTCTTCTTTGAGTTAGATAAGATTCGTATCATTTGACTTGAAATGATAGGGTCATAAACTTGTTCTCAAAGAACTCAACTTGAATTATTTCAGCAATTTTGTTGGTCTCAAACTTAATACTCTATCGCCTTTGAATTGAAGCTATATCTAGTAAAACGCTTCTTATCCGCTAGGACCCGAGCTTTTTGTTGGAGTCTGAATCTTGTAATATCTGTCGCCTCATACTTGAAATAATCAATATTGGGTTTCCTTCCGTTCCAGTAGCTCATGGAGAATGCTTAAACTTCTTAGAAGATGATACATAATAGATGTGACAAGGCATTAAAAGTGCTTTATACCCAAATCATTGCTAACTTGAGTTTATGACATTGCATTCTAATCTTCAGTAAGATCTCATTGATACACTAAGATCAACATGGTCGACTCTAAAGTTTTGTGCTAACAACTTTCTTATATGGCTTAGGACATTTTGCTTTAACAAAAATTTCATATTTATAAATCCATTGGTATGACACTTTATAATCATGTTTTAAACATAAAAAAAATAATCATAGTGCTTTTATCATGTAATCTAGCATGTCATAAAGGTAAAGCCACAATCAAATAAACAACATATACTTCATTACTTTCAAGTGAAAGCTTTGAACATGCATTCAGCAGAAACATTCTTACAAAGTACATTTACTAAAAATTAAATTCTTCCTAAGATAAAGTACACAAAATACATAAAAGAGACATTCTAAGTGTTAGTGTGTGGTTATTTGAAGTTTTTCTTCTTTCGATCATTATTGTGGCTTACTGAGCTTTGTATCCTGGCATGGACAATGTTCGAACAAGTGCTACAAGTGTTAAAAGCAAGTGTGTTTTCTTCTTTGTCCCCGCTTTGCGGTTTGGGCTTTGATGGGTTCGTGGGAACACAAGGATAGTAATTATGGTGTCGATTCATGGCAGGATTTTGGAGTTTTGGTATGACTCGAGTTATGAATGGCGAGAATCAAAGTTTGGTAGGATTCTTTGCATTATGGGCAGATTCTTAGAGATCTTTTCAGCAATCAAGACCAAAACCACCATGTGACTTCTATATAAATGAATGACGCTTCTTGAAGATGTCAAACACGAAAAAGTTTTACTATAAAGTTCAGCATCCTTATTCATAGTCGATTTATTTAGTGTCGATTAGGTGAGTAGATGTGGTTAGGAGGTTCTCTTGCCTTCTAACACTATTATGCGGTTGTTATAGCACCAGCTGTAACAACGCTTCTTAGAATATTTATTTCTCGTTGTATTGAGATCGGTGTGTGTTGATAGTGGTGAGAATAGGTGGATAGTATTTCACGTAGTGAAGGAGTTAGCTAGGAGGCGTCGGTTGATGTGGAGCATCGGTGTAAAATTACTACTTGTAACTCTTCATCTTTACAGTGGAAAGCTTTTTCTTGGGCTTGTTGCCCCCAGGGCGTAAGTCTTTCTTTAGCGAGGCGGGTTACCATTTTCATGTGTCATTTATTTTGGTTTATCACTGGCCAAAATTCGTTCTTTGGCCTACTTGTTGGATTGACAAGCTGCAATTTCCGGGGTTGGTTCTGGCTTTCGGTGGTATCGAGGCGGAAGCATTTCGGCAATATAGAGTGAAATCTTTTGTGTGAACCGATGGAAGGGAACCAGGAAGGAAGCTTCGATCACTCGTCCTCCGCGACTTGATGGGTCTAATTACCCCTCTTGCTGGAAGCTAAGATGACACGCGCTGCTACGTCGGTGAATGCGAGAACACGGAAAACATTGCTGCTTGGTGGACGGAACCAGAAACAAATGATGAAGGAGTTGGTGATCAAAGAAAGAAACAAGCGGTCCGTCTAAGCGGAAATTATCCTTGGGGAATAACAAAGCCTTTAAATCTTTATGTACGTGCTAGTAAGTCAAAGTGTTTAAACTTATTAACACAGTGTCTTGTGGCCAAGGAGGCATGAAATCCTCTGAGGCTTGAAGATTGCCGAGAAAGTAAGGATGTCACAGACTTGACGATTAACCACCGGTGGGAAAATAGAATGCGGGGAGGGCAGAGACAATCACGGCCTACAATTCTAAAATAAAGGACCTTGCTAATGAGTCTTTTTCCCTTGGAGAGAAGATAAGTAACGAAAAACTTCGTTAGAAAAGAAATGCGAAGCAACTTCCTAAAGATTTGCTCACAAAAGTTACGGCTATCGAGGAAGCTCAGGATCTATCAACTATGATTTTTGATGAGCGATGAAAATCTTATAACCTTGAAATGACTCACGGAGGGGCAGTGAATCATCTAAAGGAAAGGGAATAGCTTTGAAGACTTCAAATACGATCTGAGGAAGAAGGTGCAGTGAAACTATAAAATCTGCGGCAAAAATTTCAATAAAACTCTAAAGAGGTTCAACAAGAAACCTTTCTTGGAGGAAACACGCGGGGAGCGTTTGGCCAGAAGCCGGAATGACGGTGTGGAAGAACCAAGTGGAGGATTGAATAATGGGGGATCGAATAATAATCCGTCAAAGGGAACTCTGATAGCAGAGAGTGCGGCTTTGAGAGTGGCATCAAGTTGAATGTCCAAACTTCATTGAAGAAGCTGATCAAAAAGTTACTATACGCTGGCCGGATGAAGGGCCGATGAAGAAGAAACGCTAATGAGGTTAATAATTTTGTAGCCTTTACAGCTCATGAGGATCGAGAACTTCTGATCCAATCCGAGGGTTAATGGTATGACCACGACAACATGAGTGAAGGAGAACTTGCGAAGAAGAGTTGATGGCCAACTATCGTTCTTGTTTGAAAAATAGTCCCGCATTAACAAGCATACACAAAGCGAGAATTGAAAGAAGCATCTTTGAAGAAAAGGAACAAAGAATTAGAGAGAAACAATGAAGAACAAAAAAATTGGAAATCGCATTAGGAAAACAAAGTACCAGAAAAGAATGACAAAGGGAATAAATATGATGAACTCCAGCACCCCAATATTGGATGAAATTCTATCTCAAGGAAAAAGGTGTGGTGACAGAGTGGGAATAGGATCTGACCATGAAACCAATACGACTATGTGGAGGAAGGATGTTTTATTTGAACTCGGCCAAATCAAGTGATCAAAAAGCACTCTTGGAGATGCCATTCTTTAGCGGAAAGAAGGACATATAACCCTCTTGTTACAAAATCTATGGGAAAAGGGCCAGCCAGATATTCTCCTTGAGAATGCAATAGGTAAGAAGGGTTCTGTGATAAGCAATGGTTTTACTTCTCTTAAAGGCCTGACATGGGTGGATGGTACTTTGACCGGTGGTTGTTCCCGGACATATGACGGGGAATAGAGCTAATCTTTAATCGAGGGCGTGGCGGTTTGTCGCTTTGGAGGAGGGGGAAAAAGCAAGGTTATCGTGAGGTGCACTGAATGTTGAAGGATTGCCTAATCTCGAAGAAGTTCTGCTGGTGGAAGGGCTTACTGCGAATCTTATTAGCATTAGCCAACTATGTGACAGTGGCCTGAAAGTTGCCTTTGACAAGAATACATGTAATGTAAGCAACCAAAACAACGATCTCATTATGCAGGGAAGTAGATCCACTGATAACTGCTATCTATGGACACCTTGTCATAGGGCCTTGACCAGTCAAACTCAAGAAGATGCGGAGCTATGGCACAAGCGTCTTGGACACACCAACTGCATGATATTAGGCAACTTATTTCTAAATGGTGTGCGGATTGCCACATTTGGTGGTCAGGGAAAATGTGTGTGGGGAATGTCAAATAGGCAAGCAGGGTCTCGCACAGCAGGTTACAGGGTGGACACCACGAGGGGTTACGGAATTACTACACATGGATCTAATGGGACCCATGCAAGTAGAGAGCTTAGCTGGAAGAAAGTATGTTTTTGTGTGTGTTGATGATTACTCAAGATTTACCTGGGTTGAATTCCTCAAAGAAAAATCTGAAACCTTTGAAGTGTTTAAGACCTTGGCTATACAAATTCAGAGAGAAAGGGAAGCCAACATTTTGGTGATTCGAAGCGATCATGGTAGAGAATTTGAGAATAACAAGTTCCAGGAATTTTGTGGTGAAGTGGGAATCAAACACGAAGATACTCGCGCTATCGCTCACCTTGACAAAATGGAATGGAAGTGGAAAGAAAAAGCGAACACTCCAAGAAATGGCGAGTCATGCTACATGCCAAGAGATCTACCCATAAAATTACGGCGGAGAGGCGTGTCGGCATGTCGTATCCTTGTCGGGTTACGCTCGGACCAGTGCTAAATGGGCATCATGGCGTGGCGAAATGGCGAATGTACTACTACTTTCGTGTGTTTGGAAATGCGTGTTATATCTGGCCGATAGAGAACGGCCCGAGGTGATGTTAAGTGATGAAGGAATCTTCTGGGATACTCGAGGGAATAAGCGGAGTGCTTTGAGTGTATAACAAACGAACTCATATGGTTATGGAATCTATAAATGTGAAGGTAGTGGATCAGAATGTCGTGACAATAGATGAAGAAGACACTCCCCAAACTGTCAAACCATCAGTCACTCACAGTCAAGATAATGAAGGGATGAAGAATATGCGGAATTGGAGAAAGGAAATTAGATTATTTGTCGAGAACCGAAAAGAATCGCCTGCCAGAACTTATCATTGAGTAGACTTGATCAGATAACCACTAGGAGGAAGGACAAGGTCGACTATCGAAAAATGGCTGGGTTGCTTGGAGAAACATGTTTCATCTCAAAGTGGAACAGGCGTGAAAATTGCGTTGCTTGATGAGTCTTGGATCGCGGCTATCTGAAAGAGCTCATTCGGTTTGATAAGAGCGATGTGTAGGAACTTGTTCGAGACCCTCACAGATGCAATATTATTGGCACTAAGTGGATCTTCAGAATAAGATGGATGGGTCCGGGGAATGTTACCGAGAAACAAAAGCTAGATTGGTTGCGCAAGGTTATCTATGAGATTGAAGGTATTGACTTTGAAGGGCATTGCTTTTGGTAGCCGGGCTTGAAGCGGTCGTCTGCTCTTCACCATTGCGTGTCTCTTGAAATTCAAACTCTTTCGGATGGATGTCAAAATTTGCTTTTCTTAATGGAATTGTTCAAGAGGAGGTCTATGTTGGCTGAACAACCAAAAGGATTTATTGATACCCCGAAATCCACGAGCATGTGTATAAAGCTGAAGAAGATATGGTCTCAACTGGCTCATGAGCTTGGTATGAAAGACTCACTGTGTTTTTGATCAACAATGGATATACTCGAGGGGGAGTTGATAATACATTATTCATAAAAAGGGATAAGGACCAGATGATGGTGGCTCAAATCTATGTTGATGACATAGTATTCGGTGGGGTGTCAAACCACAGTAAAACGATTAGTTCAACAAATGGGCGGAGTCGAGATGAGTATGGTGGGAGGTGAAGTACTTTTACGGGATTCGGATTAATCCAAATGGAAGATAGTATTTTTATCTCTCAAACCAATTATGCAAACGTGATGAAGAAGTTTGGATTGGAATCCTCTAAAAATAAAAAGAACTTTCAGGTTATTTCCTTAAAAGTAACCAAGGATCAAGATGGGAAAGATGTTGATGTGAAACTCTATAGAAGTATGATCGGTAGTCTTCTCTACCTCACTGCGAGTCGTCGGATATAGCACACTCGTGGTGTGTCTTGTTAGATATCAGCTTGATCCCAAAGAGAATCCTTGAACCTTGTCAGAGAATTCTCAGAGGTATGTGCAAGATGCATTATAACCGTAGACTCTTATATACCTTTGACACTAACACCTCCCTTGTTGGATCTTTGTGATCTTGTTGGGCGGAAACACGGAGGATAGAGCTTTATACGGAGGATGTTTGTTGGAAATAATCTTGTCTCACGGATTCAGCCAAGCCAAAATTCAGTGTCCACTCGCGGCCCAGTGAATATATGGCGGCGAGGGAAGCGAGTTGTACTCAACTAATGTGGATGAAACAAATCTTTGGAAGAATGCCGTGTCAAGCCGAGGAGTCATGACTCTCTCTTTGTGACAACATGGAGTGCATAAGCATTTCAAAACTCATAAATACGATGTTACATAATACTATACACATAAGCTTATAATCATAAATAGCAGCGTATTCATTTAGAAGCTGTCTCGACACACAAGATAATCAAGGGTATCAAATGAGGAATCCACCTCCACAAATAGTAAGCAGGATGAAGAATCCACCTCCAAATAATACACATACGAGGAATCCACCTCCAGTAATATACATATGAGGAATACACCTCGAATAATACATATGAGGAATCAGCCTCCAAATGTCGGATAGAGGCCTCCACTCCATCCTCCGACCGAGGCTACACCCCTCGATGTGCATATCCACGCTTGAGCCTCCGAATCCAGGTACCCACCTTGATATGCACACCTTTGAGCACTAGGTCGAGTCGCCTTATTCCATGGAAATAACACGCCAGCAATCGAAAGCAAATGCTGACCACGCCTGCGGCCTGCAATACACCTGATCTCATAACATGAATCATATTCACAACTATCCCACGTAATATAAATCATAATCACTAATATCTCATGATTTGAATCATAGTCACCAAATTATCTCATAATATATCTCGCTTAATCCCATGATTATCTCGTAATATCGATAAAATCTCAATTGTTTCATAACATGAATCATAAATCACAATTTCCATAATATCAATCGCATAGTCACCTGATACACATGTTAGAATAGTCTCGAGAGACAACACATACAAAATATAACATAATATATATGAAGGTCCCGTCGTAAGATTTGTACTCACCGCGAGCCCAAAAGCATTAATCTTAACTTAGGTAGTTCTCGTGCTAGGTCGAGGCTCGACTCCCCATTCAAAGAAGTTATACATTATAACACATTCCGTAGAATAACCTCTCTTAACATCTATTTAAACCAGAATTATTATACCCGTCTCGCAATTCAATTTAACCTTTTATGTCATCCTATCCCGAAATTAGTATACGCTTCTAAAATTCCAACTTAACTACATTCAATTTACCGACTTCATAACTCTCGATATTCGGTCATCACTTTATTATCCAAACAATAACCGTTAGTCACGTTCAATCAATCCAGCCATTGATACGCCAACTAATTAACCCGTTATAATCAACGCTTTTTAATTCGAAAGCCCGATTACTACTTTCGACTTGGAATAACCTAACTCAACAATATCTCGCGATCAACCTCAAAGAAATGGAAAAAGTCAACCCGATCAATCAATGCATGACCCACGTCGAGTATAATCGCTTTCAGCGCGCATATTTCGAGCTTAGAGGATATACATAATATTTGACCTTTAAAAACTTCCGATTCCTCAAAATTCGACCTATCGATTTCTACACATTTCAACATTTAAAAACTCAATTCCTCAAAAGTCAACAAAGTCAACCTATCAATTTCTACACGACAACCTCGAAAATGGAATTGTCGTAACCTCTAATCATAATCTAAGCCTAGATGATCGTATGTATCATTTGATCCCAATCATGGTCGACGAAAATCAGTAAAAGTCAACTCTTTAAAACTCAGAAATATCTCCAAAAGATTTGATCTTTCTTTGCACAGATATGATGAGGATGATGAGGAGAAGCAAATCGACACTTTTCCTTGATTTTAGCGACGATCGATGAAAATGGAAGAAAATTTTAAAAGGGGGAAGAGTGAAATTTTCGGCCAAAGAGGGGAAGGAAGAGGGGAATGGATGAGGATGGAGATAGTGGTGGTAGGTGGGATATTTAGAAGGGAAAAAATTACGTTCCGTTCGGTTTTGGTTAATTTCTCCACTTCCCGTACTTAAATCTCAATGAAACCGATTCCAATGTAAAATTTTCTATAACGTAAACTACTCATATAATCACCCAATCTCGATGCATCGATTTTATTCGAAATCATTTATACTATCTCGGGTCCCAGCTACAAACCGAAATATACCACCAACCGACCGATTTGTTGAATCCCTCTGACTTTGAAATTTTAATTTCGCCCCAAAATACTCCACCGAGAAACTTATATGCTATCGGCTGTATTGGTGAGGCGAGTTATTTCACTGGTTTCTTGATTTCTTCACGGTTTCTTGATTAATGGAGCCACGAAGGGGTATATGTGTCGCTAGAGGAATCCCCAAGGTGACCTTGTCGCCGTATCTCTTGCTGCTACGTGCGATGCCGCATGCATGTTGAGGAGCATAGAAGCGAGGGGTTCTTTGAGTGGTATAAAAACTTCAAGAGATTGTCCTAGCGTGAGCCACATTTTATTTGCAGATGATACTATGATCTTTTGTAGAGCCAGGGAAGCAGAGAGCCGAGCATTAATGGCATTACTTCGGTATTATGAGCTAGCTTCGGGACAAAAAGTCAATGTGGGAAGAGTTCTGTTAGCCTCGAGGCTAGTGTTGATCAAGGAACCCGAGGCCAAGTTGTGCAATTGCTGGGGATGCGAGAGGTTCGTGATCAAGGGAAATATATGGGGCTACCATCTCATATTTTCAAAAGCAAGAAAGAGGTATTTAGCTATTTGGTGGATAAGGTGGGGGAGAGGATCCGAGGTTGGAAGGGGAAGCTGTTGACTCAAGCCGGGAGGGAGGTGATGATAAAATCGTTGACTTCGGCTATCCCAAATTTTGCCATGAACTGTTTCAAATTACATGTGGGAATCATTGATGTCTTGAACAGTCTAATGACAAAGTTTTTCTGACCTAGTTCGGATAAAGAGAGGGGAATTCATTGGAAAAGCTGGGAGTCTTTGTGTCAGGAGAAATTCGAGGGGGGATTGGGTTTTAAAGACCTTGAATGCATGAATTTGGCTCAACTAGCAAAACAACGTTGACGAGAAGCTACAAAACAAGCGTCCTTGTTGGCTAAATTACTCAAGGGACGATATTATCGCCGTTCGACATTCCTACATGCAAAGCTTGGAAGTAACCCGTCATTTGGTTGGAGGAGCTTACTTGAGGGGAGAAAAGTACTTAGTAAGGGAATGAGATGGCGGGTTGGTGATGGGAAGAACATTGATATTTAGAAGGACTCATGGATCCCCCGGATCAATGAGTTTGGTACACGTGATAGGGAGCACGAAGACTTTGTTAAGGTATCACAATTGATTAGGGATGGTGCATGGCGTGAGGATGTGATCAAGGAATTATTTGCTGAGGATGATGTCAAACAAATTTTGGCAATTCCGTCGAGTAAGTTCCATGTTAGGGACAAATTGGTTTGGCATCACATAAAAAGCGGCATTTATATCACGAGTTCGGGTTACAAAAGCGCAAGAGAGTTAAAAAAGAATGGAGAGCTACGGAGCAATCAAATGGGAGAGTGTAGCAGCCGAAACGAGGATGAGGGGGAGCTGTGGAGAAATTTGTGGGGACTTCGAATTCCACCAAGAGTCCGGAACTTCATTTGGCGTTGTACACAATAGCTTACCTACGAGGGATCGATTAGCTAGGAAGGGAGTGCTTGTGGATCGGGGTGTGTTTTGTGCAAAAGATTCTCAAGAAAGCTCATTACACATTTTATTAACTTGCTCTTTCTCTAGCAGATTTTGGTTCACTTCTCGAGCTTCATGACCATCGGGCCGTGGCAATCATTCAAAGGAGTGAGTGGTTGTTATCAAAGACGTTAAAAAATGGGGCTTCCAGGAGATGCTCTCGGAGATGGCTTCTGTGCTTTGCTATGGAAGCTTATAGGAACAATATTATGTTTGATGGGGTGGTTAGACACCACCCAAATCTGGTCTGATGGCATTCAGCTTGCGAAAGATATGCTCGAGTATGTTCCAGTGAACCAATGGAACCTGTTACTATGTTAAAAGGAGCCATACAGGGATGGAGACCACCAAGTAGTGGCTTCATCAAAATGAACTCTGATGCAGGTTGGGATAAATCATCAAGGTTGGACACGATGGGGGCAGTTTGGCGGGATGCAAAGGGACTGTTTGGTGGGGCAGTGTTTCAGCAACTCCATCATGTCGACAGTTCTTTAGTGGCAGAAGCGTTGGCTTTGAGAGAGGCTTTAAGCGTTGCACTTCAGCAGGGGCACAGGCGAGTGGAAATGGAAGCGATTCTATGCAACTCATTCGTTGTCTTAATGGGGGAGCAAAGAGGTTCACTTGAGATCGACGTCATCCTAGAAGACATTGACATACGGCTAAATCACTTTGGAGGTAAAATTAGGTATCTGTGCGTGAATCCAACAATGCGTGGCGTTGTGTTGTACATTAGAGGCAATAGGGGGATGCGGAATTTACATCAGGGATCTGAGACCCTCCTAGTTGGCTAGTGGAGCCCTTTCCCACGGTGCATTAGCAATTGATCATTATCTTTTCATTTGTGATAGGCGAACTTTGTTATCGTTAAATTATTTTTAAATCTAATGAAATCACGATCGATTGAGTAAAAAAAACAAATACACCGTTAAATCTTTATACGGAGTATTAAGTTCACTAATTTAATACTTAAGAACATTAAAACAATGATGATAATGAACATGAGAATGACATAATTTCATGTGCCCAAAATCCAATAATAGTTTTTCCTCAGATTTCTTTCATCCAAAGGATGCAATAAAGAGGGGAAAACTACAATTCATTTGCCCAACCCAGCATACTGAAAAGCAAGAACTTGGTCATCTCTGTTGGGTTATGCCTTATGAGACAATCAGACAACATTCATAAAGATACTGTAAACTAGTGAATTATGAAAGGCTGCTATTCCAATGGGTGATGAGTCAACCTCAATGTCGCAAATACCCCAATTTGAAAGCAGAATGAACCTAATAATATGGTACAAAAGGTGTAAGATTCTTGTTTCAAATTCTGCTTAGTCTTGATACCTAGTTTGACTATAGCTATAGCATCTTGCCCACCCTCCTCAATGCTGCATGGACCTCCTACATTACATACATCATAAGGCACTAGTCAATAGCACTAACAAGTATCAGAGAACCAAATTGACTTGTGTTGCTTGCCGAGTCATATGGGTCCATACCAGAATGGAATATATCAGGCTAATGGAGTCTCGAAGATAGGGTGACAACAGATATTACACGTTCTCAAGGCAAGTTGCTCTTCATGCAGTTGTTTCTGCTGTGGTCTAGAGGGACAGACATCAAAACACGTTCAAGAACAATGCGATTTAGCTGCCAACTTCATTTCTTTACTTCTCTAGAGTTTTCAGCAAGTCCATCATCCTCACTTGTTTGACTGAATTGGAAATGATAACATTACAGATTAGTTCAAATTATCGAACCAATCTGTAATATTTTAGTTTTTATACTTTCAACATGCTTACATATGCAGCTGATAATAGTATAAGAGGGAGTTTTCTGAATTACAGCTGCCAATGAAACTAAATGATGCATCATACTTGCAAATTGCAATGAAATGTTAATAGGATCTTTCGTCTCTACCACTCTATCGTGCACTATGCGAATGTAACAAGCCAATGAAAATGAATTTTATTGATTCCTAATCACGTATTGATCCTCTATATGAACATCCACACTCATAAGAGTGACAAACACCATTACCAGTTCCACTAATAGTGCTTAGGGTCCCATGATTACATAATCTGTCAGGTATTACCAACATAGTGAAGGAAACTGAGCACATATCTATGTTAAAAATACTGTTCCAAAGCGTCCAAGACAGCAAATAATATTCCTAGGTAGTCACTGTCAAACTCTAGCAAGTAATTCCATTTCTAGATATTTAATATTGGTGACATGCTGATAATTCTATGCCTAACAGATCGATATTTTAATTAGTTACAGAACTCGTGGGATATGAAAATATAAGGAAAAGCAGGTGAAAATAGCATTCATTTTTCTTAAAATTCGTGAATGGAATAAATGCTAGAAATGGAATGAAATATTGATTGGATAAAATTGATAGTCACACTATACTTAACATTTACATAGTTATGAAAGTATTAACTACAAAGTTGGTTTGAGGATATTCCTCTCCTACAAAGACTACAGGCAATCCAACAACCATATACATGTTGTAAGGGCCTACAGATCATTCTGATAATGTAAGTCAGTTAAAGGATTTGAAACTATAACTTTCATGGAATATAAAATAATCGAAATCATGATCCGAGGGAATGAAAATCTTGAATTGACATGAGTGGCACACTTCAGAGATACTGCGTCTAATGATGATATTCAAAGAATAATAACAGAAACACTTAAGAAAAATGAATCCACAAGCCAGTCTAGTGTTTGTATTCACTGACCAACTAAATACATCATAGTCAAATAAGGATAATCTCCAAAGGTCTAGAAAACCTAAGGAATAAGGACGTCCTCAATCATGTCACAATTTTCCAATATGGTCACCTAGGACATCATGTGACTGGTGACACAACTAACTTCATACCTCCAGAATATGCCATTATTATTGATTCATTAGTTGAGGGGATATTTCAATTTCCATATATGCAAATGAAACCAAAATGGACTTCAAACGAATTTACCAAGCCCAAAACATATTGGCATGTGAAGGAGAGGTCCCAAAAAAGAGCTATCGAAGTAAAATACACAAATATACCATTAACAATGTGAGGCAATTAAAAGTAAACAAAAAACACGATTAAGACCACTAAATAAATAAAGCACAACAAATTTTCTTTTAGAATTAAAAAATTATTCTCATCAAGAAAGACGCTTAGACGAATACTAAGTGCATGCTTCATGCAGATCCACATGCTTAAAACATTTTGCGAATGAGATATAACTAACAATAGGATAACAAGAACCAACCTATAACTTGATCAGAATGCATAGTAGTATTTAAAGGGGGGAAAGAGCAGTTGATACTTCACTTCATACAAAAGCGAAATTCATCAAGTACTGACCCTGCATATCCGATGTATCATGTATGCCCATATTCAAGTGTTCAAGCACATGCTAAAACCAAACCTACAATGTAATGAGCAAAACTCTTACCCATAACAACTAAAAGTAAGCAGTGAGGGAACTCAACCGAACATGAACTGATTTCTTGTGTAAAACATTAAGACTCATGAAAACACCATTTTCACGGCATCTGGAAAACCAGAGTGTGCCCAACATCTTTACAATTAAATGGTCCAGGTGCAAAGCAAGCAACTACCCTGTTCTAATGAAAATGATCATCATTACATCAGTCATGAATACATTGGAGAAGTGAGGCAGACAATGGAGTTGATAATTATGATCCGACTAACATTGTTATAATGTTAAACACGATTCCCTTACCCCTGAGGACTAGCAATAAGTAGAAGCTAAGCTCATAAGAAAATCAAGTATAGCCACTACAAAAATCAGATGAGTCCATTAAGTTCAACAAGATACTATGTTTTCCTTAACGACAATCTTGTATATTCGTATATAGTAATCTTCGAATTATTACCTTGTGTTTTCCTAACTCTGGTTGTATAAGTACTACCATTGATTCAATTTAAATAAAGCATTCTACATAATCTTTTATATTTAGCATGGCCAATTCAATTCCCTACTCAAAAGACAAATTGGAATCTATTGATAAACCTAGTCCAATATTGGTAGATTAATACCTTATCGATATACAAATAAAGTCCTGAGCTTTAGCTATATACATCTATAACCAATTGATATTTAATATAGACTCCAAGGATTCTTAATAGTCAGCCCAGTTAAGGTTACGTATAAACTCTGTATATGTGATCCAACTGGACGAGTTATACGTGCATGATGATATTGATAAACCAAGTCCCATATTGGTAGATTAATACCTTTATCGATATATAAATAAAGTCATGAGCTTTAGCTCTATACGTCTATAAATAGCCAATTGTCTTTTAGTATGGACTATGGATTCTTAATAGCCAGCTCCAGTTAAGTTACGTGTAAAGCATGTATATACGATCCAAGTAGACTGAGTTGCACATGCGAGAACATAATGATATGTTAGTCTAACATTGATAGATTAAGACCTTATCGATATATAAAATCTGAAGCATAAGAAACAATACTGAAGATTAAATTGACTCATTGCAATTAGTACTTTAAAAACATAGCAAGAGCTAGAACTAACATGATCATGAAATAATATATAAGCAATAAAAAGATTAGACAACTCTATCTGCATTAAAACAAAACAGATTAATATCAAAAGTATACTATTAAATATGTACGAATAGTTAACTCAAATTAAGCGTGAGGTAGTTAGTTTACACAATCACAAAGGAGGACGATCCAAATCAGGCATAGGAGACATCCGTATAGACAGCCTTTCGTTGTTATTTTAGAGCTTTCCTTTGTTTAAATTCTATTAGTCAACAAAAAAAACCTCTCTCCTCTTTTCTTTCAGAATCATTTTTAACAATGAAATCCATAATATAAAGGGGTTCGGTGCTAAAAAATCCATTCCTATATTGTTTCTTATTTTATATCTTTATCTCAGTGAAAAGATCAAATGTGGAATCCTTTTATTTCTTTTCTAAGTATTCAAACGAATAGTTTTTAAGTAAAAATCTTTTTCAGGTATCATATTATTCCTCTTGTAATGAAATATCTTGGTCGTTATATCAAATTTTTGAATATTTAGTTTTTCAGCTATATTATGCCAAGTCCACCTCCGATTCCATTTATCATAAAGGATAAATTTTTTGGAAAAACTCCCAAAGTTGATATTGGAGGAGGAAAGTCTACTTTACCCCAAAGCTATTGGAGATTAGTCTTAATAAAGGAGCTGTCATCTGAAATGAATTTTAAATATTTGATCTGATTTTATGTTTAATTCAAAATCATTCTAAAATTGTATAAAAACTTATATTCTTTTGAATTTTTTTCTAATTAATATTTTTATATTTTTGATGGTGGTTTGATCACGAATAACTCTTTTAAATATAATATAAAAAATTACAAAAAATACGATATTCATAGATATATACTATACCAAGCGAGAGATATCGTAAAAGAATCACGAAATATTAATTTAACAATTTCGTATTATTTCACAACTAAATATATTGACTAATTGATCATCAATATAGTATCATCGAATCATTTGATTTTACTTCGATTAAATTGGTATGATTTAAAAAATATAATTTAAATTTTTTGGATCCCAAAATATAAAATTCATATCTGTAGGGAATTAAATAACAATGATAATAATAATTCTACACTAAACATAACGTTATTTGCTTGTATATTATAATAGCCAGAAATAATTCCACATAATAATAAATAATAATAATAATAATTCTACACAAAACATATGATTATTTAACTAACACCTATTATAATAATAATAACAATTGGTATGCATAAAACATATTATTATTTAACTAACACCAATTATTAAATATTGAAAATGACATATGTTGTGAAAATCATATTGATGAAAGGGGTAATAAATTAATAATATATATATAAACATAAACAACATAGATTGAATCAGCAAGAAAGTTATATATGCAAAATTGAGCAAAAATAATTGTGTTATTCGATGCATACATTGTAATCATTAAACATGCACAAGAGATAAATAAATAAAGTTAATTAAAAGGTGGGATGTAAAGACAATTGCTTAAAGTATATATATGTCGTTGTATGTGATGTATTATCGCCGAGCCGTCGTGTGTGGTTATGATTCTTCGATTGATGTCTGCGTAATGCCCAGAGTATAATGTATGATGAATACTTAATACTCCTAAGATTTCGCATAACACGAAGTGGAAATATTTTTTGTTTGAGTGCTTGTCTTTCTAGTATAGAAAATTATAATTACACATTTTCAATATACTTTTATTATTTTTATTAAAATTTAATAAATCAACTTGATGATATAGTTTCAATTAATTGTCATTCTACATTTTAGTGTTCTTTTTTACTACTTTCATTTTCTTAATATATGTCAAATAGTTAGGAAGGCAATTTAAAGAGAGCAGGAAGGAGTAGTAGTTAATTCACGAAAAAGGTAAGTGTAGCGATGTAGTGTGATTTTTTGATAAATAGGTTAATGCGCTTGGATAGTAACAAATGCAGCTGGCTAACAAGGACACCAAGAATTATGAACCCGGTTCAATGCCGCGGCACTAAATGGAGGTATACGCTTGATAAAGTGCACTAGATGAAGTGTTACAGCAATGCACTTATTAGATAGTATCGAGCTTTCATATGCCCAGCTCTGCTCGGCTAGTCGAAACGGGTTCCCCGATTCTTGATCTTTACTATATTTCATGATGTTTAACGACATGTGATTAAAAATTGGTATATTGATTTAGGACACTGTCGCCACAGATGTGTCAAAAGAAGCAGTGTACAAGCAGTTTGAGTTAAGAAGACAAAGAACACAGAAACTTGCCCAAATCAAAATTACATAATAAACATATTATGGAGAGAATAAGATGAAATATATTTTCTCGTGTCTCTCCGGACTTCGTCTCATCTGCTTAAATAGTTCAAGCGTGTAAGCATTGAATACAATCCTGAGTCTTGATCAATCTTGATCAACTTAAAAATCTCCATATGATGGCTCATTGAAAGTAAAGATTTTCTCGAAGTCTTACTTATTTCGGACATGATAGCTTATACATAAATAATATTTCTTTTTTCGAGATTAGGCTGATCCTCAATCCTACCAGAAAATTGGTTGGATTCAATCCTTTGATTGTAATCTCATGTTGTATCCTATAGCAGAACACCTGGGACCACACCTTGGCTTGCTTATCTGATAATAAGAACTAGCAAATTCATATTAGAGCTTTCTGATTCTCAATTAAGAGTGGAAGCTATTAATGAAAAAGATAATCTTTTGCTAACTTCTAGATTTTAGAGATAATGGTAATTTAGTAAAGGGCGAAAGGCGAAGAATGCATACGTTTGCTAAAAGTCCCAATTCGATGTCCTAGTTCCACTTGCATTTTGATCCAAAGTTCTAAAGTAGAGAGCGAAATTTGGTCATTCTTGCGTTATTTTTAGTGCGAAATTTGAGTCTTTTTTTCATTTTCGAATACATTTTGTCTTTTCATCATTTGTATAAATATTTAACATACTTGATTCACTCTTGGCTCCTTCATTTGTTTTCCACGCTTTTAGCTTCATTTCCACTCAATATTAGTTTCTGATATTTTATTTTGTTCATATTTTTTTTTAAGATTTATCGGTTCTTGAATCTATATTGAATGTTTCTGTGTTTTGTTGGTTAAAGTTTGGTTGTTGTTTATGAAATTAACAACTATTCTGTTTGTTTATCAAACAACTCAACTAATGTCTTACATTTTGTTTTTGTGAGCTCTTTCGACTAATTTTCTTTTCATTTGATGTGGATACTTAGACACCAAAAATTTGTCAAAAAATAATTAAATTGATTAAGACGAATTAATCAAAATAATTAAGAGTAATTTAAAAAATGCTGCGTGTCGTTAGGGTTCAATTAAATCCTAAATTCAAATCAAACCCTCGATGTCGAATAAAGGTTCTAGGAAATCAAACCCACTTTGGAATTAATCAGTAAAAATAACGGTTTCTACATTAATTTAACCCTAAATTTGAACTCGAAATAGGGGTTCGAGCTTATTGTCAGCATTAATGTCAATATTAAAATTAACGCTCGAAAAGCCCTAATTTTATTTATTAAAATGTCATTGTATAAACCTTTCCAAAAGCCATGTGGCTCAAAATGAAGAATCTAAAAACTACGGGGTTTAAAATGAAGACTCTAGAAGTTATGTGGTTGAAATCGAGACTCACGAAGTTGTAGTTCAAAATCGGCCTCCAAAGTTGTGTGGTACAAAATCAAGGCTCCAAAGGTTCGGGGTTAATATGAAAATGCTTTTGACCTAAAAAAAGAACTGAACCTTCCTTCCATGAAAGAGGCGCCTAGATGATTACTTGGAGAAAAGTAGCACCTAAATTATCGGCGCTCCCAGATCTTGCCTCAAAATTCAACGGTCAAGATAGGTGATCCACACGAAATCAAATTGTCGGAAGCTTAGCGTTGAGGGTCATGGCAATCATCACCCCCCGTTTGACCGAAATTTCCATCACAAAACCATCAAGAATTCAACCAAAAAATCTGACATTCCGCCCACCAAAAATACACACAAAACCCTAAGAAAATATTGAGAAAAATCTGCGAAATTTCTCTACAGCCGTCGACCAAAAACACCACGTGGTGCATTTGGAAAACACCTCTAGGTGGCCAAAATAGGCGCCTGAAATTAAGGATTATTGCCTGGCTTGTAATAATTTTTCAAGTTAGAAACAAAATCGATGAGAATGCGGCGAAAGTTTCTCAAGAGCGGCGAATACTCGAGGATTATTTCGTAGCCCCACGATTATTCAAAGCTTGGATGAACATACGATAAATTCGGGTTTGATTTATCAAATCCCAAATATAGGAATAAACTACGTTGATCCATATAGTTGGATTCTAGGTAGGAAGCTCTGTTGCTAAAGCCCCTATCTTGTTGATCGATGTCGTCAATGAGGGTTGAACTTCATCGCGTCGTCACTACATGACCAGCTGCTTCAAAGGCTGGCTGTGGTAAAAGTAGAAGTAGCATTCTTGGCTTAAATCGAGTCAGTAAGGCCAAATCTGCTAAGTCTCGTGTGGGTCGTATCGCCAAATCTCATTTCTACGTGACAATTTTGCTAAGGCCGTTGTAGTCTGTGGCAATGGCCCTTGACACTTGTTTGCTATCCTTTCGTATAGGCTATTTAGGAGTCTTTATCTAAAATCAAGTGTCGTATATCGAAACCGTCGTTATCCGACTACCAATCCGCGCAAAAGGTGAAGCACCAAATCCAAAGTCCCACTTAAATGCTGAAAGCGAGTACCATGCTTCTGGCGCTTGCCATTAAATTAAAGTAGTCTAAAGTAGACGAGATCAGGAGTCTAAGAGCGAGATCAAGTTTATACGACGACACGGGGAATAGAACGCTAGGTTCACTTATAGGACGTATCTGAAATCAGGGCAGGTCTCAGTCATCAAGACCGAGGGACACGTATCCGAGGCTGCATTAGAGCTCTACTCCAATCCAAGTCAAATCAAATCAAATCGAATCCAAGTCAGTCAGCTTGTCGAGGCCAAAATCATTTCGAGTCGATGTGGGGCAATCACCATGAATAGTTGAAGTAAACGCTTAAGGACTCATAGTTTGAATGGTCGATCTTCGATTTGATAAAACATGTATCTTAAGAAATTTTCCTCATAAGTGAATTTTATTTTATTGCCCCGTCACTTAAATAATAAAAAAATTTCTTTGCATTACATCGGAAGATATCAAAATTTATTTTGGTTTAGAACTAGAGATAGACTAATCATCTTTATTTGCACCATATTTTCAAGTTTGGTTCTTTTTGCACATTGGAAGTGAAAACTGAAAATTGGAGGAAAGAAGTGAGAAGCGTGAAAAATAATGAGGGAAGTGATAAGTGAAATGTGTGATGTTAAAGACACACAGATGATGAAAAGATAAAATTGTAAAATTTGAAAATGTGCAAAAAAAACTCAATTTTAGCCTCAAAAGTCACACAATGACCAATTTTGCCCTCTAGAAGAAACTTCAATGATCGAAAACAAGCACAAAGTGGGCCAAGACGGATGATCGAATGGAGATTTTTTAGCAAGCGTGAGGTGAGTGCTTTGGTTATTCGCCCTTTGTAATTAATAATATGAGAATGAAAGCGAGAAAAGCAGCGCTTTATTCGGACTTTTATATATATATTAGTGATTAGTGATAGTGATTAGTGATTCTTGTCATTTACTCGAACATCGTTATTATGATCAATATTTCGTGACTATCACTCCATCACGCTAGTGGTTATATGAGAGGCTTCACCTAAATTTAAAATTTTGTTAAATAGAAAATAATAATAGACTTCACTGGTGTCATTAGTGGAAATAAATTTATCTACTTAGTTAATAAAATTGATCTAAGAAATTATGAAATATGCAATTAATTTTTAATATTGCAACCATTTTAAGTCAAGAATTATAGATTAATAGAGTAATATAAATGCCTAAAATATGATAGATTCATGTCCCAAACTAGTATATATATAGTTGAATGTAACGTCCAACTCGAAAATATGAATCGGTACATTATTAGATTTTGGCAGGAATATTATATAGAATAATTAATTTTTTGAGACCGGTGTATGTAATTCCTTTTGTTTTTTATAATTTCATTTTAAATGAACAATTTTAATTACTGCATTCGACAAAATTCATGTGTGAAAAATAATAAATGTGCAACATTACTATAAGTTCCATGTTGTTACTAAATACCACAGTACGTAATTGGCTTACTACGGAGTAATTTACTATACATAGTTTCTATCAATTCTATGTGCAATGTGATGCACCACATTGGTAGACTTTATCTTTGTTTGATTGAACATTCTATGAAAATATATAGTCATAATTGCTTATTTGATCTCAGAAATTGGATCGAGATTATCTTTTGATCCCAAAAAGTGGATCGAGTATGACACACATTCATATATACTCACTGTAACATCAATTGATGTTTCTCGCTCCCATGAGAATTTAAAATGAAGTCTTCGAATTACTTTCAAATTGGGCTCACTTCTATTTTAGTTTGGTTGTCAACTCAATACATTCTCTAATAGATGAAGTGTAGTCAGCCTGCCACAAGGTAGCTCATTAATAAAATCAATGAAATCGTTGTCTTAGGCTGCATATGATAATTTTGTATTAGAAAAAACTTTGTCCAATATAGGTTATGGCGTTAATGCTAAAAGCATATAAATGTGGGTCATAAGTTTTATTAGGAGCAACTTGTTTTTCGATTATCAATTGGTGTTAGATAAAACCTGATGTATTATTAGCAACTGATGCTAAAAAGAAGCTACTGATACTTATGCTAACAAATTTAATAGCACGGGGTAATTTAATTTAATGAAGACTCCGTATCAAACTAGCCAGTTATCGTTTTTTTCGAGGTTTTTCAATAAGTATGAATAGATTAGAGTATTAAAGAAGTTTGAAAGTATCCACTTGACATCATCCAAAACTCAAGAATCAAATAGATTTGGACACATCACACATTAACACTGAGGTTGAGGAGGGTAGTATCTGATCTTCATTATTACGAAACAAGAAGGGTAGATATTTGGACCACTTAAATTTGCAGCATCGATCAATGAAAATAGCAGACAATCAAGCGGCGCCTAGGTAACACCCTACACTAAAATTTGCATGCCCTAAGCAATGGCCAGTGAGGGGATAAGCTACCCTAAGAAACAGAGTTTCTTTAATTTCCTTGCTACTTGTTGAATAATCTTGACCATCTTACATCATGAGGTGAAGTAACATACAATAAGCATATTAGTTCATCGATGGAAAAATTTGCCAAAAAAGATGTTAAAAAGTATACAAATAAATTGCATATTAGTCCATTGGCAAAATAATATTGTAGCAGTTGAGACAACAATATGCCTACTTATGTGACAAAATTTCCGGATTCTCTCTAAGAGCATTTACATAAGATCTTTCAAAATACTCCCTTATTTCATATTTAGAATATGGAGAAGAAGAAAAAAAGTACTAAAATATTAGATTTATTACTACTATTTAAAAAAATTTCTTCAAAATATTTTAGGAAATGTCTCATATTTGCACCTTTCCCAAACCATTTTTGTTCTTGAGATAAATTTATGTGAGTGTTGTAAAGAATAAAATAGAAAATCTGAATTTGTGTAAACATTAAAAATATTATCTAAATTTGATAAATTAATATATAAAATTGATTTTAGAAAAAAATTATATAAAATCTGGCTAAAAGATAGACTAAAACCCTTACGTAATCAACGGGTGAATGACGTTCAGGTTCCCGAGTTTTATGTTAAATGTCAATTGGGTCCTTGAGTTTTTTGTATTACCATTTTAGGTCCCCGAGTTTTATATTAACTGTCACTTAGGTCCCTTGACATAAAATAATATATCTTATTGACTATTATACCCTTCCATATTTACACTATCATTTTTTATTAATTAAGCTAATAAAAATAATTTTATTTTATTTGATACATTTACACTTTTAACATTTTTAAATAATTTAGCTGGATCAATAATTTTAAATTTACCATAATTTGATATATTTATTTTTAATAAAATAAAATGGGATTAAATATGTACATATGACTAAAATTTCATCCTTAATTTACATATTAGTCATCGATCGTATCCGTGGGCGAGTTGATTTAAATCTTAAATGTTAAACAACTCATTAATGGCTAATATTATTATGAAGCAATTTCTTTTGCCGGTGATTCTATTGATTTTGCTACTTTCATGTTAGAGCAAAATAATGTAATGAAAAATGAAGTCCAACTCATTTTGCAGGGGTTGTGCTAACGAAAGAATAATCAAGAAACCGCTTGTTGATTAAAACTTGCACAAAATTCCCGATTAATTGTTATGTTCGGACATCCAGGTGTATAAAATATTCAATCGAAGTATTTTACCGTTTGGATTATTTGACTCGTACTAAATTATCCTTTGTCCTAAGCCCAGTTATTTTGTTGGCGCATGATTTTTTCATTAGTTACAAAACAAGAATTGGCATCACAAAAAAGGGGTTAAATATATGTATGTCTCCCTAATTCAATTGTATTGGTAGTAATTCTACGGTTTATGAATGAATATCAATCATCGATTTAAATCAAAAAATAATTGGCATCACAAAAAAAGGGTTAAATATATATATATGTAATGTATTTTTGTAAAAATAATCTATAACAATTGTACTGTTATACAAAATAATTTTAATATGAAATATAATGAAATATTAATTATGTGTATTATAAAAGTAATTGAAAGTCCTAAATTAATCGAAAATTTTGCAAAGATGGTTATATGAAAAAGCTGAAGCCGGTGTGTTATGATAAGCTTTGAAATATATATCATTCACTTTGTAATCAGAGTCTAGGTTGTACGGAGAAATATAATGCAGGCTTCTTGATTAGTACATGGCTAGGGTCTTGAATTGATTTGCACATAGCTAGGGTTGTAATGCAAATTAATTATTTACTGAAACCGTACATATCTATACATAGGGTTTGTAATTTTTCCATTTCAATTTATTTGATCGTTTATAAAAAAATTAATTTATTAAAAAAATTATTGATTGTACAATTTTCAATGAAAGAGAAAGAATATCAACTAATAGAAAAAATAACATTAGGAGACAATCCCGGCTTGATACAAAAGTTGTATTGATAAATAAACGATCAACTTTATCTTTAAAAGATAAACTTTTACTAAATAATTACATAAATTGAGATGGATGTACTAATTAAAAACTTAGAAGTGCCACCTGTTAGTGTGCAAATAATGTTGCAAGCCTGGAAATAAATTAATAATAATGGCTCAGAATTCCAACTTAAAATTCGTACGACTATTGAAGAATTGTTGGACTAATATTAATCCGGAATCTAAGCTTCACGTCCAGTTTTCATCATACAAAACCAAATGGACATATCCTTCCATTTAATAATAGAAAAACTTTTAAAATTCCACATATATATTAAGAAAATTATTATAATATTTAAAAATATATAAATAGTTAGTATGAGTTACTATTTTTTATGCAAGTGAATCAATAGAAGATGTTATTTGAATTGATCAAATTCAAAAATAATTTTTGAACATTAATTTTTTATATTAAAATTTTAAAACGACATACAATTTAAATAAATTAATAATTGTTAGAAGACCTTATATTACGAAATTATTATGAATAGAGGGATTATCATGTATGCTCTAAAATTATGCAAGTTCTAATTGAAATAAAATAAACCAGATAAAGTCTGACTACTTAGTCAAAATCTTAGCAGTAATAATGCATTGATAACCTAAAATTTAGCACAAAATATGCATCTTATGTCGGCACATATATAGATACACTGATACATGCATCTTTATTTATTACTCTATGCATATATTCAAGACGTAAATGTATTTTTGCATTTCTTAAATCTATTGGGATGGAAAGAGTAACATGGATTCCTTCCAACCAAAAAGATTTATCAAAATTGATTTCAATTGTAATAATTAATAAACTTTATATTCATTATCAATATAAATAACTTTAATTCCTATCAAAATTATGAAAGTAAAAATTAAAATATTATATTTTTATATATTTTCATCAAATATTATAAATCAAATATCACTATAAGATGCAATGTGTCAGTTCTTTAAAACTTTCTTCACCAAATTCCAAGGTTAGTGAGTGTTACATTATTCAATTTAATGAAACAGATTATCAAGATCACACTATAAAGTTGTTTACACAACTATTAAGGGATAATGTGATCATGAGGTTGATTTTGATTCCTCATCATATATATGATTCTCTCATTCTTGTTCTCATATATATATTCTTGACAAACACATTCACATCATTCATATAATGAATATGGTAATTCATTCTCAATTGAATGTATACTACACTACTAGACCTAATTAAGGTCTTGGTGGAGGAAAGAACTGTGTTCCACCCATGAAAGCATTTTGAGGTGTGTGATATGCATAAGGGTATGCGGCCGCGGCGGTGGTGGTGGTTGTAGTAACTGCAGTGATGAGATCAAGTGGTTGTTGTTGAACATGATGATGATGAGCTCCTCCACCAGAACCGCCGCCTAGTGATCCACCACCTAAAGAAGAAAAGGGGTTGCTATCTGGACCTTGATCATACAGAATACCTTTGAAGACATGCCCTCCTATATTCACAGCTGTTTGGTAGGCATATTGTTCCTCCTCTTCATCAACGGCACTGCTCACTCTAACGCATCGAAACACAGCCGGAGAGTTCAATTCTGGGGGAAACTGACCACTCATGTCTAACCCTAATTATCATTGTTCATCAACACATACATCACAATAATATAATTATCAACAGAAAAATCAAGAAAAGTCTATTAGAAATAACAATTTAATTGTCAAAAAACCATATTCCCTAAGATGCATATTTGTTGAAAACATTGGTTTTTTAAACCTGTTTATAGGCGGTTTTACTTTGAAACAAGAAAAATACACATCGACATTCCCCAATGCCTGTGAAGAGACTGGCTTTGATTGACTAAGGTAAAATAGAGGAGTTCACATAGTATGCAATCTGAAACACTGTTTTTGAGTTGATTTAATAAGAGGGAAGTGCAAACACTATATACTTCTCATTAGATAAGAATTATAGCTAGTGAAACAAGAAAAATAACTAGATAGATAGAGTAGAAAAACCAACAATAGGTTTAATAACCATCATCATCAAAACCAAATGATAATATGAAGATGCTTTTTTGGGTGTTCCAAAATGTATTGAAAGCATCATGAATAATCTCCATGCCTAACATAGATACAATACTCTAGCTATCTATTTTACATAGATCCATTGGAATATTGATTACCTGATGAGCTAGAGACTAAACGTGAGGAGACAAGAGAAGAAGAAGGTGCAGGATTATTATTGTCTCTAGATCTTTCAGAATAGTAGTTGTCCCCTCCTCTTCCTCCTGCTAGAGTCAATTGTTGTTGTTCTTGTTGTGAAGAAGACAATTGTTGGTGCTGTTTTTGACGTCTTCTTGCAGCAGGAACCCAAGTACTCTTAATATGTGTTTCACAATGAAACCCTTGGCTTTTGCAACAACTCCTACATCTCATATGTGGACAATCTTTCTTTGCTTTGTTCCCACAATCTTGACAATTCACAGTTCCACCCCCTATTCCTCCTCCACTACTACTACCACCTCCCCCATACATCATCACCCTAACCCTAAAGATGCTCTTTCTTATCTAGTAATAATAGTCAAGGGTCATTCCTTCCACTACTACATAGTCCTAGTGAAAATTCTTCTAATCCCCTACTTATTGTGGGGAGAGGTAGTAGCGGAATCATAACTTTAATATAGGGTGTACAGATGAAATCATTATTGAAAGAAATGAAAATGAAATTTTCAAAAAGAAATATCAGGGAAGCAATTACCCCTAGTTCTTGGGTAGTGGTATATATTGGAGAGGGTCACATGTTGGAGCAACATGCATCCCACATCGAGCATACATGGTAATTCCCTCCATATCAATATAAATAATTGTTTAGACTTAAAATTTGTTTTAAAATATTACGAAGTATATTTTTATAATAAAAGTAATTCTTTTTCGTTTTCTTTAAGTTTTGATTCCTATAAAATTTCAATTTTCATCTTAAAGTAATGATTACGTACCTCTAATTATTGAAGAGCAAAAAAAAAATTACAAACATCTTTACTTATGTATTTTTAATTTCAACATTTACTTATATTGATACAGAACTATATATATATATATATAACAATGTATAAGACACAAAGCCATAAACATTTTATAATATTCTAACAATATATAATCTTCCATTTCGGATTATTAATTGTAGGTGAACCGCATGAACTATTAATTTCTTGATGATGGCATTGTATGTTACTGAAGCCCTGGTTGAAGGATGTAGGTAAATTCTTGTTTCTGTTCATGGATTTACCTCTAGCGTGTGAAAAAATCAGACATTAACTGCACCTACAATCTATATCTTTTTTTTTTTACCTCAACTTTGATGGTGCACATATATTGTATAGCAAACCTAGCAAGCTATATCCCGGCCCCCACCCTCAGTCTAGAAGGTGCGACCTCTACTATTTTTAGGGTGAGACTAAAATAGGTGACCACTTTAATTTTGCAAACTTTATTGATTTAATAAAAAAATATTTATAAATAAGTTGTACAACTACAAATATTATCCTATTTGCCTGTTTTCTATTTTTTCTTAATAAATTGATTGATGAATTATAGTCTATTTGTTTTGAGGTAAATTTAGGTAAATTGAAGTTAATATTCTCATTTATCTCGTTTGGGATTCTAAAAATTTATTTTACTTAGGGAAATAGATTTACCTACATTCACCTAGGTTAGGTTCAACTTGAAATTATTCAACCTCAAAACGAAGAATAACGTATTCACCTGGTCAAAGTTAATATTATCCAAAAAAAATAATTCAATGCATTCACCTCGATTCACCACGATTTCAATTTCTTAGGTTGAATTTAAAAGATTATCCTCCCTTAATTTACCTCAATTCAAATGTACCTTTAGTTTTTAGTGATAAATATATGAGGAGTAATTAAATATATCTTCTCAAGTATTTTAAACTTATTCGTTATATAGGATTATACGGTAAATAAAGGAAGCACCATTTGCGGAAAAAGCCCCCATAATCATTGTTACGTTGTTGTCAATTGTCATTCAGTACTCGCATGGTATTTTTGGAACAGTCAAAATAATTTTATTAATAGAAATTACTTTTATGCAACTATATGCTGTAGAAAAGATTCTGGACAATGGGCATGTCTCATGCCCAATACATAAGTCCACATTTGATCCTGCATAATAAGATTCTGCTTAAATATAGTCCGTGAGGTAAATAAATAGAGCACCCAACAAAAAAGTCCTTTTTGCCTAGAGGGCTGATGGACGATGACTATGAGAAGGCCCTCTCCAATCTCAGCTATCTTGCACTCTTGCCTAATATGGAGTATTATTACAATATATTCCATTCATCCTAAAAATGATGATAAATTTGATTTTTAAATATCAAAATAAGTTACTTCCTCCCTCCCAATCCTAAGATATGTTCTCTTTTAATTAAAATTTTTGAAGGGAAAAAATTAATAATATGAAATGAATTTAAATACTTCTAAAACTTTGTGATAAAGTAAATGAGATAAACAAAATAGGATGGAAAGAGTATTCTAATTGGTACATGTAAAATTCATTTTAAATAAAATTTGCATAAAGTACAATCAAGTGATTGACTGTATCTTGATAGTGTCAAAATTAACAAGTTTTATTGTCCATCGGAGTTCATTTTTCAAAAATGTGTATCCAACACTATTCCAGGTTACATATAGGGCATACTCGAGTTGGTGAACAAGTTGAGTATGACGGATGCATGCTAATTTCGAAACTTGTGCATCCTCATGTGCATATAACCAGAACATTAATGGATGCAATTAAAAATAAGTCCCATTTGTTTTTAGTTATATATCTTTTTTAGTTGATTTACATCTTAATACTTCGGGTATGGTCTCGTTTTTTATCTTTTCGATCTCATGGGTCCTATCTTATTGATTTACTGCTTGTGAAATATTTATTTTCTTTTTTAACATTAAAACTAAAGTTTAGAGATACATTTATATAATTAAAATAGAACCTACAATTTTTTTAAAAACACATTCATCACATCCACTGCTAACTTCACTTTGGCTTTAGTATCAAATCATCCACCATACCTTAACTTTACGATCCGAGTCAAGCAATGATTTGGGAATAGGAGGCGGGTCGCCGGTCTGTGGTGGGTGGGGAGGGTGGTAGATTACATGGTGGGTTTGGAGGGTCTTGGTTGTGTGGTGGGTGGGGGAAGGGGTGTGGGTTTGGGAGGAGGTCGGTATATGGTGGGTATAGAGGAGGGGTTGTGGGTGCAGTGGTCATTTGGGGGAAGAGTCGAGGAGGATGAAGGGGAGGAAAAAGGAAGAGGAAGGGGATGGGGCGATGTAGTGGGTGGGGGGTAAGTGGAGGTATAGGGGAAGGGGGTGTTAAATAAGAAAGGTGTGGGATTTTATTTTAATTATGTAAAATGTACTCATAAACTTTAGTTTAGTGTTGGAGTAAAATAATCGTTTAAATGTAAAAATGTGTTTTTTCTTTGTTAAAATGGGTATAAGGACCATCCGAAAAAAGATAAACAAACAAATTATAGTACAAATCCTTATATTCGCGGATGGACCGTCAGAAAAAATGGGTATAAGGGAATTAATAAGAAAAAACGCTGATAATATAAGGGCCAAAAAAAGCAAAGCAGCCTAAAAACAATAATCAAATCATCTTTGCCTACCAAACAAGCTCCATACGGATGGACATATTTTCACAGTCAAGATACGAATAACCGACATTATATTTTACACGATCGATCGCTTATTTCAATGAGCGAGGCCGTTAAAAATTGGAGAATTGAAAATAGTTTTATTACTCCATACTCGAGAGTAATACTCTGTAGTAATAATCAAACAGTATATATAATACATGAACACCAATCATTTTCCTCTTTTTATTCCATGTCTCCTCTTTTTATTCCATGTCTCCTCTGTTTCTTTGATTTTTTATATGTTCTTCGCAAAAGGTTATGACATGTTATGATCAATGAATTAACAAGCAACTATATATATTGGAAGCTTAATTCAATTTCTGGTAGTAATGGTATAATAAATAATAGAGATGGTATAACCATGAACAGTCAAGGAGTAAGGTAAGATGTAATTTTCAAATTCATGAATATTCTTTTTCTATGGAATTATAGGAGACCAATCCAAGCAATAATGTAATAATAAGATATAAAAGGATTTTTTAATTTGAGATAACAACAAGTGATATGAACTAGGTAATCCGTTATTTCTAACGATATACTGAGAAAGGAAATCTAGCTAGCCGGTCCATACTCCGCCAGACAAGCAACACATACACATGCATCATGGTCTGGAATTCAACACAATCAATTTTAATAATACATCACTCAACTAGCAGTAGTATTTCTTCAATTTTCTTTTATCATGCATTTTGGGATTTGAAAACTTTACAATTAACAGGTTTAGTAACTCCAACATTTACAATCAATATGTATGTATGAAATTTAAAATCGAAAAACAATTTTATGACGTATTTGAATGCAATTTCATTATTCATTCAATTTTAATTCTATACTTCCAATAATCACTATTTAATGAGAGATTGAGAAGAGGTAGTTGAATAAGATACGATACAAATATGCAAGACATATACTATATGGCTATTGGGTGCCCATAATTGAACTGACACACAGACACCCATTGCATGATCCCAATCCCCATCCCTAGTTGCAACTTATCTAAGGCTATGTGTAGTAGTATTTTATTTATTTCACTTATTTTTTTCTTCACATCATATTTTTTTTTTCACATAATTTTTACTTATTCTCTCTTGTCGCGTTTTTCTTTTTTTTCTACGTCGAATACTTATTCTGAAATATCTGCTTTTTAGATATAGTCTTATTGATGTCTTATTTAGGCATACATGATCTCTTCCGATATTAGCTTCAATAACATATATCTTAGCATTATAAATATTATATCCCGTATTTTTTAATATACATTATTTATTAATAATGTAATAATTATATTTCTTCTTAAAAAATATTTTTATTTAATTAATTTTTTTTAATATTAAATATTATTTTCAATATTGTTAATAATATTTATTATTGCAATTTTATTTGGTTAGACACGAAATAAATTATGCAATATCAAAAATATTTTATTTAATTAAAGTATAATTATATCTTTTGTTTTAATATTAAATATTATTGTCAATGTTATTAATAACTTTATTATTCTAATTTTTATTTGGTTAGACACAAAATAAATTATGCGATAATATATATAAGATAAAGCTTCAATTCTTTTCGGTAACTTTGTGAGTTATCATCCACAATATTTATATATATATATATATATATATATATATATAGTAATTCTGATTCATGTGGAATTTGATTGAATCAAATTTTTCTTATAAATGTTGAATAAGGTGGATTCTTATTTGACGATATCTATTTATCATGAAGTTCGGGCTACATGCACCAATAAATTTATTAATCTTTGTGTTAATTCGTTGTTTCGTCTTCCGAGGAGCACGCGGTGTATTTTGGTTGGCAAATCTGCGGGTTATCGCGTCGATAAGTGCGAGGATGTTTGAGGCGTTCGATGGCGGAATCGTTTGTACTCGACCGTCGTTTAAAAGCAATTTGTTATCATCCCAATTTGTTATGCTCAGTACTCCATGAATTATAAGTTCTACTACCCAACTTTTCGTTGTGTAGTAGAAGTCTCGACAGCGTAGTGTTGGGCGAACCGTTCGCTTGGCAAGATTTGTTGTCTGATGCCCGGGGTAATTAGATATACCCATGTTAGGTTCATCGTACCTGCGTCGAGGATCCATAGTTCAAACAAAAAGATTGAGAGAATGTATTGTATAGGAGTTATATGACTGTTGAAGGGTTGTTGTGTTGATGAAAATATATTGAGAGAATGTATTGTTGGCCGGGTTATTGAATATAGTGAAAGAAAGATTGTATGTTAAATGAGAATGTCAAACGATATAAGATTGTGACAGTTCATTTTTTAATATATTGCTCATATTGAGTATTTTAATTAATTTGAAATTTCATTTTTCTAATATTAAACATTATTGTTAATAATTTTATTATTCCATTTTTCTAATATTAAACATTATTGTTAATAAATTAAACTAAAATAGTTAAACAAAAATACACACCTCTTATGTTGCAAATAAAATTATCTATAAATCATAATAATTATTTTAAATAATATTATTGATATTTATTTATGATTATAAATTGAACATATTTTATAATATTTTTTTAAAATTTTGACAATTTCATAGCAGATGATGATATCGGCGATCAGGGTATTTCATATGATTGCCAAAGCGCTTGTGCTCGTACCGGACTTCATTCCTTGCTCAGTGGTCGGGTGGTAGGGTGTTCGGCTTGATAACGGGTCTTCTTAAAATAATGGTATATTTAGTTATATTTATATTTTTCTTTGTATTTAATTAAATTCAAAATAAATGAAGAACAAAATATTTAAATAGGGGTTGTATGTATATATATTAGACGATAAAGCAAATGATCAAATGAATAACACAAATTAAAGAATCTTGATAGATTACCATCTTGAGTTGAGACAGTGCGAAATCGTCAGGACAAATCTTTGTCTGTTGAAATTTGAGACACTAGAATACACATTATTGGGCATCTTATTCATTACAAATGGATACTATTATACTTGGCCTAAGGCCACTTAAGGAATAATGACCCTACATTCATTGGAGGAATTTAGAAGTCAATGGTTCTTCCTAAATTTTGAAAATTTTAGAGTTTATTATTCAAATATAAGTAATTTTAGATAAAATATGCGCGTGCCCTCTCTGTTTGTTCTTATTGTGGATGTGTTTACATGTGTACGTTCTTTAGCCAACGGATGGATCACGACAAGTGGGTATTATTAAGTTAGATTGAATCGGCCAGATTTTGTGTGATTGAGGATTTGGGTACCAATCCCCAAAAGGAATGTTATTTATGGTCCCATTATCGCTGTCGAAATAGGGGAAGACTTTGGAGAAAATCTTTCCTTCTTGAATGAACATTATTGTTATGGAGATGCAATCGGTTTAAGCCTTAAGATCTACAAGTCTATGTCTCATGGATAAATAGCAAATACTATTAAGGGTGTAACACTTCATGGAAGAGATATTGATACAAGGGTATAATAACAAGTGGAATGACAAAGATTATTATTAATAGGTGTTTTTTTAAAGATGGAAACAAATTTATTTAATTTTTTATTCCTTTCTTAAACCCATAAACCTTCCTTCTTCAAAACCAAGAGTCATTTCAATTACTCTCTACAATCGTCGCTGAAATCTACTCTACTAAATTTTTCCTCCAACCAAAAGTTCTCCACTAGACCTACTTAACATGAAACACCATGTGATAGGAGGAAAAATTACCAAGGACAAAGCGAAATGGCGGGCTTGACGATAGCGTTAACAAAATCAAGAATACGATTCTACAGGATTATTCTTTGCATGTGGTAATGAATTAAGACCTGACTTAACCATATACAATGGACCTCGATATTGCTTGAAGAAGATGACAAGCCAGTACAACCTGAAGTTGAAAGCTCGAAATCGGGCGGAAAAAGGCCAAGGCAATGAATAGAGGCTGAAAATGTGAATACGAAGTTCAAAGTTTCACGAAGCAAGGGTAAGAGTTCGAACACAGTAATAGGGTGCATGAAAATGAAATTGAAAGATGTTGATATTGGGAAGTGCATCGGTCAATGGCGGTGACGATGTGAAAATTTAGGAAAGTGTTGTGGGGAATTAAATGCAGCCGATCCACATTCTTGGCCTTGAACATTCGAAGAATATCTCAATATCACCGGAGAACAAAGAGAATGGCGAAGGCGAGGTGACCGTAAGAAAATGAGGAAGCGGGGAAGAAAGAGATAAAGAGCTCTGAAAAAGAATGGAAGCGAAGAAAGAAGAGAGGAAGCGACAAATCTAAGGAGGTGAGGTCGCCGGAGACCGAAGATAGGCAACCGACTCCGAGCGAGGAAGCGTGATTGAAATATTGAAGAAAAAGGCGAAATTTGGGAAGCTAAAATGAATTATATACTCGAGCAGCGAGAATTGACAGAAGAGTTCGAAAATGTAGCTTATATATTGTTGGGATTGCGTTGAATTCTAAAGATAGGAAGCCAAGTGAGTTTATATCTGATCGAAGGATGGCTCGAGAAAAGTGTTATGCGATGTGACCAAAAAGAAACATGAGTAAATGCATGAATATTATCAAGAAACTGGAATCTATCGGTTGTCATGATATTTAGTCTTATTGGCCAAAGTTGGTTCGTGAGTTTATTTCTTGACACGAGAGATGTGGATATTGAAAGAAACAACTATCATAAGGTAACTCTGAGAAACTTTTTGTTCAATTTCTCCCGGACCTTGATAATAAAACATGGGAGAACCCAGTAGGGGTGATACGAGGGGATGGTTTATTTTGTCTGATATTGTGAGTACTCGTGGTGGATCGGGTTACCGTTTTGGCCCCGGTCGGTTAGCATCTTCCAAATTAAGTGTCAAGTATGCCGTGTTGCATAAAGTTGATGTTATACATTTGGTTTCGACTACTGCTTATTACGTTGGTAAGCTCTTGCTAAGGTTCTATATATGTTAGGGTCAGGTGACCATTTCAATATTGGCCAAGTAATTTTCGATCAAATTGTGGACCATGCCAAGTCTAATGCAGTGCTCAAGCCTATAGGTTTTCTAGTCTTATATGCAGCTTGTTAAGAGCTCAACATCCTGAAGTGCTAGCTGAAACTAATGAAGAAACTATTGTTCCAAAGTCACGTACCGTGATCCATGACTCTGTCGAGAACACGTATTCAGATATTCCTATTCAAGATGTTGGAACAGATGAGGTGATAACAGTTGAACAGACTGCTGTTGTAAAGATTTTTCAAGATGAAATTACGCTTGGATGAGAATGATTCAGTCGATCCCAGCTAGGAAGTACGATGGCGAAGCAAAGGTCAAGTCATTGATGGAGGCAAGTCCCAGTGGTGACATTGAGGTTTAATGTTTGTATGGCTTCTTGTGGAACAATTTGGGTATGTTTTTGAGACAATTTGGGGGAGAAATATGGTACTTTGGTTATTGGTACTTTAAATATGGTACCTTTGGTTATTGGTACTTTGGTTATCACTTTGGATATTATTTTTGATTTTTCATGTTTTGCTTGGTTGGTTGTTTATCGGGCTTGGTTGTTTATATTTCCTGGAGTATGGTATGTGTTTGAATTTGTCACGAAAAACAAACCCAAAGGGAGAGATTGTTAGTTCTTATTATTGGATGTGTGTTTTTGCATGTCAGGTGTCTTTGTTAACGGATGGATCTGACAAGTGGAGTATTGTTACCGTTGGATTGAATCCAACCAATTTTGTGTGATTGAGGATTTGTTCCCGTCGAAAAGGGATGTTGTTGTAAGTGCGAAGATAATAAGTAATCAGGAATAGGCAAGACTTTGGAGAAAATCTTTCCTTCTTGAATGAGCCACTATTGTTATGGAGATTCTTAAGTTGATTGAAGATTGATTGAAGACTTGTGATTGTATTCACATTACACGCTTGGACTATTTAAGTAGATGGGATGAAGTCTGGAGAGACACAAGAAAAATATTCTCATTTTATTCTCTCCACAATATACGTAGTTGATGTAATTTTGATTTAGTGTGTTTGAGTTCTTTGTTCTCTTGCTTCCAATTTGTTTGTACCTGTTCTTGGCATGCAAGGGCAGTGCAGAGTATCAACATATACCACTCTTGTCAGCATTGTTGAAGTTGAGCGTTGGTCGTAGATAAAGATTGTAAGAATCGATTGGGGCTTTTTGTTTCGACTAGTTGATAAACTTTTTTGGGCGTAGGAGTTGGGATATTGTCTAATATGTCTCGTTGTAACACTTCATCATAGTACAATTTTTACGGTTTATACCACTCCAAGCGTAGGTACCCGTGGGCCTTGAACTTGGTTAACAATTCTTGGTGTCCTTGTTATTTTACGTACTTCTTCTCTTATCCGTGTTATCAGCTAGCATCTGGCTATTTATTCTGTTCATTCTTCTGCTTCCTTTTCATCCTCAACAATAATAAAAAAATCTCTCTTAATAAATTTAATACTTTTGTCGTAATTTCGGGTTGAGGCTCATTCATTCTTTATATTATAATCCCTATGGGAGTTGGATCAACAAACAATTATACTGGTTAGGAACTCAAAACTTTTCATTGATTTATAAATACGGAGTAATAGTTTAACATTTAATTTGGAAGAAAAACGTGGGAGGAGATACATGGTGTATTTTGCATATGATGGAAACATGCCAACAAGGGAAGGAAATCAACTTGCAATGTATAGAGAAGAAGATATTTTTTCTAGTAAGAAAAATAATGAAGAAGATGATATTTTGTCGACAAAAAAGGACGATAGATATTCATTGTTTTGACATAGAAACACAAATATCATTAAGGGATGGTGGGAGTAAAATGTTAAATGATGTTGTATGAGAGACTATGGTAACTCGAAGTTGAGGACCTCTTGACAAATATAGTATAGTTGAATTCTGGATAATGAACCAATAATTTTTTTTATTACTCTATTGGTAAATATGATGCAAACCCATTCACCATGGGACAAATTTGATCGAGAGATAGCAAGAAAAGTTTAACTCTTAAAGATATGGTGTTATTAATATGTTTGAATGAGCTTTATTTGTAATTTTAAGAATTTTATGAAGCTTATTTAGTTATTTTTAAGTTTTAGGAACCAAACTATAAAATATATATATTATTATATTAATGAATTAACATATTATTAAATTTATAAAATTTAGCGTTGTAAATATCGTATAGCTTAAGATATTTAGTGACGTATTTTATCGTAATTATCTTTGTATATTAAAATATTGACGCGTATTTTCGGAGACATAGTGCTAGATCCAATAATTTTACATTCCTTACTAAAAAAATACTCCACTATTCCAGATTCATCATTTCCAATTATGGCAAAATTAACAATAAAGAATTGCATAGATTCGCCACCCCCTCCTATCACTCTTTCTTCTTTTTTCTAACCCAACTCTTTCAACTACTTTGTGTCCCCTTCTTGCACCTCTCTGTTTATTATTCATCATCATTTATTTGGTTGATCATTTGTTGTATTGATTATTATAACTCATCAAATGAAGATCCAGTGTGATGTATGCAACAAAGATGAAGCAACCCTTTTTTGTGTAGCTGATGAAGCTGCCCTTTGTGTGTCATGTGACCACAAAGTCCACCATGCTAATAAACTTGCTGGAAAACATCAACGCTTCTCCCTCCTTCATCCTTCATCTAAACAAATCCCTCTTTGTGATATTTGCCAGGTACCCTTTTTCTTTATATCTCGAAAAAATAAATTTTATTTTCTTAGTATGTATAGAGACGGGTGAATATATCAAAATGACTCATAATACTACTACGCTTCCTATCTCACGGTACTACTAAGCTTCCTATCTCACACTAGTCGATAGTGTTTATACTTTAGTTTTGAGTCAATTCAAAAACACGATCTCTGTTATCATAGGATCCGACCCCCCCTTACCCCTATTCTGCTCAGGTGAAGGTCATGTTACTGTAACATATGGTTTGAGATTATATTCATACCAACTTCACCATATAAGAGCAATCTTGAAATATTGAAATTCTTTTTTGTTTTGACTATGTTATATATGTTGCTTGCTTTACATGTAGGAGGAGAGAGCTTTCTTGTTCTGTCAGCAAGATAGAGCAATTTTATGCAAAGATTGTGATATTTCAATCCACAAATCAAATGAACACACTCAAAAACATAATAGGTTTCTTCTTAGTGGTGTGAAATTATCTGAAAAAACTACCCTTTATTCTGCTTCTTCCTCTTCTTGTTCTTCCCCTGCTTCTGCTATAGCATCACCAGTTTCCTCTACTAATTCTCAGTCAAATATTGCTACTTTTGATGTTCCCACTGTTACCCCTGGAAATATAATCAAGAAGCCTTTGGCTTCCACCTATGTACCACCCACTAAGCCAGTTGCACCAACAGTTGACGCGGTCTCACCAACCCAACCACAGGGGTATAATGGTCAAGCTATGGGTGACTTAACTAGTAGCATATCAGAGTACTTAATAGAAACTCTACCTGGGTGGCATGTTGAAGATTTTCTTGATCTCTCCTCAACTACTTCAAATGGTTTTTCTAAGGTGAGTAATTGTGTTATTTCCAAAGGAAAAATGTATTTATTTCATTTTGCCATATGATATGTTGCTATCAAGGGCCAATAATGATATTTCATTCAATTATGTTGCAAATGAATATAAAATGCCGATTTATTTATCGTTTAGAAGAAAAGAATCACTTTATTAAGAAAATGCATTGATTGTATGCAATTTTAAGGAGAAATTATATCGGTAACTAGAAAAAAAATATTAGGAGGCAATACAAAAATTGATGCAAAAGTTAGATTGGTAAATGAAAAAAGATCGCTTTATAATGAAAAAAAGAAATTTTTTAAGGATGATAAAACAAAATTGGAGGCAGGGAATAGTAAAATTGTTATCATCCGATTCTGTTTTTTTATTTATCGTGAAGTAGTAGATACTATTTATACTCGACTCTTGGTCATTATTCTGAATGGTTGAAATTCTTATCGTCATATCAAACTTGGCAGGAACTCTTGAGCGTGGGGCATGCAATGTTATGTTATCATCAACCTTATTTTTGGAGTATTATATACCACTTCCAACTTTCCTTCAGTAAATTCACTTGATCTAATAAAATGTCAATAAAGTTCCTGAGATACTAAATTTATAGTTATGTAGCAACTAAATAATGGATAATGTTAGATTATATGAGGTGTTATAAATATATAGTATCCATTTTTATCTAAGATTTGGCATGTATGTTATTATCATAATTATAGGCAATTGAAAATGAGATTGGAGTGCAACAATTCTGGAATGTTGAAGATATGCAACATTCTCTACCAGCTGAGAATGCAAGTCTTTGGGTCCCTCAAGTGACACCTACAAATCCTATTTTTCATACTATTTCTCCAATCCAGACAAACCATTCATCAGGAATGGCTTTTGGTGCTCAAATGGGGTTCAAGGAATCAAAGGGTAGTACAGAACTTAAGCCAAACAGAAAAAGGAAAGATGAAAATTCATATGCTGTCCCACAAATTTGTCCTTCCAGTGGCCTAAGGAAATCAAGAACTTCTTGGTAAAGCAACCATAGATTTATAGAATCTTCATCTTTGGTGTGCCCAATTATGACTTTCCTTCAATTCCTTTATTGTTTAATTTTGTGTTATCCATATACTCTTCTAGGATAGTCTGTTATCTTTTTTTGTGGTTATTTGAGTATGTTGTCTCATAATCCCCTGCTTGGGATGTACTTGTTAGCTAACTGTATAATGTTTATTTCATTGTTTGTAAATAGTTGCCATATTCTCAAATTATCATCGATGAGTCATGATTGTTTTTAATCGTACAAGAATGTTCCTTTAATTCAAAAATGATGATTAACTAGGACTCAGACCTATATGTTACAATAACCTATATTGAGCACCTAAACGCCAATACACACTAAAGTATCTAAGTCTATGAATGTAGCTCCCGCGACACTATTATAGATCCATATAATGACACTGTACTGGCATGTGGCCAGTGGTCAGTGGCGGTTAATGCTCAGTGGCGAAGCTTATAAAAAATCAAGTACCCCTCCTCCTTAAATTTGAAAAATTTAGAGTTTATTCTTATTTAAAAAAATATATATAATGATTGTCTCCCTCCCTCAATAATAGAAAAAATTCATCTAAATAGATTTAATGCTTGAATTTTTCTCCCCTACTCAATTTTAGTTCAAGTTTTATCATTGTTTACAGCCATAAATATAGATGTTCTATTTTTCTTTGTGGAGTTCGAACTCTGACGTATAATTGCTAGTATTTTACTACTATATCAAACATGTGTTGCCTATAATACTGGTATGAATGTTATGATGCCGGTTGCGTACTTTTTAGTCCTCCATATTTTACAAGAAAAGTTATGTTCCTTATTATCAAGGAAAAATATAATCAATTCATTCTACTTTCTTGTACGTTTGGTATGCCCATTGAATATTACTCGAGAGATTAGAGAGTGACATTTGCATAACGGATGAAGATTGAAATGATGATTATAAGATGAGGACATAAGAGAAAAGCAGATTGTACTTTTTTTGTCTACATCAAAATATCATCTCCATTTAGTGAGTGGATAGGGATTGATAATAACACTTAGTCTTAAATGTTAAATGATTATTTAAGCATGCGTAATTTAAAATCTTGAATTCTTGGAATTAGCGAATTACGTGTGAGTAGTGGATAGGGTGATACTAACACTTGGTCTTAGATAACAAATGATTATTTAAATATAACATAATCTAAAATTTTGAATTCGTGATTATGTGAATATATATTTTATACTTGTAATTGGGTTGTATACTATCTCCAAATATGGAAACGTAGATAAGTGAATTGATTTCGTCGAAGAAGAATCGATAGAAGAAAGGTTTACCATACTTTGGTATAAATTCATTTAAATATGTCTTGATATTGTTTTCACACCCATTTGATGGAGAATATGGTACAATTTATAGGTAAAGGGAGGTATCTTTCAACTCTTCACATTAACATAATATTAACTATCCATCAAAGTTAATCATGATAAGTTTTGTAATAATTGTAATGAATTTGCATGTTAAATAAAAATTAAACATTCTACTAATGACCATATTAATGACCATATTAATGAGGAAGAATTTAAATAATTTTGAATTAAATAAAATATTCTTACATTAGATTCTTACAAGATTTTATTTTCTACACTCTGCTTGTTTGTGCCCTTCAATTTTCTTTAATGTTAGCTTTCCAAACATAGCCTTAAAATCACTTGATTGACTTCAAGAGTGAAAATATTAGTGCTACACATATGACATATTTCATGATTGGTTGAATTTTTCCACTTGTTATAAAGAATGGACCACATGAATTCATATTCATGCAAGTAGATGATGAGATCCAAAGCATTCAACAAGGGGTAAGCTTCAAAAGGTTAATTAAAGTGAAGCATGAGCACCTAGCTGGCTGCTGATATGGCAGTTGTCTAATCAAAACAGTAAGACAAAAAACCTGTAGATAAAAACAAATATGGCTAGCGATCCATATATCTCAACTTGTGTATAGTGTAGTTGAAATTTCAACGTTTCACATTGCATTGTCTATAGAAGAATCAAGAACCAAATTAAATGACCAAATTGTGAACATTTATTTCTTGACATAGACTAGGTATTATTAGGATATGTTTTTTTCTTAGTACTAGGCCAAGGCCCCAAGCATTTAGAAGATGAAACTTTAGCTATTTGCTAAAAAAGCTGTCGAAGAAGTAAAATACATTTTATAGGTAGGAGATGCCGAGCGTTGGAGCAAATAAATATTTATTGGTTTCCAGGATTACTGCACTTAAGATCTTGTGGATGCAGATTGACTGTATGTACAATCATAACACCGAGCGACGATTAGCAAGCGAGGATCTTGTGCAGAATATGGCTCAGTGAACTCTTTTTGTTACATGGCTAGGTTGGCTTCAACTGCCAATTTTGGGAATTTATATTTCTTAGTTGTGTACTATAGCTGTTGAGATGTTAGCTATCTTAAATCTTGATGTACATTTCTAGCTGTGAAGAATATAAAATACCTTGACAGCATTCAGAAGTGTATTGATAGATTATTGGGCTCCTTTTCAATTCTACATTCTACCATATCAATATTATTATGCAAGTATATGTTGTCATACAAAAAGAAAAAGGATCTACTATTCTCTTTTATGAAAGGTCTTATTCAAGTATATCAACACATACATAGTAGAAAAGTTACTGACCGCCAAAATCCTTGTTTCGTGGTAGAGCCTATCTCTTAGACTGGAACTTGAATTTTGCGATTCAAATGATTTCAACGGTGAGGGATGAGGCCTCCAACGTCTCCTCCAAAGTATGGCGTAGGATCCCAGTTGCCATAATCGTTGTCAATGTTCCGAGGTGAAATGTGGCTCTGCACCTGTTTTATCTTCTGCGGTTCAGCAGAGTGAAAGATCGTCGATGCTGGTGATGCTAACGGAGAAAGTGGTAGTTCTTTGGAGAATGCAATTTCACTTGCAACCATGAAGATTAGGATGGCTGCAATTATCTTGCACATGCATGCCCTTTTCATGACTCAACAAACTAGAGTGCAAAGCTTATGCAATCTTATATGATTTGGAATATTCTGCTTTCTCAGTATGTCATAAAATGCTATGTACATAAATAAATAGTGATTGTGAATAATGAAGCCAATTAAGATAAGCTGAACTAAGGGTTGTAATTGGTGCTTTAACCAAAAATTATGGTTCTCATTTCATGCAAGATGGATGAAGAAATCACAATTCTTGCATGTTGTCTCAAGGATACAACTCATGCCCTCAAAAATCGAACATCTCAACTTAAAAACTCTTATTATGTGCCCCTTTGAAGTGGGCATGTCCATATACTAAGAAGCTCTTCCGTCTTGAATATTCACACTACAAAAAACATATTCCGTTGCCGGGACTTGAACCCGGGTCTCTCGGGTGAGAGCCGAGTATCCTAACCAACAGTCTGATCAAGAATGAGTTAATTTATTTTCACTGAAGACCTACGAGGCAAGAAAAAGGACAACGTTAAAGATATAAGCATAATAAACAAAGATAAAAAGATGGAAAAAAAGAAGCATTAAGCTGTCAAAGACTTACCAGAATCATGTACAAGAAAAATGGGCAAAATGAGGAGATCCAAGACTAACAATATTAACAATACAACAGCAATCTTTGAAGAGATTAAATATTACACAGCTACTAGTCAGCGATAACAAATGAACAAAAGAACATATTCGAAAATGGTCTACAGAGACTTCCAGGCAACAAATACAAATTATTGCACAAGGGCAATATGCCCATCTACACAAATTCACAACTAAATTAACTTGCACAACACACGAAATTTATGGAGAATAATGATAACAGTCAAGAAAAATGTGGTGCGAGAGACTAATTAGTCATCTTTAGTAGTCGAATTTTTAGAATGCAACCCAAACCACGTGCACCTATCCTTTACGGCTTCAGATTCACTTGCATATTCTTTAAACCCGTACTCTTCCTGCTTGCAGGATGGCGGCACTTTTCCCTCACTGTAACATTGACTACAAAGACTGAGACGTGATTTCATCTCCTTAAAGCGTGAACCAATAATAGGGTAGCGGCATGTTGCACAAATATGGCTGCCATGACGATTTCTATCCCCTGATTCGAGCTTCAGCAAGGTAGACATAACACCAAAGCCCCATTCTGGATCATCAAACATCACTAGGAATTCTTGCAAAGATATCGTGGAAAAATCTGTTTCACCGTGAATTTCCAGCATTTCACTCATTCCATGTGAAGGAATATATATGACCCTCATCAGCTTGATGTACCTTTGGGCATCCCTCTTCTTTATCTGAGTGGCACCTTCATTCCCAGGTCGCCATAGAAGAGCATCATATGCAACCCTCTTTCTTCTGTCTACGGAGCCTCCACACATAGGGACAAGGATGGCAAAAAACATGCCCAAGTCAACCCTACCAGATCCGTGATCATCCAGAGCGGAAAGGATTTTTTGGTTTACTGCCTTAGCAGCTCCTATGAAAGTCTCAGGTTTCAAGAAACTAAGTAGTTTACGGAGAATCACCTCCAGTGAAGCCTTGCGTATGGACTTCTCAGGCGTGCCACTAGTAGAATAGGTGACTGGAACTTCATTCTCATTCAGTTCCTTTTTTATAAGATCTACATCGACACGATTCACCCTGGTCATCCTTTGAAATGTCCTGATGTCAAGGGCAGTGGCCAATTCTGGCCTTGATGTTGTTTTCTCACCAACAGTCTTAAACTTTGAAGGTTCTATTGTAATGAATGGCTCATCCCCATTGGTCCCCCCGTTCCCTTTCAGCCTCTTTTTCTGAAGCTGCTTCAAATGTGACATTGCATCATGCAATTCAATTCGGTTCGTCATTTTCAAAGCTTCCTTTAAAGCTTTCTTAGCTTCATCATTTTCGCCAGCCCCCAATAAAGACACTGCTTTATTGAGTTGAGCTCTCCAATGGTTAGGCCAAACACCAAGAACTCTAGTATACATTTCAGAAGCTCTTTGATACCGACCCATATCCATATATAGCAAACCTAAATTATACAATGCATCTACATGACCAGGTTTCAAATCAATAGCTTTTTGAAACTCCTTTACTGCATTATCATCATCACCCATGGCATGCAAAGCAGAAGCTAAATCACAATGAGCATCAGCATAATCATTTTTTAAATAAATAGCCTCTTCTAAGGCCTTAACAGCAGCCTGATACTCACCTACTCCAAATAGAGCACTACCCAACAATTTCAATGCCCTAAAATGAGTGGGACACAAAATAGCAGCTTCTCTATAATGTTCACAAGCACTAAGGAGCATACCTTCAGCTTCAAGTGCAATGCCTAAGTTCACATGAATCTGAGGAAGCAAATAAGCCCATTGATTACCACCCACCTCAGCCTCCGCTAATGCCTGTAAAAACTTCTCCTTCCCCTCATTGTTCTTCCCAATCACATAATAACAATTCCCAGCCCTAAAATGCGCCCTAACATCAGAGGGCTGCAACTCACACGCCCGTTCAAAACTCACTAATGCCTCCTTAAACAACAGATAAGCCTGTATACTCCTCCCAATTGCCATATGACCATCAAATGCCTCTAACCTCGAGGAGCCCTTCCTATCTGCCTCAAAACCCCAAACTTCACAAAATGCCGCAAAAACGCCCCGACTTGCCAAAATACCCGTTTTCTCCGGCTGACCAGTCGAAGCGCCCTAACTCCCCAGACCAAATCCAGGATCAGAAAACAAACTGGAATTAATATTCTTAATCCCTTCCCATCCTTCGCCTAGTTTCTGCTTTTTCTAAATCATGAATCAATATTCCCCTAAGGCCATTTGACAGCCTCAAGTGTCACTAAACATAGGCCGCCATGAAAGAGAAGAGCCTGCTGCAGTCCTCATTTATGAGGCTCCATCATCCTCTCATCAACAATCGACGACGAAGAAGCAGCTTCTTCCACAACACCACTAGAAGCCTCAGCCTTAAATTCCAACCCCAAAGCATCAAAATCACGATCAACATCACCAGCACCATCATCATAAGTACGTAAAAGACCATCAAAAGTTAACCCCTTTTCACCATCAACAAATTCACCATATGTTCTAAAAACTTCATCAAGAATTGCATTAATTTGCTCATCACTAAACTTCACCCTAGGATTAACTGCAACCACCAACGCAGCTATCTCCTCTCGACTCAATCCACCATCACGATTTACATCAAATTGTTCAAAAATCCTCTTCACTTTCTCGGATCTAGACCCCCTAGTTGCCATTTTTCAACTATCAAATTCACCAAATTTTCAAAAACTAAGTGAAAAAAGCACCAATCTTTATCCAATTGAAGTAAAAGGGTACCTAAATATGGATTTGAATAATCAATTAGGATCCAGGAGTGAGATTTTCTTTAAATTTAGGGTTATTTTTAGGGTTTAATTTGGAAACCCTAAAAATCAAAGCTTTGAGTATAATTTGGGGAAAAATATGTTTTTGTGATTTGGAATATTTAAGGAATATTTGTCTGAATTGCAATTGGATCTACTTCTTCTTTACTCTAATGTGAAGAGGAAAAATATGAACTAATGAAGAATGTCAGATTTTCTTTATCTTCTTTTTAATTTGTTTATTATTTTTATTTGGTTTGGTTATTTAATTTTTATTGATCTGATTTGTTTTTTATTTTGTAACAGGAATCCGCCATCATATTCGTCAGTATTGGATAGATATTGAACTGACTCAATAACCTACAAATTACGTCAATCACATTAATCACATTAATCACATTAGTCAAATTTCGTATGACATATTTGATTAATAAAATATTGATAGGGAGAATCTAAAGAATAATTAATTTTTTCTTGTTGTAAATTGTTAATGATGAGTTGGAGGGTCTAATATTTTAATTTATTTGAGTCTTTAATGATTTTCTTATGGGTTTAAAGATATGTTGGTGGAAGTAATTATTGGTTTGGTAATGACTTCATCAAGAGAAATGTATGATTACAGGCTAATCATTAGCTGGGAATGTTTGGTAATGGATATTTTTAACTTAAAATTAGTGTAATGTACATGGGTTATTCCTAATAAGTCTTTGACAATGATAATAGAACAAAATGTATTATTTTATCACTGTGGTTTGACAAAAGTTTATTAGATGAAAGACTTATCTCATGAATGGGTGATTAACGAATGGATTAATAATTCATTTCTTTTAATCGAGTCGAATATAGTCGAGTTAAAGGTCCGATCAAATTAATGAATTAATAATTTAGTAATATATGATAAAGAGTCTATATTTAAGAACTATTTCATTCAACTCTCCTTAGAATTATATTTTGCTTCATTTACAGTCAAAACCATTTGCCATTTGGCGCTTCAATATATAGAATTTCAAGCCTCAACTTTGGTTTAACCAAGTTATGATGGCCAGTAGTGTCATAATGACGTCCGGTTCGTCCGATATTACCGAAACCGTGGACGACTGGTAGTATACTGCTTTGAACTCCGACCGGTCCGAAACCATTATCTGACAGCTTTTTTTGACTGTAACCCAACTGATAATTACCTGGACAGATATCCCACCTGCCCATGATCCAATATTAAAAACTAAAAACACATCAAAAAACCTAATTCCCCAAATCAAAACACGAAATTAATTTATTCAACATTCATTATTCTCAATACGTATCAAATTCGACCATCATAATAAACCTAAATCTAAATCCCCAATACCACTAAAACATCTAGAAATCAAACCCAAAAAATACAAAACTACTGATCCGTTAACGTTAAGAATGCAAGCTTGTTTCAATTCCGTTTACTTTTTTTAAATCGACCGGACCGTATTGTTAACGGGTGGATTAACGCTTAGTTCTGACTTTATCCCCAAGCAAGCCAAGCGGTTTAATTCGCCCAAGAATGAAATGAAGTAACAGTATCTATTGGAAGATGATAGATGATCATATGTATGGAGAAACATTAAGGTGTTGTATTTAGGCTCTAATTCCACATCATTGAAATTTACATTTTATCGCTGAAAAGATCGATTTGAGTTTTAATCAAAATACTGAAAGCTCAATTATTTCATATAAAATCAAACAATTCAAACTTTGTATCCCATCCTCTGTCTGAATTCGACGATTCATCATATATCTAAACAATAATGGTACCACTAGGAAAATAAAACACAAGAAAAGATAAAATTTCTCTTGAAGCAAATTACTCAAACAAACGTTTGTGACTAATCAATAACTTCTGGCTTTTGGGGCCTAGTTGTTGTACTCTCAGAACTCTCACAACTGACGGGCTTTGTCTCAATTTTTAAAATCAGATCAACTCTCAACTTATTTAATTAATATTTTAAGTGATTTATTCATTTTATGTTAAAATTGAAGTCAATCCACTTTTACCATGAATTTAATTAAGACATGATCATGCCTACCTTAAATACAAAGAATTCTAATTATTTGCAATAATATTACCACCCCTCACAAAACTACGATTTACTGAAATGATCTAATTCTAACATACAATTATAATCAATCAAGTTATTAACTGCATTTAATGTTAATCTATCAGTAGGCTCAAGTGATGAACTCACCATCAAAGCTAATAAATAAACCAACTAAGTTTCACAAAAAATTCGTAAACAAGTGAAAAGTTAAGCCACAACTTTTTTATCAAATCGAGTCATAGTTAGGAAATAAGATTGAGCTGAAACAAAATCTATATTTAACTTTAATAAGCACATAATAAGATCGAGTCGAACCATATAACAAATCCAGTCGAGACGTGTGAAATCTTGCAAATATTAAAAATATTCCGACCAGTATCCGATACATTCCGACATCTTCAACGACCAATGTCAGAGCTATCTCTGAATCTAATCATGTGTATAAATATCCGAAAATAATGTGAACCTCAAGTTTTCCAGTTGTTTAAGCTTTACCACTACATTACAATCTTTAATACAAACCAATATATTATTTTTTCGTATTTTTTATCATAATTTAATATGAACCAATATATATTTTTTCATAATTTATTCGTTGGACTAATTATTGTCGTAAATAATCATAAATATTATATTTTGTGTAGGTGGGTTTTTGTTTCATTCTTGTATCTACTAAAAGCTTTTATGAAGGCAGAAAAGAAGTACATCAAATTTTGTTCATATTAGTTTTTTAAGATTTATAATGAATTTTTGGATGGTTTAATTAGTCTATTGTTTATTTATGTAATTTGAAGATGATTATGGGATTTTTGCATGCACCATAACAACATAGTGATTAGTGGAGTCTAAATACAAGGATTAATATGATATCATAATCTTCTATGAAAAAGGATGAAATGGATTTGAGTAAAATTATGATGGTTATGAAAAATGGATTTGGTCAATTTTTTAGAGATTTCTTATGTTTGTTCTTGGTATGTTATAATTGACCCTTTAAGAAATTCTTTTCTGCAGTTTCATTAAGGTAGGCAAATGATTGAAGAATCTTATTTTGAATTATTTGTTTGGATTTCTGTATATGTCAATACTTTTTGCAATTATATTTTCATTTGTAGTTTGAATTGAGGGGATTGAATAGATTCTCTGGTTGAAGGTAACACACAAAGGCACAAGTGGTTCCTCTCTTTATCATAATAGGATAAAGAGAGGGACATATGAGGATTCCTCAGGTTATCATCTTGAGCCACCGTTGGTTCCTTCAAGTACTAAGTAGGTGAAAATTAGATGGACCAAATTGTGGGGAGTGATTCAAACTCATCAGGAAAGATGGATCATGAAGTAAGATTCTGTTTCATGAGGCTGAGTTTTAACGAAAGAGGAAGCTTCAAATGAAGAATCTGGATTAGAAATGTATCAACAACACTATTATATCGAAAAGCAATGAACGAGCAATCCTCAACTGGTCACATAATTTTGGTAAGAGCATTAAAACATGTTCTCTCTCTTTACACCTGAAACATGTTGATATGCTACTAAGAGAGGTAGTGTTGTGTGACCAATAATTCCTGCTTGTGGTTGAGTAAAATTTGTATATGAAAATCAAGGCACCTAGTCTTGTTCTCTTGTATACAAGTTGTTGAAAGTTTAGTTTATCTAGTTAACTACTCCGTATTTGTTTGGCTCTGGATTAACTGCCTGAGGATTATACATAAGAAGTTCCTAAGCCGATTGTTTTGGTTACATTTATTGATTTTTTGTAATCTATAATGCATCTATTCCTCGTTCTATTTAATTCTACACAAACTTCTAGTAACAAAAACATGCATTATGGATTATGGTATCATTGTAGGTAACCGAAAAATCTACTGAGCGTCTTCTTAAGAATCATACTGCTCAATTCTCCAATTTGGCTCCTATTTATAAGAGTCACTTTATATTCACCTAATCAGTCTTCCTTTTGACAAAATTGTGGGATTAATAGGCATTTGGCAGGAGATCTTCAATACGGGCATATAGCTGCCAAAATGTTGCCCTCTGCCCTTTAATGGTAATTTACAATGACTAAACACTTTAATTATTATTCGTTTATAGCTGAAGATCTATATACTGATCAGCACATCTTTGCATATGGCAAAGTTATGTAGACTTACACTATGTTGTAATTACTGAATATACACTTTCAGATATATTTAATTATGTAAATAAGGTAATTGTTAGAGTTCAGTCCTCCTTTCGCATGTGTTTTTATAGACCTTGTCAGAATTTTTACTATTGATTTTAAATTGAAATAATAGCATGAAAGCAGAGAATTTGTGTTGAAATTCTCTGCCTTGGAGATCTATAATGAATGTGTAAGAGACCTCCTCACTTTTTGAGAATAATACTAATTCGACCGTTTGATGACCCCACAGGTGAGCTGGGATCTACTGGTCTCATTGTTATTGACGGAATGAAAACTACAATGTTTCTTATGATTTCTCTCTCTGAATCCTTTCTTTGTCGAGAGTGTACCGTTGTTGCCTGAGGTCACTTTTGAGAGATTGGGACCAGCCGAAAGAGCTTTTAGCTGTTTTAGGCATCAATCATCAATCATTTTATTTAATCTATTACAGCTATCCTCAAGAGAAACATTCAGAGATATTTTATCAGCCAAGAAGTGCAACGAACGCCTTTACATTCTTTTCGGAACTTAGCCCAACAGTTCCCCACCACAAGATCAATAACCAGTGGATACCACCTTAAATTTTGATTCGCAATGAATTTCAGTATTTTAAAATATTCAGTTCTTTTGTTGATCTTGCCTTCTCAAAGATGAAAGTACTGATTAGTGCTAGGCTACAAGATAAACTAGTTTGCCAACTTTGAACTGTTATTCAGAACAAGCTGGTTTGGCCTTCACTCTCTTTCTACACAGCAGATGTTTTTTATATCGATTCTGCACCAAAATTGTTAAAACATGTATATATGCATCATCGGAAATTTGATCATTTTATGTTATTGCCTTAATCCTGATCGTTCATGTCATTATCATACACATTTGTTTTGACAATATTCCATTGGTTTCTTTTTACCAGCAAAGGAAGAAATGGACATGTTCCATACAGAGACTCAAAACTGACTCGTATTTTGCAAAACTCGTTAGGAGGAAATGCAAAAACTGCCATAATTTGCACTTTAAGCCCAGCTCAAAGTCATGTCGAGCAATCAAGAAACACATTGTTGTTCGCTAGCTGTGCCAAGCAAGTCACGAACTCTGCACAAGTTAATGTTGTGATGTCGGAGAAGACATTAGTGAAATTACTGCAAAAAGAGTTAGCGAGATTGGAGAAAGAGCTAAGACGTTTGGCATCAGTTTCTTCTGGCTCTTGTGATTCTTTATCAGCTTTACAGGAAAAAGAACGCCTGATTGAGAAGGTAATGTAAATAGCTAAATTTTATTTTATTTCTATATAGTTTTATGTATGTGTGTTTCTTTTCAATACTAGCCTCCTTATATTATTTTTTCTTCTAATAATTGAGCAGATGGATAATGAAATAAGAGAATTGACACAACAGCGTGATTATGCTCATTCTCGTCTCCAAAATGTACAACTAGTAGGTGGTCACTCTCAATGTTCAAGATCATGAGTTTATAGATCGATTACTTATTTCTACAGATTGATTAAGCCTTAAAAATAACTGTATCCAACATGCATGATACTGATGATGCTAACCACCTCCTTTTGTTATTATAGGCTGAACAGAGTAATTTATCTGATTCCTTTCATGAAAAAGGCAGGGCGTGGCTAGATGACTATCCAACATCTGTTTCAGATATCAATGATTCTTTTCAGTCTGAAATCACATCCAGCGCCTCACGTTCATCAGGTAGATATGAAGGAATTGGTTCCAACAAAATCGGGGAATTTGAAAGTGAAGAGTCATTTCTTTCTGATGACATGACACCAACGAAGTTTATTAATAAGTACTTTGGACCGGATCCAAGTGTTGGTTGGGAAAATATTGCCCATACTTCTGACCTAATCACGGAAGACATTTGCAAGGAAGTCCAACATGTTGAGGTTGAAGGTGACAAGTGTCGTTTAAAATCTGAAGAAATACCATCTCAACAGGAATTGAATGCTATTAAAGTGGACAATAGTGGAACTTTGAAGATAGAAGCTCAGGACTTGAACAATACTAGTGATTGTCTTGATATTCCGGTATCTCCTTTATCTAACAAAGATATGTCTAATTATAGAAATAATGATATTTCAAGGAACAGAAGTTGTGAAGCGAGTATAACAATTGTGTCTTCAGAGGCAACAAAGGATCATGACAATGTTCTACAAAATGGGTTTGAAGAAGAAACTCCTGAAATGGTTGCCAAGGCTGATAATCTGAAGGTAGTTGATGAGTTGAATCATGATAGTGAAAAACTGGAAGATAGAGAAGATAAAACCGAAACATCTAATGAAGAGAATATTGACCAGCATAACGATTATAGCACCACATTCAGAGAAGACTATGACCTTAAAGATGAAAAAGGTGAAGATAATTCTAGGAATACATTCTTTCCTTCTACAGACGGAAAACTTGAATGTTTACAGCATGATGAGAATTTTGTTGGAAATCTTGAATGTCAGAAGCAGAGTGTGGACAATCCTCTGAGTGATGCTTCCTCTAATGAAGATGAAAGCCGAATATGTCAGAAGCAGATTGTGTACAATCATGTGAGTGAAGATGAAAACCTTGACTGCCACAAGCAGATTGTGGACACTCATGTGAATGCTTCCACTACCGAAGATGAAAACCTTGAATGTCAGAAGCAGGTTGTGGAAAAGCATGTGAGTGAAGATGAAAACCTTGACTGCCATAAGCAGAATGTGGACAAACATATTAGTGAAGATGAAATCCTTGAATGTCGTAATCAGATCGTGGAAAATCATGTGAATGAAGAAAACCTTGACTGCCACAAGCAGATTGCGGAAAAACAAATTAGTGAAGATGAAATCCTTGAATGTCAGAAGCCGAGTGTGGACAATCATGTGACTCAAGATGAAAACCTTCAATGTCAGAAGCATATTGTCGATAATCATTTGAGTGTTGTTTCCTCTCCTGACCATGAAAACCTTCAATGTGAGAAACATCTTGTGGATAATCCTACTAGTGTTGTTGTTGCCTCCATTAACAGTGATCACTTTCAATGTGATGAGGAGAAATCTAAGGGTAATCATGTAAGTATGGTCCTTTTTTGTGCTCAAATTTCACACTCCTTTTTTATAATGCATTTATCATAATTGTTTTATGTATGTCATTGTTAGGTAGTAGAAATGGAACGAACTTCAGAAAAGCAGCAAAATCTTCCAGACAATGACTCAAAAGTGGTTGATGATTCTCAACTATCATCTTCAAATAGGACCATGGACTTCGAAAAGCAAAGGCAAGAGATAATTGAACTTTGGAATGTCTGCAATGTCCCACTGGAACATAGGACTTATTTCTTCTTGCTCTTCAAGGGTGAACCATCAGACTCCATCTATATGGAGGTGGAACAACGTCGTTTGTCCTATCTCAAGGGTTCATTGTGTCGAAGTTCAGTGGCATCCAGGTATGTTTCATTCCTGATTTGCTCATTCCAATCGAAGTAGTTCCTCAACTTGGTTCATTGTCTATGATGAAATGTATGAGACAACTTTCTTGATGTTGTTATATGGACATTGCAGCCAAAGGGCTCTACAACGTGAGAGAGAGAGGCTGAAGCGACAAATCCTAAAGAAATTATCTTCACAGGAGAGGGAATCGTTGTATGAGAAATGGGGAATTGCACTAAAATCAAAGAAAAGACGACTCCAATTGTGTCGTCGCCTTTGGACAAATACGAAAGACTTGGAACACATTAAGGAGAGTGCTGCTCTTGTTGCAAAATTGGTTGGATTTGAAGAGTTAAATCATGCTCCTAAGGAAATCTTTGGACTTAGCTTACCTCCACCAACCATATGTAGATCCATCACTTGGCAAGGTCTGCCATCATTGCTACGACAACTTGATTTAATCTGACCAAGAAAACCTCAAGTTGTAATCCTCTAAGCACATTTAGTGTTGTAATAGAGTCGAGTTAGAGCAGGTACCAAGTAACTCAACTAGGTAGGTGTCTTAGTAAGTCGCCTGGTTGGTTCGGGGATCGAGTTTTATCGATCCCCTGACAGCTCCGACCACACTATAAACATATGTGAATAATAATAAAAACTTTAGTCAATTGTACAAATAGTAGAGATGAAGGTGGTATGAAGTTTACACCTTCAACTGATGTTTTTGCATGTTGTTATATAGTCGTCTTTTCTTTTACAAATCTAAAGCATTTACTTCTAAGCTTGTAAGATATAGTACTATTGAAATATACATTGAAGCAAAGAGACTTCTTACAATATATTTTCCCCTCCAAATTACAGAGGATTGAAAATGTGTCTTTAATTTGATCAATAGTAGCACATTAATTTCAGGCATCCCAAACTCCCAATTTGTGCATATTCTAAGAAATTAGAACATACACAGGCCACTCTCTTATGATCCGTTTGCATCAAGGTGAAATATAATTAAAAATGTTGTTCATTTTTTGTTAGAACTCAATTTAGAGATTAATAAAAATGGGATGAATTCAAATAAATTATTTAGCTAGATGAATATATTTAGTTAATTTCCGCTATTGTACTTTTGATTTTTAGGTGACTATTTTAGATTAGTTCAGTTGAAAGATATAAATTTTTTAATATTATATTTTAGTTTTAGCAAAATAAAAATTGCCAAAATAATGATCACCTCAACCATTTAGAGACAGCATCAATTTTCCTAAAATTTTCTTAAACTAAACTCAAAATCATCATTTTTTTTATTTGCGTTAAATTTTGCATGTATATACTTTAACAACTTAATCATTATTCACCCAAAATATAAAATTTATGTATTTTAAAATTTTCATTAATATAAGAAAATGTTGGCATGAGAAAAATATTATACTTGAAAGCAGAGCAAATTTGGAAGAAGGTAAATTTTTTAAGTGAAATCGTTAGTTTAGAATCAAAAATATTATTTTATTGAGTTTTTAGTTTTTTCATATCATCTATTATAATTTTTAAGGAGTTGATACACACGCTGCGTATACGTTTTTTCTTGCCATATATCGACGAGCATACGATTGGGTGAACAAATAATTCAAAAGGCAAATGAATGAAGCAAAAATAACTTCACCTAACATGAAGAGATATATTAGTTAGCTATTTTAATAGGTTTATAACTGCCTTTGCATGTACAGGATCTAGTGAAAAAAATAATTTTAAGTTCTTGCTCATCATAGTACTAAATTATTGATATTCCTCAAAGTAACACAAATAATTCTATACTTTTTTTTAGATGAAATTTTAACAACAAAATTATTTTAATTATTAGTTTTAATCTTATGAATATAAAAGTTGATATCATTCGCTTTATTTATAAACATACTATAGTAATGGTGTTTGATTACAATTTTTATAGTATCATTAAAAGATTGATCATAAAAAAAAAATTATTATGGGAAAGAAACGTGAGTTAAAATGAATTGAATCATGTATACATATAAGGTTAAGAATAAATTTATAGCATTGAGATTTGAGAATAATCATGTACATACATAGTAGATACTCGACCGATTAAAACTCTGTATTATAAATGAAGAGGGGGATGAAAAGGGGAAATAAAATTCAACTCATTAATCTTAGAATATATCCTCAACTCATGCTACTTATTTATGCCTAATTAGTTTGCTCTCGTTATTGAATACGAAATATTTCTTTTAATTTTCTTCATATATCTTAGAATTGAAGTTAAGGCTTACATAATTTATTTTAAGGAAATGATACTACATAGAAGAAGCTTAGAAATGCTTCACTTAATTTCTTTTACAAAGATGAAATTGTCAGATACTGGTCAGATTTTTTTTTTAAGTTATATAATATAAAGTAGACTCTTTAGAATAAGAAAAATACATACCTGATATTATGTCACACACACTTAACTTAACGTAACTTTTGTTACTAAACCACGCGTCACTCATACTAAAGGCAAACTAAAAATTGTTGTTGCTGAAACTAATTTTTTCCTCTAAGGGATATATAATACAGTCTCATCATACAGCTAGCAGATTTTTTACGTGTAAATAAAATATATTTCCGTATATAATATGAGTAATGACTCTTATGACAAGAAATTATATTTGCTATTTCTAATTATTAAGAAATATATTTCACGCATTTGTTTGCGTGTATATGATCAATTGCCTTTCATTATAATCTAGACCAAATAATTTATATATCCTCCTACTTATAAAAAGCGTTTATTCTCTTTTCACATTACTAATTAATATATTACTCTTATTATAATATTTTTCATTGATGGAAAAATATGTTTCAAAGTTTTAAAGAACTCCTACAAACAATTCAAAAATTATTAAGTTCAAAATTTTTACCGTAAAATTTATAAATAATTCAAACATAATTGAAATTACCTACTTCTTATAATATGTGCAATAGTTTTACCACTTTCATATGTACGTTAATTACCATATCTTCATTATCAACATCTTCATCTTTACCAACATATAAACAAGTTGATATAATACTTCCTTTGATTTTTAATTTTATGATAACAATAAATAAATTTATTTTAATGCAATGAATTAGTCTACTATACTAAAAATTTTTTGTGGCGATAATTATTCAATAGAATGAAAATAATTTTTCTAGTCCAAAAAATTACTATTAAAAGAATATATATCTAAATTATTATATGATATTTTGTATTTATTTTTAAATAAAATCAAATTAAAAAGTGTCAAGTTACACATCTAATACCTCCGATATCCTTCTAATAGATTAGTTCATGTCTGAATTTGAATTTTTTACCTGATTAAATGTTCAATTCAAATATTTTTATATCTGTATAATATTTGGTGAAAATGATCAAATAATATTTTCAATGACTTTAAAAGATTACATTAAATTTTATTCAAATCAAAATTATATTAATGGCTCAAAGTTTGTCAATTCTAAGACTTAAATAAAATAATGACAATCATTTAATACATGGAGAATAGTTTCGATATTTTATTTCAAAAATTTAATTTTTTTTATTATAATATATATATGCAATAATTAAACTAAATAATTAATTAGAGTTTGAATTCAATATATGAAAGAAAATTAAAAAAATTCAATCTTCACATTTATTGATTAGTAATTAAACCAAATATGTATATTGTGAGTAATAGAGTTGGAAGTATGTGTATGAAAAAAAATTATTCCATTGTATATATATATACTTATATCATTACAGCTTACATATTTACATATAAATAATCTATTATTCTCAATAATAAATTTTTTCCATTGAAATTGATTTAATTACTACCAATCAATATATATTATTAGAAAATCACGAGTTATGTGTTAACATTTGCTTTATCAAAATACTAAATAATTATACTCAAATACAAACCAAAAAGGACCTTGTAGTTCAAATTTTCCTGGAATAAATTGATAATACAGTCAAGCCAACATTATTTTTCGAGTAAATATCACTAATCGATTACATTTCCTAATTTTAATTAGATCAAAATAAAAATGAATTATTGCACACGCCTTTCCTTGCGTGTAAATCATTACTTGCCATTAATTATAATCTTCCATGCATCCAATCATTTATATATACACACTCCACCCATACAAATTACATCCTCAAATCGTTCACAAAACAGCATAATAAGCCAAATCAAACTTTTGTTATTATACTACACACTTGTTAGTTGGAGCATTACTAATTTTAGCTTAGGTAACATTACATAGAATATAATGATTCTTGCATTGTTGATGTTGTTGGTAGCAGCATGGGGGAAGAACATGGAGGAGGTGGAGGCGGGCGGGGGCAAGTGGGAGCTACTTATTGGCAACATTGGCATTTCAGCCATGCACATGCAGCTTCTAAACAATGATAAGGTGATCATATACGACCGAACAAGCTTCGGCCTGTCGAATATCACCCTACCTGATGGGAAATGCAGAAACAACATCAAGAACGAGAGCATAACGCACGATTGCACAGCCCATTCTGTAGAATATGACGTTGTTTCGAATAAAATTCGTGCCCTTATGGTCCAGACTGACACATGGTGCTCCTCCGGCTCTGTTTACCCTGATGGCTCCTTGAGTGTGACCGGCGGTGATGGGGTAGGTGAAGATGTTGTTAGAATTATGGGAACTTGTGGTGGGTGTGATTGGAGGGAAATTGAACATGGTTTGAGTACTAGAAGATGGTATTCTAGTAATGTTTTTTTGCCTCAAGGTAGACAGATTGTGATTGGGGGTAGACAGAGACCTAGCTTTGAGTTTTATCCTAAAGCTAAAGGTGAAATTGGAGCTTATGATTTCCCCTTTTTGCGTCAAACTTCTGATAAGCATGATGAGAACAATTTATACCCCTTTGTTTTTTTAAATGTTGACGGGAATTTATTCGTTTTCGCTAATAATCGGTCCATTTTGTTTGATTATAAGACCCGGAAGGTGGTGAGGACTTATCCGGATGTCCCGGGCGGCGACCCGAGGAACTACCCTAGTACTGGATCCGCCGTCTTGCTTCCGTTGAAGAATTTGGAGGCAGGGGTTGTTGAGGCTCAAGTGTTGGTTTGTGGTGGTGCCCCTAGAGGCTCTTTTGATAAGTCTAATGCTAAAAGGGGGAAGGAGTTCATTAGAGCTTTAGATACATGTGCTAGGATTAGTATAAATGACCCTAATCCACAATGGGCATTGGAGACTATGCCTATGGCTAGGGTCATGAATGATATGATTATGTTACCAAATGGTCATGTTTTATTGATAAATGGTGCATCTAATGGTACTGCAGGTTGGGAAAATGGGCGTGAGCCGGTTCTTCATCCGGTTATTTACAATCCTGATAGTCAACGGGGTCAACGGTTCGAGGTCCAAAATCCTACTCAAATACCTCGCATGTATCATTCTACTGCCGGCTTGCTTCGAGATGGTCGGGTTATTGTTGGTGGTAGTAATCCTCATTTCAAATATGTCTTTGATAAGGTTTATTATCCTACTGAATTGAGCGTTGAAGCTTTTTCTCCTCCATATTTGGAACCCGAATTCGCCCGTCTTCGACCCGTTGTTGTGCAACCCTTTTCTCATAGTCAATTTTCTTACAAGCAAAAGACCAAGATTGGGTTCACGGTACCGGGTCGAGTCAACCTAGACTTGATCAAGGTGACTATGCTTTTTCCACCATTCAATACTCACTCATTCTCTATGAATCAAAGGTTAATGGTACTTGATAAGGAGAATGTTGGTATTGTTGGAAGGGGCAAATATGAAGTTAATGTGACAACTCCAGGATCACCTAATCTTGCTCCACCGGGTTATTACATGTTATTTGTGGTACATCAGAATATTCCTAGTGAAGGAGTTTGGATGAAGATTCAGTGACTCAAGTGTTGCCCCCTTTCAACTTAATTGTTGAATGTCATGTTTCTAATACATGCATTTTACTCAAATTAATTAGTGCATGTATTCGTCTTTATTTGATAGAAGTTAGATCAATTGTAATGATTCTTTGAAATTTATCAATTTATAAAAGTTGTTACGTAATTACATTGTCGATTCACAATATTCCGTAACTTTTAGTTGAGGAATAAACCATCACATAAGAAGTTGCATGTATTTAACAAAATAATACGGAGTACATATTGTCACATTTTACGAATTGCAATCATGAAATAACATGTGTTAGCAGTATCTTCTTCACAGTCAATTAATTTATGAGCTTGTTTATTTATTGAATATCAAAGTTGTGAACAAACAAACAAACAATTATAGAGATTGCTAGACAAGCTCAGGGATAGGATCCGACACCATGCCAACATATATAATTGAATGAGCATATTTAATATAAATTTTAACACAAATTATGCTTATGCATGCTTGGATATATACACATTATTACGTATTGTCAAAAAAATATTGGTAATAAATAATAGTGTGCAGTTGTAGAAAACTTTGCAATCACCTACACTTTAATTTGTCGATATTCAATTAGTAAAATCAACTAATCATTCATTGATATGCGTAGGAAACATGATTTGGCACATATTTTTCATATTTTATCACATCTGATATCAAGGCTTCAATGGCTCCCATTCTTGATGTTATGTATCTCATTGGAACTTACATTTTCAATATCCACAAATAAATAAACTATAGAAGAGATCTATAAATAAACCAATAGTTCTTCGTCATTACATCTAGAAAATTAGCTAATTTACAAAATATATTGCCTACTCTGTTAGGACTCTTGTTTTTTGTCCAACAAAGAATTCCTTAAGCATATAAGCCGAAGCTCGACTACCATATAGACAACGGCAAACACATTAACAGAAATACGAAAACAATCAAAGTTCAATAGGAAAAAAATTCCTTTTCCTTTTAAAGGATAGAATAGATTAGATCAATCGTCTCAGTTTTGTTTGGAGCACATCGCGTTACAGGAAGAAATGATAGTTAGAAAAATAGTCTCTGGTGTTCGAAAAAAATAAAAACTACGGCTCCTTCAGCTTACAGGCGTGATCTAATAATCACAACAAAAATCCTGAGGCATGGCAATGGTTTAGGGTAGGCATTTCCTAGGTCTTCCCCTCTTACCTTTTTCTTGTGAGGCTTTAGCTCCTCCATTTGCTGATGATGGTGGGCGGCCTCTACCACGTTTTACCTCTGAAGAGGGTGTGCCTGCACTTTTGCCTCGACCTCTAGCAGATGTCTTTCCACCTCTGTTCTTCTTCCCTGCTGTTCCATTTGATTGTCCAGCACTATCATCACTGTCAGCATCGCTATTTTCCTCTTCCTCTTCGGATTCAGAGCTCTCTTCTGACTTCCTCTTCTTGGAGTTTGTAGATGCTTTGGCAGATCCTTTTTTCGGTGTCTTCTTTTGGGGCTCAGGATCCTCGGATACTATATAAAAAATAGGAACTTCAGAGCAAGAAATCATCTACATCAACCAATCCAGCTAGTAAAACTAACATTTATTGCTAAGTTGATTTGCAAAATGCATTGGGGTGGGTAATCAGCATATTTTATGTATGTTTTCAATCATATACAACATACCTCCTTCTGCAGCTTTGCCATCGTAGACCTCAAGCTGTGAGGAAAATAGCAAATATTAGATGTCTTTATCCAGATGTTCATCATATCTCGACAAAATAGAATGGCCATTCTCAAAAAGGCAGGTTAGTTCCAAGTTCCAAAAATTCTACAGAATAGCAAATGTTCGCATCGTAGCACATCCCATTTAGGGAATAGAAACATCCAGTGAAACCAAGGCTTGTACAACTACGACGGTAAGAGTAGTGGAAAGTGAGACTGACACCACTCAATGACAACAGCTGAAAACTTCACTCCCCCGCTTTTATCAAGAGAATAGGAATCTGTTTTCAACATTTGATATGTACATGCACTCTGCTTTATCAGCATGAGCATCTATATAACTTTATAACCATACCCAAACAATGCAAATGAAGAAAATCGTTTGATCTCACTCGCAAAGTGGTAATCCAAATGATGAAAAATATGCACTTGATCAAAATCTGCGATATTTACGAAGCAATATACTAACCACAAGAAAATTGCTCATAGTTGGTTTACCTGATCAAGTCGATCAGCAATGTTAGTTCTATCGACCACCACCAAGGAGTGAGCAAATCCACAAGCAACACTGGAAGAGATATCAGCCATAAAATTAAGTCCCAGTACAACAACAAAAAAAGTAAAAATGAGATGAAAAATACTAATACAGATACATCCAAATGTCAGACAAACCTGACCACATGCATCCCCTCGAGAATTTCAACCTTCTTTGGAATTGCAGAAGACCTAAAAACATAGTAAGGCAAAAGAATATTCACTGGAGCATCAAGTGCCCTAAAACCAAAGAATTTGTAGAGCATGGAATAACTAAATACTTACTTCTGCCCATTAGGTCCATACCCAAGCTCACCAGATTGTGCATGACCCCAGCTTATACACGAGGAATCAGCACCAACAAAATGGTGCATGCTGCCCGAATCCATACAACGTATATTCCAACCACTGAAAAGATTGGAGCCAACAGATATCAAGGGTCTGACTACCACAATATAATTTTTGGAAAGTAGTTAACACACTTCCCCCAAAGAGAAATCACCGTATCAACTAAAAACACGATACTATAGCATTTAGGATTACACTTTGCCCTCACAAGGAGTTTCCCCCACTCCACAAACATAATAAACAAACAACAATTAACTTAGAGCATTTCCAACCCCTCGTTCAGAATTACTGGCTTTGCAACTGGCACAGATGAGTGAGTTCAGAGAAATGATTAAAAATCCATGGGGACAGCAACATCAAATTTCCAGATTTAAATGAATGAAATCAACACCATGGCAATAGTTATTTGCCATTGTTTGGAGAGACAGGGAAAGAATATAAATACTGATTTCAAATAAAGTATCTGCCAGGCCAGGTCATAACCTCAAATCCATAAGAGCTTTGGGATACATCCAATCATCTCCAGTGTTCTTTATCTTGCCCCACATGTATAATTGTCCTCCAGCTGAAGAGCAATAATATTTCAATAATAAGACACATAAATTAAGTAGACAGACCCAACACATGGATAATGAAATACATAACTTTGATGCAGAAGAGCTAGTGTGGAGAAGAATAATGACAAACTCATAAGAACATGTACATGACTCAAAAAAATCAGACAGGCAGTGGTAAGAAACCAGCTCATATACCTGCAGTACATGCAGAGTTGGCAGAACCTGCCGATACCACTGCATTGGGAGGCAGTACATTTCTCTTAGTAAATATGTCAATACGACGAGGACTCCATTCATCTTTTTGTTCTCTGTGTCCTAGTCTGTAACCACACGCAAGAACTTGAGGTTCTTTATGAAATAAAGTAATGCATATCAAGATATAGCAAAATGGAAAAAGGAAATAATTTATATACCTGCCATAACCTCCATAGCCCCACCTATATGCATCAATAACATGAATATTGGTGAGTTCTAAGAGCACCAAGACAACAAAGCAGCAGAACCTATAAAGCAAGAGCAACAATAAACTTACGTGTAAACACAGCCACTTGCATCAACTGCCACTGAAGATCAGATAAAAACAAGTAGAGAATCAAACAAAAGAAAATCTGAAGGATAGAAGGTAAGAGAGCACTAATAGCATCAAAGAACAAAAATATACAAACACAAAACTAAGAACCTGTATGATTAGTTCCACAAGCAACTTTGACTATGGTTTCTCCTGCCAGAGAAGCTATTGCTTTAGGGCGTGGTTGTGCTTCATATGCAAGCCTCACGGAACTGTCTTTGGTATTGTACTGAATACATAAAAAATACATAAGTACAGAAACAAACACTATAACAACCAGAGTAAAAATAATCATAATCAATGAAATGAAAAGTAACAGTATTTTTTTGGCTCTTAAGAAACCTTCTAGACTAACAATGATAAGCATAGCACTGTAAGGAACTAGTCCCAAACTATAATAGCATACATCAAGATAATAGCATAGAGATTAAATCATTTTACAACTAGATATTTATATATCAATTCATTAACTACTAGAATAAGACTAATTAATCACAATTTTTTCTTAGGGACCCCCAGTAGCTGTTCTCAAATATTTATTTAATGCATCACAAGTCTGCGTGCCTCTGCAACAAACTTTAATATTGATCAATCTTGGAAAAAACATCTCATCAAAAATTAACAAATCCAAAACTTCCAACTGATATGGGGGAGGGGCATAATTATTCAATGGAACTATTAGGTATAAAACAGAATCATAGGATGCATTATAGACTCGTGTCTTCAAAGTACCTCATTGTCGGTACCATGACCAAGTTGACCATATTGTGGAAGGCCAGCAGTACTGAAAAATGAAAGAGAGTTGAATCAAAGTACTTCCTACTGAGAAGATGAGATGTGAATATAGAAAGAATGCATTATAAGATATCTAGGAGATCAGGTATACAAAGAGATGGTCAGTAAATCATACAGAATAGATGCTCCTTCAGCTGAAGTCAACCAGACAGTAAATTCACCTCCACAAGCAATAGTTTTCACATCAGAGACCTGACAAGGCACGGGAAATGCTTCAATTTCTGAAAAGGAATAAAATCAAATTAGTCAACTAGCTAACAAGCAACTCAAACATAGACTAGAGAGTTTATGTGATATGCCACAACTAATAAGCTAAGCTGATAATAGGTGCTGCCTCAAACTATCCTATCTTATCTTAGTGAATCATCAGAAGAGGTCTCTGAAGTGGAAAGCCTACCATTCCTCGTGGAGCCTATACCAAGCTGCCCATGTTTATTCCAACCAAAAGCATGAGAAAGCATGTCATCTGATAAGACAACTGTATGACTCTTTCCAGCTGCTGCTCGAACAATCTTATGCCTAAGAAAACAGAAAATAAAAGAAAATGCAAACAAGAGTTAATATCAAAAGATTAAAAAAACATAGAATCAAATGTTAGACATGAAGCTTTTTTCATGTACTCATCCTCTCATTGGGGTGAGTACTATAGTTTAGAAGAAAATTGCATATGCTTTGGACAAAAGCCTTACATACATTCCAATATATTGTTTCGCTTAACCATCCACTTACTAAGACTTTGGTTACGAGTGAGTTATCAAAAAATAAACATAATGAAAGATGGGGCTCCTTTCCCATAGGAGAAGAAACTCTTTTTCTATAGGAGAATAAACTCAATTGTTGAATTCACAACAGCTTTGAACCTTCATGTCAGAAGAAAAATGAATTCTAGGGAACAGATAAAATTAGTTGTATCTGCATATTGCTACATTCAAATCCTCCCCCAAAGACTAACAAAATCAATATTTAAAACAAACTAGTTTCCCAGAGGACACATACATTCAACATGACAAATTCAAATGTGCTACCATCTCTATTTGCTTCAGATACAAAAAATGTGAACACAATTGGATAAAGTAATGAACTGCAAATAGAATCTGATTCTCAACTTACTTAGTCAAATGTGAAACAACTGTAGGGTTATCTCGCTGAACTGTGTCACCATGACCTAGCTGTCCCTTCTGTGTATATCAGCACCACGTTAGTTGACCCAAAATTATACACTGACTGAAATAAGAAATTTAAAAAATATAAAAAAAAAATTGTGAACTTTCACTCAGTAACACATACATCATTTCGGCCCCATGTATAGCAACGCCCGTCAACATCCAACGCCACACAATGACAGGACGCTACACACAAATAATACCACAACAAAAATGAACAAACAATTCTAAATACAAATCTAATCTTTAACATGAAATAAACCATAATGCAAACATAAGCACTATTTATTTACCGCAACCAGCAGCTACAAAGCGTATGTCAATGCCAACAAGAGGCCGCATCCTCGTCGGTGCAACCAAGTTCCCCTCAGGCGAGAGCTTACGACGACCAATAGCATCCCACATAGTAGTCCCACAGTACAAAAGCTCCCCACCCTTCATCACCTCTTCCTCCTCCCCTGTATTCTTCTCCGCCTCCAAAGCAGCCATTATTCAATTCTTGAATAATTCAAAGACAATTAAGACAAATTACACAGAATCAAGACAACCAAATACTACCTCCATTTCGAAAAGATTGTCCTTTTTCTTTTCCAATACTCAAAACACAACTTTGGAACCAAACATAACTTTGATTCTAAACAAAATGACTATGTTCATACTAAAAGACCTTAGCATACTATCTTTTATTAAATTTTCACCAAAATATTATACTCAAACTGGTCAAACACCACTACAATCCTGTTTCAAAAGATGGTCCATTTTGTTTTTCAATACTCAAAACTAACAACTTTGTAAGCACACATAACTTCGATTCAAATCAAACGACCATGTTAATAATATTCTAAAATACATTAAAATAACATCTTTTAATACATTTTCACCAAATATTTTACACCCCTTACAACATATACAAATATATTAGTGTCCATACCATAAAAAATAAAAAAATAAAAAAATAAACTACCAAATTCAAAACCATACAATATTCTTGAAATGGATTTGAGTATATAATAAAATGCATTAAAATACCATCTTTAAATACATTTTCACCAAATATTACACCCCCTACAACATATACAACTATATTTGTGTCCATACCATAAAAAAATTAAAAAATGAACTACCAAATTCAAAGCTATACAATATTCTTGAAATGGATTTGAGTATATATATATAGATAGATAGATCAGAAAATAATTACATACCACTAAAATCAGATATAGCAGAAGGGGAAAAATGAGGTTCAGATTCAAAAGAACAATATGAAAATAGGGTTTAAAGGACTCCTACTATATATCTATGTTTCTTGAAATAATAAATATAGTCTCATTGGTTGAGTGGTCTCATAATTTAATGTTTAATAATAAATTTGATAAAGTAGATAAATGTTGATTGGGCTTTTTCAAGAATGAATATAGAAATGACTTTAGGCTCAATTTATGTAATTACTATAATCAAATATTCAAAATGTATAGAAGATTAATATAAGAGCAAATAAGTTGTGAAAATAGAGGGAATAATACTGTCCCGCCATATACTGTTCATAAGGTGTACTATCCCGCCCTATAGACCGAAATTGAAGTTTCAAATGAGTCAACTCATCGGGTTCTGGAAGAGAGTTCTATACCGATTATATGAATATTATAATATATTTTTTGATGATTTAAATTTATTGTCGAGGACCACGGTGTTGTTATCACGATTTTTTTGTTATAATTTAATTAACGCTGGCCAGCCCAAGCTTATTTATCGGCAATTAATATTCATCTCTATCATGCACTCTATCCCTTTTTAAAATTTAAAAATTGGTGATCAAAGAGCCTAATGAAATGTTCGTGAGCCATCAACGAAAGCCGAAGCCTTAAGCTCGCTCAGCGACTGCCGGTTCTCAAAATTCTCTTAACTCGAGTTCGGCCCGACTGATAACAACTCTAGCTATTCCCTCAATCCCAAAAATATTGACAAGTGCTCGATTATGTAAAAGTTCAATAATAAATTTTATAATTTTAATTGATATACTTAATTTTATTTTGAATCAAAATTATTGTATTGGTCCTACTTTAATTTGATGAATGTAATCATGTTGTATGATTATAAAGTTTAATTATTCATTGAATTTTGGCTAATTGACCGGTTGCCCCCTCAACTATTGATTAATTTTCAGTTATATCCTTAAACTATTAGTTCTTTTTTTGCTTGGTCCTTATACTATCGTTTTTCTGACCTCGCTTTTTTACATTAACACGGCGTAAAAAGAACTACACAATTATTAAATTTGTAAGATATATTTGAAAATAATTTAACATGTGGAAACTTGTGTAATAATTAAAAATAATATAATTTTCAATTTTTCCCCCTTTCTTCTCCAACCCACCCTACCCCTACTCCCAACCCCACCCACATCACCTCCACGAGCTGAGGCAAAAACGAAGTTGTTGGATGAACTTCATTATAATCAAAACTCAATTCTTCCCTCATAGAAATAGGTTGTTCGATAAAGAATATTGTTCAACAAACATGATGTGGGTTGGAGCACAGATCTGCAACTCCGGCGACTCCACGCTCCTCCAAAGCAGCCTTCAAAGATAGATCTCGAGGTTACTTCCGAACCGACACACAATAGCTTAGTTAATTGATAAACTTGTAGGTTGTTGCATTGCTTTGTTGGACTACTTAAACCGCACACCCTGCTTTTAACGATTTACTTAAAAACATTGGATTTACTCATCTAACATGCGGGAAGTTGATTTATTTCACAGTATGTTGTAGTGTTTGTCGGACGCAAAGCTGACATCGAGACAACAAAGAACAATATCGCTTATGATTAAAGACTATGAAGAATGTCACGAGCTTCAAGCGATTAAGAATGCCAAGCATTTAGCATGGTGATATAAAGGTTAATCAACCATACAAAGTTTCCAAAGTGAAGAATGATATAAAAGAAGTTAAGATCGCCCATCTACAATGCATCACGGGGCTAAGCAAGATCGCTCATCTAACGGCCACGAAACGCACTACAGTTAAAAGCCATCAAGAACGGAAAGAGATCGTCTCGACGCAAGCCGAAGATTAGGTAAAAGTTACGCTTGAATCTTACTTTACTTTCTTTCCTTGATCTCGACGTGAGTTCTTATTTCGAGTATATTTTTCAGAATCATTTTACAAAAAGCATCTAACCGCTTCAACGCTTTTAATGTTTGTCAAATGAAAATGTTTTGAAAATCTTAATGTGTATAAAATGGGGTTTGAATTACTTTATTAGCGGCTTCGAAAGAAATTTTCCAACGCTTTTGAATCGCCAAATCGAGTAATAACAAAGCCGGAAAATGCGATTTAAGTTTCGTATCCGCTTCCACGGTGACTCGTGTGGGTCTCGATGGGGGTCTCATGACCTGGAAGCATTTTGCCGTTTTCTCTGCTTAGACCCCATCGAGACCCAAATTTCCTCGACGGCCCGGCTGTCAAAATAGTCGTTTTTGTCCGTTTTAACTCCATTTTCTCACCCCTTTAAATACAAAATCTTCCAAACTCTTCCCCAACTTTTCCCAAACAATTCTAAATGTTTTTATACTCATTTCTCATCTTTAAAACACCAAATCTCTCAAACATATGAGCTTTAATTGTGATTTATCAAAGAGTAGTGTTTCTATTAAGGCTAAACATTTAAACGAGAAACGGGAAATCCAAAGAAAGATTCAAAGCAAGCTTCATTTAAATTATTTAAACTAAATGTGAGCCCAAGAGTTTTCAAAGTTTTAAGTCTACTCAACAACAAGGAAATAATTCTCGTGCCTTCAAATGACATTCACTCAATGTAAGGAGATAAATTGTGCCAAAATTGTAATCCTAAGGTAAAATTTCATCGGCGGCATTTAGATCGATAAACAACAATCTCTATTCTGTTAGATGTCCCATTAAGTTGGTGATTGCTTCATACTGTATACTGAGGTCCTGAGGTGTCATGGTGCTTATTCGAGCTAGAATCGAGTAGATTGTCGTGAGCGCCGAGGCCGCGCTCAACCAATGCGACATGAGCGCCCGGGAGCAGAGTGAGTTGCATCCGACTGATCAAGTTGAAACTCAGCGTGTCCTTGGGTTCTAGCGGTGTATTAATGGTAGTTATGAAAGCAAGAGTTGTAAGTTGGCTCGTTTCACCAACATTCAAGCCGCCATCTAATGGATTCTAAAGTGGAAAACCCAAGCGGCGAGCCTGGCCTGACGAGATTGGGCCGAACCTCATGGAAAATACCGCAGGTCGAAGCTTGCATCTTCTTTCCTCACTCTTTACTTTTTATTGCACATATTATATATATGCTAGAATTGTTAGGGATTCGATTATATGTTAGTTTATACGCTATTGAATATGTCGGCATATAATTGAATTATTGCGTTAAATTGATATGTCGTTTTTAATCGAGCCTAAAATAATATCCTATGTTGATCTTAATTCAATATTCATGATTAGGATAGTTTGATTTGATCAATGAACTTAATTGTTATATTCCGCACCGATCAAATCATAATTAAATTTGCTATCAAGAATATCTTAAACTCACCTAGTATATCTACGTATCAATTGCAGATGCTTAATGGGATTACAGATTGAATAATAGCCATGAATGGACTTAATCGCATTATGCAATGAACGAGCTTAACGTCAATATCGATCAAAATGAGTTTTGGGATGTTTTATCAGCATTACAACGACAAGGGATCGCTTTTATTTGCTTCATTTTTTATCTAAGATTCATTCGGCGCGTTAATACTACTTTAGCCTATTCCGTATTTGTTTTACAAATTGCTAAAAATCGTATTAACGCTGAAATAGGCTTAACATGCTTGTCTTTTTTGTAGATGTTTAAAGTACTCTAACTGCTCTTGAAGTACCGAATAATAAACATAAGTAACTAAAATTAATCTCTGTAGACAGAGACCTATAACTATGGCCATTATGCCCCCAATAAACTCATTTGATTTATTTATTTATTCCAATTTTCCTGAGATCCTATGCATACCTCAGTGTGCAACTTTTAACAAGTATTATTTAACTTTACCCAGTTGTTTTATTATTTTTATTCTTTGGGACCTTTCTATATGTAATGTCACTTTGTACAAGTTGTGCTGCTATTAAACTCTATGAGGTTGTTGTCGAGACTTGTATTTGCTGAATTAGAAAACGGAGGTGAAATTCCGCTACATGAGCTCCAGGTGAGGTGGGGTGTTACATGAAAGTTTCTGTTGTTTTAAAGTAGAGCATAATGGGTGAGGCTGATGCTTGGCCAAAAAAAATTCAAGGAGGCTTTATTCTAATTACGTAGTAAAATATTTTAAATACGTTTATACTTTGTTGCAGCTGTTGTATGAAATATGTAAACAATATACACACACCGTAATAATTAATTCAGGACTAAATGACTATTTTGTCCTTAATTGAAACTTCCTTAATCACTATACTTCAAAATAAGGGGGGCATTATAGTCATTTATAGGTCCGTAGACGATTTACGAAAAACACAGTATAAGTGACCACGTTTAAAAATCGATAATTTGGGCCGACCTAACTGAAAATTAATCGATAGCTGAAGGGCAATTGGCCAATTAGCCTTCAATTTTTGTAGTGTGATTTACTGACTCGGTTGCTTTTTCTTTCGTTCGTATGCACTAACATGTTTTAACAAATTGTTTAATGAAATAAATATTATTTGGACTACATTTATATTTTCGATTTGCTACCATGTATTGTAATCTTATAAGATAAACCATAAATGATATAAGTAACATAACGAATATGGGCAATATGATTAATTTACATTTTCGTATTGCACAAATTTAACTATACATTCCAAAATCAACTCGTGTGTTGTGAAAATTGGAAGAACGTAAAAATCAATTCAGTAAAATTAGAGAAATTGCACACATCATAATACTCACTGCAATCCATTTTAATTATTGTTTGACTTTTTAGAAATTGAACTTTCACAATTAATTACTAATTATTCCTTATTTTAAAAAATATAAAATTTATATTTTCAGATTCATCTTCTAAAATATTATTTTTTTAATAATATAGTTAAAAAGTAATTAAAAATCAAAGATCCATCTCGATATGTGAAAAAATCAATTAAAATGAATTGGAAGGAGTAATGACTATTTCATATGTGTTACCTAATTACACATAGACAAGAATTGTAGTTCATGTAATGATCCGTTTTAGTTTATTCCAATAAATATAAGATTTTTTTTAAAAGAATGAAATTCTTGACTTCATAGCACATAGGAATATAAAATAGGCGATGTTACGGTGCTAACACATATATAGCTAGAAAATTAGGAAACGAGTAATAAATTATTATTTTTTCAACATAAAGCCAGAAAATATAGGGGCCAAACCGATTGAGTGACTAGGGTTTGCTGGGGTCTTTTCTAGTCTCTACTCAATTAATTACCTAAACATATACACATTTATACATAGTATTTGTATGTAATAATAATACATCTCTAAATTAATATCCCTTTAATTAATATTAATGTTTCAGACATAGATTTATTTGATTAATCAGCAATTGGATTAAAAGGGTTAATTTTACTGAATTTAATTAAAATCATAAAATAATTATTCAAATGCAAGGATTGAAAAAATCAAAAAGGGTTTCTTGGGCATCAGATGCTGATCTTTGTCAGGTGAAATTCAATTTTTATAGTAAAAAATTTGATATGTTTTCATAGTTTTGTAGCTAAGTTTAGTGTTTTCTTGATTGGAATGTATATGATGAATACCATTATATGAATATGAGGTGGTTAAAGGTGCTAACTTAGCTAGAGTTCAATGCTTTTAGATTTTTTCGGGTTAAAATTCGATCTTTTTATCCGTTTTCTGTAGTTTTGTAGCTAATTGTAGTGTTTTGTTGATTGGAATGTATATGATGAATACCATTGGATGGATATGAGGTGGTTAAAGTTGCTCACTTAGCTAAAGTTCAATGCATTGTTTAATTTGGTGATTAACTAGAAAAGGTTCATTTTTTAATTGATTAGTTCCACCAAATGTTACGAAAATCATGGATGGGACTAATGTTTTTACTGGTTTGTCACATATTTGATTGTCTTTGGACCCGTGAAGATTGTTTTAGCTCGTTGGTGTTGATATTGCAAGATTGATCATTCAAGCTTAATCGGTTTTGCTAAAATTGTAAGAAGTTGATTTGTTAATCTTTTTTGGACAAGGAGTAGTATAGAATCGAGAAGTTTTAGCAATCAGGCTCCTCAGGTAAAATGTTTGTCCTAGAGAAAGGTCTTGAGGTAAAAGGTTAGTTAGCGACCGCCAACTGCTTAAACGAGAGACATTCATTCTCGTACTCACTCTCAAGATACCAATTTTAGCTAAATGAACAATAATCAAGAACTGGTGATAAAGTGAATCAGTGAAGGATTGTTAGAATTACGATGTATTCTAAGATGTGAATGTTGAGGGGAGGCTATAAAAGTGGATATCATACTCAAATAAATTCCTCTTGCTTGCAAAAATCAGTGTAGACATTTTCATGTGCGTGTTATGGGTACTTATAAGAGTTCCTGCAGTGATGGCCTCTACAGTTTAATGATGAGCTTAGGTTGGCGACATCTAAGTTATCATCTTGATGTAATATCGAGGATGGGCTTCATGTGTCTTTGCTTCAGACTGAAGTCGTGCTTGAGTGGTGAAGTTGACAACGTAGGTTGATTGGGCAGTGATTGTATTGAATTATAGTAAATTGTGGTCATGGTATGAGGATCCTGCTCTTGTACAGAGGTAGATATTATGTTGATGGCCATAAAGTTCATACTTTCATGCTGTCATTGAGAATGGGTTAATCGAACTTGGGATGGGATCGGTTTATTTTTGGAGGAAGCCTTGGTATCTTATCTAAATGCGTTCTCTGGTTAATAAGTGCAATTTGAGAATCTTTAGCCAACTTGAGTTGATATTAATTTATGTTCTAGCAATGAAAACAACTTACATCATCCATTAACAGTACCATGGTATTTTTAAGCTTGAGCAACTTCGTATATTTCATGAAAAGCCTATTGTTATAGATAAGCTTCCTTTGTCATGTACTTGTGATAGATAAGCGTCCTTGTCTCGCTTGATCTCCTTGAATCTTAAATCGTTGCATGCTTCTTATTGATATCTTGGTTTATCCAGCTGTTAATAGTATTAAGACTTTCATACTACTACTTCAACAAGAATTTATTAACTGCATAACTGGATCATCAAGTGAATGATTTTCTATTCACCTGTATATTTTACCATGCCATTAACATATGTTGTTTACCCCTCTGTAGACAAGGCTCTTTTTATCAGAAGATGTCCCCGCACTAGTTGGACTTGGAACTGAAGACCACCTACAGGTAAAAGCAACCTGGACATCACATTCAGATGGTGTAGGTTCGGAAGACAATTTGCCGCCGGGGTTTGAAGGAACTCAGCCAGTTGGTGTATTGAAAAATAGTTTGGCTCAAATACCAGTCATCAAATGGAAATCACCTCCCAAAGTATGTACCCTCTTACTATTTGCTAGTGATGTAATGTCAACTTATATGTTTGTTTCTTCACAATTTTTTTGGCTGGCCATATTATGGCCCAAATGTTCATGAAAATGTAATGGGTCAGAGGGTTCTGATGATTACATGATAGTTGTACCTATGGGTCAGAAATTTGTTCCCTTCATGAAACGGAAAGTAGATACTGAAGAACACCTACGTCCAAATTCGATTGTATGGAAACTGATATTTCTTCCTAGTGATATAGACACTCCATTCGAGGCATATAGTAATGAATTTTGGATGAGACCAAAGCAGGACTTACGTGCTTCCCTTTTTCGTTACAGTTTGTGTTGAGTCCAAAGTGGCTTGTGGTTTCTGGAGAAGAGAGCAAAGAAGTGAACGTTCAGACTCAGAGAGAGATGAGAATGCTTGAGGCAATATATCCACGGCAATCTGCCATTCCGCCAAAGTATCACCCTTCCTCTTATTAGCTTTATGTTATATTCTGTAATTAAATTTCAACGTATCAGAACTTATTCCTTCTATGTTCTTGTAATGCTTAATTTTTGTTCGAGGAATTGTTTTTTAATTGTAGTGTTGTACTAAATATTAGCTAATTGCATATGCAGCCCATTATTGGCTAGTGCAGAGGAGTCCTTCCATGATGATCATGCCACACTTGTAGTTCCAATCACTGCAATTGAGGAGGAGGAGGAGGAAGAGGATGGAACCACTGATCCATCTCATCTTCCAGTGGGAATTGATAGTGATCCTGTCAATTCCCTGGTGCTTCCACCGACGTCGACAATTCACTCACCCCAAGCCTCGCCCATTTCCTCAGGTATGGAATCTAATCTGGTTGCAGCTGCTCAGGCTGCACTAGGCGCTGCTCTGTTGGACAGCAGTCAAGACAATTTGATTGACCGTGATATCCTGATGAGTATTCTTAGTGACCCTCAAATGGTTGCCCAATTAATTAATAATGTGGGAGCAACCTCCGGTACACAAAACCTAGCAGCAGTAAGCACCTTGCCTGCACCATTAGTCCCCATGCCTAATATTTCAAATGCACCTGGAAGAGATTATTCCGAGAGACCGCTTCCAATCAATCGAAGAGAATCTCTGGTAGCTCAGGTTAGTAAGCCTGAACTAGTCGCGGCTGCTTCTAATGCATCCTTGTATCCTTCAAGTAGGGTTGATAGTCTTCCTGGCTTGCGGCCAGCTGTACCCGGGACTGCAGTTCCCCCGCCTTCATTAGTGCCTCCTGCAGTAAAAGATGTAAACTATTATAAAAGCTTGATTAAGCAACATGGGGGAGAAAGGCAAGACAATTTGCCTCAATTTAGTAGTGGAAGCAACCAACATTTAGGATTATCACAAGTATCAGTAAACAGTAGCAAACCAAGAGATTCTAAACATAAGATAATGAAACCTTGCATGTTTTATAACACTGCAAGAGGATGCCGAAATGGAGCAAATTGTCCGTTCCAACATGATTCGTCGTCCCAGCCAAGTGGCAATGGGATTCCAGATGTGCAGCATGCTAAGCGAATGAAAATGGATAGGGATATTACTGGGACATAATTATTTAGTTAGCATAAAATGTACAATGGTTTCCTTTTACATATTAATACAGTAGTGCTGAGTATAGCCTGTTTTATTCAACCTACAATTTTGATTCCTTTTTATGAGTTGTCTTTCAATGAATTGTCAGGCTGATGCATTCAGACATACTTATTTCTTTATATCAACAAGCTCAAAATAATCATACATTTCTATATGGTTTGTCAATTATGTTCTTGTGAAGTAATATATATACTGGGGACTAATCTCATATTTACCTTGGTTTTTTGGTAGTCTTACTCTTGGTTTATCATTTGTGAAAGTTAATGAGTATTTTTCCTGAATTAAATAGATAAAATTATAAAATAATGGTTTCTAAGGTGGATGTGTTTTAAGGTAATGGTAAACTTTAAATATAATCGAGGCTTACTTAGTCAAATAATTCAAAATGTTGTTTGAATATTATGGAACATTACTTAAAGTTCGATTGGATTAATTGAATCGACGTGGTATAATTATAAATTTCATTTACGTCAACTACATTATAATTATTCTCATTTACATGGTAAATAATAAAGACGCAACTAATATTAAATAAAAATATGGAGTACAAAAATTATTCTCGATTCACCTTTATTCATTTCAAGATCGAGATGTGGTGGCTCCCCATCCACAACAAACGAACAAAACTCACGAGTAATCCTATGTAAAATATTGCTGATAACGAACTGGAATATTACAACCAATATGGATGAGCTGCTTACACGTGAGGACAACTATTCTAAAACATCATATCAACAAGATTAACATTGTTGTCTTAATGTTACGTTGTTCAACATTATTGTGAAATCTTTTAAACTTACTTTCAAATACCCTTCACTTCCCAAAGTCCAAAGAGTATGTAATTGAGCTTAATCGAATGCCTAAAATTTTAAAAAGTTTCCTCATAAAGGACAAGTTTTATTCGAATTCACCTCATCACGAATTATCAAAAAAAAAAATGTACTAACTCAGCTGTTTCAAAGCAATAATTATTGTTGAAGGTGCAACTGGTATTATAATTGCAAATTAATTGCTTCAAGAATTATTATTGAGTTCAGCAGCATATATGGGCTCAGTTTCTCTCAAGATAGGTGATGGAACAGCAAGATTCAAGAGAGCATCTTGGTGTTCTTCATCTCTTAATTTGCTGATGCTGTTTTCAGTAATCACAACTAATCTCTTTGCTTGGTATGCATTTACTTATGCTCCAAAGAACCAAATTTTACATCACCAAATGCCCAGAAACCTATCTTTGATATCAGAACATGTGTCATTGATTTTGAAAGAGATTGATTCATCTCAAAAGAAGCTTGCCCAAATGGAAAATGAGCTCTTGGAGTATGAAAGCATTGATCTTTCAAAACCCAATATAGTAAATGAGCTTAAAATGTTCTTGCAGCATCATGTATTGCCTTTGGGGAAAGATTCAAGAACTGGGATCACTGAGATGGTGGCTTCTGTGGGACATTCTTGTGAGAAATCTATGGATTTGTTGTCTCAGTATATGAACTATAAGGTTAATGGGCAGTGTCCAAATGATTGGAGTCTTGGTCAAAGGTTGATTCTTGGAGGGTGTGAGCCATTGCCTAGAAGGAGATGTTTTGCTAAAGCAATTAACAAATTTGGTTTACAACCTTTTCCTGTTTCACTTTGGGAAAATGTTAGTGAAAAGATATATTCTTGGAGTGGTTTGGGTTGTAAGAATCTAGCTTGTTTGAATAGTAAGAAACTAAATAGAGATTGTGCTGGTTGCTTTGATATTGTTAAAGGTTATGAAACTCAAAAGTATCTGAAGCCTAGGGGTAAAAATGATTTCCTGATTAATGATGTGTTAGCAATGGGAAATGGTGGTATTCGAATTGGATTCGATATTGGTGGAGGGTCTGGAACTTTTGCTGCTAGAATGGCTGAGAAGAATGTGACTGTAGTCACTGCAACATTGAATGTTGATGCACCCTTTAATGAATTCATTGCTGCAAGGGGACTTTTGCCTTTGTATTTGAGTCTGGACCATAGGTTCCCCTTTTATGATAATGTGTTCGATTTAGTACATGCGTCGAATGGACTAGATGGTAGCGTTCGCCCTGAGAAATTGGAGTTTCTGATGTTTGATATTGATCGAATCTTGAGAGCCGGAGGATTGTTTTGGCTGGACAATTTTTATTGCTCAAACGACGATAGGAAAGCAACGCTAACACGGTTGATTGAAAGATTTGGGTACAAGAAGCTGCAATGGGTTGTAGGAGATAAACTAAATGGGTCAGGGAAGTTGGAGGTTTACTTGTCTGCTGTTCTTCAGAAGCCAGTAAGAGTGTAATTTGATTCTGAAATTTCTTTGCAATGCTAATTAAGCTTCCTCTTATCTTAGCCTGTAGTTTATCATGATTTTTAGTTCTGTAATTTACAATGTCATAAGTGATTATTAATCTGTAATGTTATTACATTTCAGATAGATAGTTAAGAAGATATTAGATCATGTTATGGATTACGTTCTTAAGCAGATAATAAGATTAATATTGATTTTGTAACACATGATATAATATTTTGTAGTACATAAATCATTTGAACAATAACTTATTGATAAATGAAAAGCATGCATTGTAAATAATGAAAATCAATATTGGTAATTCAAAAATGATTTTAAGTACCAATTTAAGTCGTCAAGGACATTATTCCTTGTTTATTGACTACTGGCATGATGACCAGGAAATAGTCTTCAATGTCATTTACATTTAGCAGTACTGCAGTTGATGGTGATTTTCGACACAGCTTTAATGCATCTTTAGTTCGGGTTCTATAATAATAGCCTTAAAGGTTATATACAGCTTTTTGGATTAGTATTATATATCAACCATAAAAAAGAATGAAGAGTCTATATTCCACTATAAAACCGACGATTGGCTGGGAGAATACAATTTGTCGGTACTTAGATTTCATTAAGGGGATATAAATTCATGCAAAGTGTCTTCCTCTATCACAATCGGTTTTATAGTGGAATATACTCTTCACATTCTTTTTTTTTATATAGTTAATATATAATATTAATCCAAAGAAACTTGTATATAGCCTTTTAAGACTATTATTATATAGAACCGAAGTAAGAGTGCATTAAAACAATGTCAGAAATCATATCAAATACAGTGCAAGACAACAAATGAAACTAAGATGACATTGAGATAAGTTCCTGAATCATCATACTTGATATTATCCCATTGAATCCTTACATACATTAGGCGTTTACAAATGAGTAGTCTAATACATAAAAGAGGAAAATGCACTACAACAACATGACTAATTGGTTGAACAACAACCTGGTATTCTAATTGTGCATGCAAATCTCAGTCGCCTTGAACAGGGAAGAATGAGGCAACCAGGTTGTAAACTCACAACTGCAAGAAGTTAGGCATTGTCGCCACACATGGTCAGGACCATCGCGCAAGCTTTCTGATAAGGCTAGTTCCTCAAGAAGCATGGTTTAACCGACATAATGACCAGGATAAAATTCCAAGAGGACAGCTTTAAGCATGGTCGCTAACAGATTTTAAGTTACGACCAACTTGGGCCACTGCTGAGTTTAGAATCTGCATTCCTTCTTCACCCATCTGCTGAACTTCTGTAGGTGATAGGATTCTGATGCAATGAACACAGCCGACAAACTCCCTACACATTCATTCAAAATATTCAAGGTTACTTTCCAGTTGATTTGGTGCATTTAGAATATCTCAATAGGTTGTCGGACAGAAAACAAAATCCAGTAATTGCTGAAAATAAATATACCAAAGGTAGTAACATTATCAGATTATCAAATACCAATACCAAACACAAATTTTTTCATACATTCTAGTTGTGTACGTAGACAAACATAGAAGTATGCCAATTAGAATATTGAAACAACATAAAAAGCATAATAAAAGAAAATGTAGGATATACTTGAAATTGCTTTTATTCAAAAGGGTTGATTGTAGACGAGACTTACTCCCAAGGATCATCTCCAACAAGTAGAACGTCATTCTCGAAATCCACATAGACCAACTTCCATCCAGACCATTTTGAGTCATTAAGGAGCCCCTCAAGTCCAAACATCCGTTCAATAGCAGAACATAACTCTTCATAGTTCTTAAAACTTGACACGTCAATAGATCTTCCAACAGAACCAGTCTTTTGAATCTGTCAGGAATGCATTCACACAATTAAATTGCTATACATTTTGCAACAGAAGATTTTTTCTTTTACATATGACGCACAAGAAGCTAGGAACAACATATGACAGTTGAAATTCTTAGGAAGCAAGATCTTCAAAGGGAACAAAGAAATCATTAGCTTCAATAACAATTTCGATAGCTCCAAATTCTCTACATATTAGTGAAAAAGTTTTCACCAAATAGGCATTTTTACTTACCTTTGTATAGGTTCGAACACGTGGAGTGACTTGTTGCCAAGAGTTATTCAGCAACAGTTTGTTCTCACTGAAATCACCATTGCTTGAACATGCACCCCCAGAGTTGTCGGCAAAGTCTTGAAGTGAAAAGGCCTGGGAATCTGGTATGCTGGTTGATGTGATCTGAGAAACATCTTGGCTTGAACTGAAACTACCCAACAAATAATCTGAAGGTCTTTGAAAGTCAACATTCTTCAATGTGCCGAAATCATCTAACACTGTACTTGAGACAGAAGGATCAATGACAGTACTTCCACCATCAAAATTCAGACAACCATATAAGTCAGTTTGGTTAGCAATATCCTGTGCCATGTCTTTCATACCAAATGAGTTAGATATGAAATTATTGTTAGACGGGTCTTGCTGAGTCAAAGAAACTAGTTTGCCTGTTTGATTCAAACACTTTGCAGTGCTCAATTGATCATCCCATATATCTTGGTTTGTAGAGGGTAGCAGAGGATGTTCAGATCCTGGTAAGACAACAATATCACTATTTTTTAGCATAGAGGACGATCCTTGGGGCCTCAGATATCCAGCTTGAGATTGTTGGTTTAAAGGGGTTAAGTTCCAATCATTTTGGTTATTGAACGGGAGAAATCCACTAGAACTAGCAGAGTCAAATTGGAACCCATCTATTTGGTGTGAATGGAGACCATGCATGTCCAATGGTGCCTGCGTGAGCCAAGGAGTTGAATTCAGAGGAAGTGATCCATTTTCCCCGTTCAATAGTATTGAGCTATTCGAAGCAGCATGCATAGGGTTTGCGTTGAGCATATCATTACTGCAGTACCTCGATGAAGGAGATTGGTTCAACTGGTCCATCACTGTCTCAGATTCTAATTCGGTCACCTCAGTATTAGGCACATTTGACGTTTGATTGCTAAGTTGGTTAGATTCTTCTGCTTTCCCTGGAACAGTCGTGTGCATTGAATTGCTTTGATTCATGTCTGATGCCTGGTCAAGCTGGCCTTGTAGTTCATTATCGTTTTGAAGAGTGATCTGTTTAGGTGGAGTATTTTCTTGTTGCTGCTTACTTGAAGGCTGGATCACTAATGCTTCTGGGTGTGTGTCAATCTTACTGGCGGTCTCTTGAAATGTCGGTACCAAACTTCCTGGAAAATTCCCACTTGTAGGTTTTACCATCATTTTCATTAGTTGTTCTGACCACATATTTGAGGTGGATGCATTGTGAATATCTGCATTCATATTTCCAGGAAATCGAACATACGGTCGGTTCATCAAATTTTCCCATTCATTTTGTGCTCCTGCATCAACACAAGGGAGGGGTAATCTTTCGGAGATAAAGCCATCACAAGGAGACTACACCAGGCATCGAAAAACAAGGAAATGACCACATAAGACCTTTAGAGAAACTAACCAAAATAGGTAGAATGAAATGGTCTTTTCAGACCCGAAGTCAGCGAAGGAAAGATGAAGAGACTTTCAGGTGTCTCAATCTCCCATGGGCTAACTCTACTCTGCTTATCACCACATCCAGGTTCATCCCACTCCACCTGTTTATAAAGACATGCGATAGGAAACATTATAACAAATACAAGAGTGTAGCTCTTATGGCAGATATTATACTTGAGGGACGGGACTGCTGAACATTAAGAAAATTCTGGAAGTATAAAATTCCAGCTTACTGCCTACCTGAAGACAACGCCATTTGGAACCGGGCCACCTCAGAGGATCCAAGTCACTTATGCCAACAATAGTCCCCATGTATCTGAATGAGAAAAATCAATGAAATGCAGGAGAACACAAAGAGTATTATACTATTATACTAAAAAGGGTAATACCTACCTGCGTTTTCCAGAATCCTCAGTTTCAAACATCATTCCGAACCGCATACCAGATGAAAGTTGTGAACCGTAGATAGATTTGCGAAATTTGGTCAGCGGAATGACAAAATCTGAAGGGCATGCTCTGAGGAAAGTAGACCACAAGTAAGCACAAGCATGGATGAGGAGCTCAAATGCAACACAACAGTTAAAGTCATTACAATCGAACAGTTTACACCAATGAGACAAAAGGATTAAAGACTCTCCATGAAGGCAAGTTTCTCAAGGATTGTGCATGAACATACCTAGGGTTGTAGAAAATGGTGAATGGACTTCTATTAGCAGCAGCATGAGCTGCAGCTGCTAGGACCCCGATGTGCATACTATCAGCAGATAGAACAGATGAGGGCAAGGTAGTTTGTTGCCGGTTGGCGCGCCGCACTCCCAACATTAGTTGCGACTTTTCATCTCTGTTACCAATACATAGTTTTATACTTTGAGAATTATACTTCCGAAAATTGATGGAGATTTAAAACAAATTACTAATGGAAAAAATTCCCAGATCGTTTAATGAAGTTCATGACCAGATTTAAAGTTTCAACTTAATATATGAAAGACGGTCTTCCTTCATGCAAAAGTGACTAGAAAGAAAAGCATCATCCAATATGTCCCAAATAATTGTTTGCAAGTCATACTGCAATACCAATTCATTATCAAAGACAATTTAGATACTTCTGCAAGTAGTTCTTGTGAGACCTAGATCAACTCCATGATTTATAGCTTTAGCAACATGAGAACATGACTAAGCGAATGAGGTTTGCAGAGAATGCTCGGAAGTTGTGAGGCATAATGCACAAATCAAATACTCTCACAGATAATGACATTTAAAAGTGTTATAAAAACATCCATTACCGGATAAAGAGAACAGAATCTCCTGCTCGGAGCCGTTTAGCCCCAACAAACATACTCCAGCCTGTGGTAAGAAGGTGCCTTTTTGGCTGCCCTATACAGTAGAAAACGATGTATACACTTTAACAACTGAATATATACCGCGGTAAATGTATACCAAGAATATTTGGAAGTATATTGACATTGGGGCAATAGGGAAAAAAAAAAGTTTCCCAAGCATATATACCGCGGTAAATGTGCCGAAATGTCCAGGTATTATCATGCAGATCTCGAACAACAAGCTCTTGAGTAGGAGGTTGCATAGAATAGTCCTGGAAAACATGCATCTTACTCAATTAATCATTCTTCATATTCTAATTTGGATAATTTCCTTTTCTGATAACGCCAAAATTATGTTTTGTGTCAGCTATTTGTTACTAATTAAAATAGTCTTTCTAACGAATTTCTTCAAATTTATAAAAAAAAAGGCAAAACGCCCAATTAATTTGGGAATGAGAAAGCATAACAAAGTAAATGGCTCACCAACTGTGGGAAGAGCTTTTCAGCTGCCCGTCGGGGAACCGAGAAACCGCCATGTGTGCTGGTATCACTTGCAGTTAAAGTTTTGCAAAAGAATTCGGTGGGATGCTTACTAGGCCTGAGACCATAATCTGGAACCGGTATGACATCTTTTTCCTGGTCCAAGAATTTTTTTGTTAAAGCTCGTGATACTGGTGTTTGGAAAATGTACAGAAAAATTCTGTTTACTATGATTCATTCCAAATGTAACGACATTGCAACAAAATAGAAATAATTGAACGTGTTGCTGAAAGTTTACAGAGATGACAGGTTGCAGGCTCATCTGGGCATATATCTCATCGGTATCTTTATCTGCCTATACCATGAAAAAGATCATGACTTAATTAGAGTAATAACAGTATCTTCTGCTGTGATTATCATGGTACTGAATTACATACATGAAGTGTCGCATTGTGAACTTGGCACAACAACTGCGAGGGTAGATTTGGATAGTTCGGAATTTGTGAGGTTGCTGCTCTGTTAGTGGAAACTGCAACCTGTAATGTAGAAAATAATTATCTCTACTGTTAATTTATATCATACAGAGTATTAATTAATGCATTGGATTATGATATAAAAAAGGAAGTCGACTAAGAAGTAATGAATGCATTAGTCTATGGAATCGGTAGAAAGCCAAAAACATTTTCTTAGCAACCATCCTCGGCATTGAATAAAAAAGGAAGCCAGTAGAATAAGAATCTGAACTGGACACAAGTTGTAAAGAACATATCTTGACATGTACATGTTTTGAACATTGCTTTTGAACTATATTACTTTTATGCATGTTGTAAAATATTAGGAAAAATATAGAAAATGCTAGCATTTTAATATATTTCACTGATTAACATGTTAGTTGATTCAAACCAAAGTAATGCGTGTCAATTAAGGCTACAAAGTTCATTCATTTTGACAATTAAAAATCAAACTAGTCAATCTACATGGCATAAGAGAGAGTATTACATAGTGATGGTATACCTGTTCACTATGGCCTTGAGGATAATAGTACACAAGGCTTCCAACTTGAGGGAGTGTAACAAGTGGACCAGCACAAGCATGCCATAGCTCAGAATTTATTGGCTTCTTTATACCTATATCACACATAGGAATTGAACAGCAGATGTCATCTTCAACAAATTAAAAATACAAGCAAGCTCTCTAAGTGAACATGTCTAATGACATACATTTCAAGCAGGTGGTACATTTCAAGCAGGTGATATTTCCACAATGAAATAAATTTGATGAACTGAATAATATTAGGAATAGAAACAGCCTCCCTATTACCACAGGGGTAGTAAGGCTTCGTTATATCCGACCCCCTTAAACTACCTCTTCGAGGCATTGGCCCATGTCCATGTTGAATAATATTAGGAATAACTAACCTGAATGATCCTGTATTTCTTTCATTAGCTTCATCTCCTCAAGCAATGTATGTGCACCACTTATCAATCCTCCTGGATTAAGTTGCTCTTCTGGCAAACCCATATGAACTCTTATCTTTCCTCACTCTTAACTCAATAACAAAGCAAAGAAATCCATGGGAAAAAAATGGTACCAAAATCACCCCCTCAGATCCTCAGCAACCAACCTTTCCATCCATAAAGACCCTTGAGGTCAATGAAATGAAAGATGAACTCTTAACCTATAAAGAACACATTATCATTTCTAAAACTAACCAATGAATCTCTATTCTCACTAGATTACAGATTCTTGGAGAAACATAGACAAAAAGGCCAAAAGACAACAAGAGGGAATCTAATAGTATATGAGAGAAAACAATCTAAATGGACAGAAAAAAGCATGCCTCTCTAAATTCCAAAACCAAAGAACAACATACTGCAAAAAGTAACTGAAAATCTAAGTGGACCTTCTCTCCATCATCAACATCAAAGGGGAACAAATAATAGCAAATAATTGTTTTATCTTTAAAGAAAACAAAAAAGGGTCAGCTAATATTGCATCAAAGCACGCGGACCAAAGCATGAGTGCTCTGATTATCAATTACCACTCTACAGTTTTCCCTTTTTTATCAAAATAAAAATAGACCTTTCATTACAAAGTGGTCATCATATTTATTCCCTTTTTTGCCTTTTGCCCTTCAACACAAAAGCAAAAAAGTCCCCATCTTTACACTTATTTTCATTTTGTCAATAATTTTTTCAACTTTTCTTGGATTTTTTCTATACTTGCTTCAAGTTTTCAACTCTCAAGGATATGTGTTTATGTGTGCATGCTCAAAGTTGATGATGTATATTAGTGGTTATTTTTTTGCAGCTTTTTAAGTCTTGAGAAATATGAATAGCAAAATGGAACCAGAAAAAATTAAAGTAGGTGTACAACTATGTATGCAGAAGATAGATGAGCTAGCACGAAATCGAATTTGCAGTTTTACATGGTTCAGAAAAGAGTCAGAAAATTGAATACTAATAATAATATATTCGTATCTATTTAATTGATCATCTATTAAAAATTTATATTTTCTATTATAATTGATTATTTTATACTGTTATATTGAAATTTGTTTTGTCTCATAATATTCGTTTTTCTATTATTTAATAATTTTAAATTCTTTTAAAAATTATACAATCAATAATTATCTTAATAAAAAAAATTATTCTAAATAATTAAATAAATAGAGATGAGTGAGTATATAATCTAAATAAATAAAACAATGGTGCTTGGTTAGACTATCAACAACGGTTTGAGTATTAAACTTTAATTTTTTTATTTTCCAACACTACACGTCATCTTTTTTTTATTATATTTAATAATTCAACTACAATTCAACTTTTACTCTTACAATATTTTAGTAAATTCTCTTCCAAATAAGTAACGCAACTCAAAAAGTACTTAATATAGTGAAAATGTATGTGTTTTTTTTTATATCCAAATAAATTAAACTCAAATTTATAATGATAGAGTGCAAAAAAGTTATGAATTTGGTATAAATATTTTTAGTGTGAAAAATTAATCATTATACGATAATTATCTCAAAATTACAAGTATAAATAAAAACTATCCTAACCAATAAAAATATAACACACAAATTCACTTATTCTCTCTCCACATAAAAAACAAATTCACCATATCCCAAATTTTTTTTTCAACCGCTAAAAATTTCATCTTCTTCCTCCATTTCATTCAACTCTTATATTAATATTCACCAATGTAACTATTCAACTCTTATTTTAAAGTTTACCCACTTGCTATCAGATAAGGCCTTGGGATACTAAGTACTCATAAATGTGGTACACATGATATTTAGTACAACTCACAACTACTAAAAAGACAGTACAGATTCAAGAATGAAAGTTAATTATATCAGACTTGCTATTTCAAGAAATCTAAATATGAGCTCTTATTTGTGGAATCACTCATATGTATTTTATCAATATATAATTGAGTCATTGATAATTTTCGATTTTAATAGTTGGACTTGAAAATTTAATTCGGTGTTCGATCTTAGTATCAATCCTTAATTTTAAGTTTGAATATATTGACGCATAGACTTAATCGATGTCAAACACTATTTGATTTGATTTGGTTGGACACGTTCAAGATAGATACTCCGTATTAATCATGCTACATTGGTCATTATCGTAATAAGTATGGAGTATTTCATTATTTAGAATAAAATATAATGTGATTGATTGAATATGATTTCTATAAAACTTCATATTATCTTTACAAATTTTAATTTCAAAAGTAGATTACATCTTCATTAGAAAACGAACACAACAATAATTTGATTGTTTATTATGTGATTCAAGAATTGGCATCTTAAATTGCTAGACCAATTTGCAATAAGTAAGATCGATTCATTGTATGATGCAAAAGAAATAACTAAAAGGGATTAGTGGAATAAGTAAAAGGAATCTAACATTTGAACAATGAGAAAGCAGCAGAAAAAGGCAGTGGAAGCATATTGGTTCAATTTGGTTGAGTTTTGGAGTTGAATATATGGAGTTGGAATGCTGAAAAGGGCAAAAGTATGAAATGACATGAAGAGGCGCATCTTAGCACATGCATTACGAGGAAATAGTAAAGAGAGTAGTCTTTTCATTAAAGTAGTAGTATTTGATACTATCGAAATGCAGACTTCGGACTTCGTATTCATTCCTACCTCCCAAAAATATCAAATTAGTCATTCAATATTTAATTATTAGATACAAATTTCATGAAAAATATATTAGCCAATCGAACCAAATAATACTATAATGATAATTTAAATATTTTAATTTAATAGTTTCACTTCTCAATTTATTAATAAAAAATTACATACAACAATAATATACTGATAGAAGAATATGATTATGTAATGGTCCATCTTGGAATCTAGATCGGGCATGCTAATAAATGTGACGAACTTGCTCTACAAATTACTGCAAATTTTTCGAACATTTTTAGTAATTAGTCAAGTCTTTCATCAAAAATTTCTTAAAGTGTCACCCTTTCATAATCTTTCAAATCTTAAGAGTTAAAATTTTATATATATAATATCAATCAAAACTTATTAATATTATTAAATCATACATTTTGATTTATATATTATGCCTAAAAATCAAATTTCTAAATTAAAAGACATTTTAATATTTCCGATTGATCCCCTCGTTTGTCACACAAATTCTTCCTCGGGGTTTGGTATTCTCCTCTGAGCTTTCGCATCTGATTTAGACCGTACACTACGCGTGCGGCTATTCTCGTACAAATATATGGGCGCATGTTAGTACTCCCAGACACGTGTCAGCGTCCTTTCAACCTCAGCTAAATCTTAGTGGGGGTTGGTTGCTTAAACAAAGTGATGCTCTTTTCGTTATTTGACCCAAAGCACCTTTAAAACGTATCCGCCGCTACAAACCCTTAACACATTACGAATTACTTTTAAATCATGACACCTCACCCACTATCAGATGCCTGTTCTCTCCTCGCTTACTCATCGCAACTTCGCGATCGAGCATCATCCTCATGAGCCTCGAACTTTCATCAATCGGCAGAGGCCGAGCGCACAACACCAACTCAAAGTTTCAACCACCTAGCTTACGTTTTATATTAACAAAAAGCACCTTTAATATTACTAGCTAACGGCTCGTCAAAAATATCATAATCTAAATACCTAATTAACTGCTATAATATCATCAAAAGATTAACAACCCGCCAAAAATTAGTTTTAATAGTTCTTATATGCCTACGAACTTCAAAAAGATTTGGGCATTTCATCCGTATAATACGAAGCTTGTAAATAATGATTATCACAGAATTAAGAATCACACAACTTATTAAAAATTATCGACATAAAAGCTGCTCTATTAAAAGTTCTGAAATATTAAATTAGATGAATTATCAAAAATGTATTATCTTAAAATTTTAACGAATTATTAATTTAGCACCCTATCATCGAGTCGGGACTGACCAAAAGTATTATCTTAGAAAGTTTATTAAATAATCGAGTATTAATTTATCGAGTTTCTACTAAAGTTAATAATTGCAAAAAAAAAAAAATTCCAAACCCCCCGCATATGACCGCGCGATCGAGTATTAATTTATCGAGCAAAAATGAAAAAGGAACGAAACAAGCATGCATTATTAATATATATATATATATATATATCCAGGCTCATTAAATGAATGTACCGAGTTTGTCATATTACTCCGATCCGTATGAAATACTCCGTATATATGACGTAAAATAAATTTACCAAATTAGAAAAATTCACATCAATCTGAATGACTTCAAATTTGTGAATATAGACACAATGTAATACTCAAGAAATTTATATACAAAATGCATAGGGACCGCGGTTAAAATGAAGCCGCGCATGCAAAGGTGTGCATTTCTAGAGAATACATTAAATTATCCAAACGGTGGGAAAGTGTAATGAAAAAGAGGCCTACTATTTGCCTCTATATTTGAATCTTTGTGTAGTAATTTGTGAGGCACGCCAAGTAGTACTAAAAATAATAGGCAGAATTGAAATAGTCTAGTGTGTACGGTCTCTGAGCCTTATCACACTGTTCCATAACTTTGTAACTTAAAATTGTCTCAATCCATCACTTTCGATGTTCTATGGTCAATATGTCCGAATCATATCTCAACAGGTAAAAAGTTAAATTATTAAATACCAACAACCTCGTCTTTTCACATAGCACGAGTTTTTCTTACACGGAGTGATCTTGTATTAAAATGGTTAAAATGAAAGCTCTAGCTAGTTTCATGATCAATTGAGTCACATCCCGTGATTAACTCTTTCGTGATATCCCAGGACAGGGACCTCGAGGACCGTTAGTGTGACGGTTTCACAATTTTTCATCTTCTCATCAATATTTTTTAAAATTAATAATTATCAATTTGATCTCTTAAAATAAAGTTGTACACATAATTTGATATTGTAATAAATATAAAATTACACTAATTAATCATGGTAATATAGAGCAACTTAATACGGAGTAAAATTTAGTGTTATATACTACTCATTTGATCAATGTAATTAATCATGGTAATAAAGAGCAACTTAATAAAGTTATTCCCACGTAACTCCCTAGCGTGCTAAATCAATAACCATCCCTAAATGATTTCCATCTGCAATTTTATTTACCATATACTATAATCATCTTCCTAAAGACTGTTTTCCTATATGGTACTAATGGTAAGGTCTATTTTCACTTTAATTTATAAAAATACACCAAATAAACCAATGCATCCAGAAGCGGTTGAATTATAAATCACCCAAAATTTTAAATCCGAATATTTATTTCATCATTTAAAATATGATAAGTTAATATAAGTATTCATTTTGGAGAGATGAGTAAATAAATAAAAAATATTTTAAACAAATTTTGAAAAAGAAACTTTCTATAAATTAATCAAAATTTTATTATTTCTGAATACCCTACATATATGCTAGGTCCGTGTCCATGTGTTCGTTGAACCCTAGCACAAATCTACAAGGCCATCAATATGATCTGATTTTCCCAATTCCCCTAATCATTTAATTTTAGTCAATGGAAACAATTATTTTGTTGATTTAAGTGTTGGTAATAAGTAATAGTTGTACGATGATGGCTCATGATTCATCTTGGCCAATTATTTTTTCTCCAATTAGAAGTGGCCATATATGAAGTGAATTAAAGCACATGAATCCGCCTGCAAGAGTTATTTTAACGATATGATGGAAAAGGAGGGAAGATTTTACTCAAAGTAACCTAACTTTTCTTATCATATCCATGCATGCTTTATAATTTGACCCCATTGATTGATTATGTGAGAAGTCCACAAAAAATTTCAAGATTTTTACACTCAGAACGAATTATTTTAGATTCAAGTAAGAAAGCTAAAGATGTTATTACATCCTTCAATACATGAAATAATAAAAGTCAACACGAGGAAGAGTTATTAATCGGAAGATACGAAAATAATAAGGAATCGGTTCAAATTAGGTGTTGATTTCAAACTTCAGTATTTTACTATATTTACTACTATTATTATAAGTAATCTTGACTTACGTTTTGTTTAATAAATGCTCAAATGTATGTGCATTCAAATTATACTTTATGTTGAGGTACATTTCGGATAAATTTTCCACATTGACGATGGACTAGCTGTGCGGAATGCCCTTCGTTGAGCGTATCAACATAAATTATACTTTATGAAGTAGAAATATAAATTTGAAATCTAATTAAACATAGTTTTAACACACCCAGCTTCCAGCCTTGAATCCCCTTCAGCCTTGATTATAGAAATCCTTCCACCATGTAATAAGCCAAACAAACAAATAAATGCACTGAGATTGTTACTCATGGACGGGAAACATTTGCATGAACTTTAGAGGCAATCATATGATTAAGACTATCATTATCAGCATTATAATGGTTAATGAAAATTAGTGTTACAACAAACAACAATAAAAAGACCACTAGATGAACAAATTAAATTAAAACGAGCGAGGGTCCACATGAAGAAATTGGACTTGGTAAAGAGCCAAAGAGGAATACAAGAATAGTAAACATGTAGGGAGGAGAGGGAACATTTCTTATGAATGGATTCTTCATCAGAATTTTGGATATTAGACATTCCTTTTTTTGTCTCAAGCTTAGCTTGTTCTCATTTTGAGATTATTACATTATCCCCATTCCTTGGTTTCTTTTGTTGTGTACTTGGTATCATTCGTTTCTGTCGATAAACTTCAATTGATTTATAAAAATTACTCTGTAAAATAAATGGGTTTTAACAAAATAATTTTTATTTTCAATCATCAACGACATAATAAGGATTAAATAAGAATTCTAACATAATAACATTAAAAGATTGACTAACTGAACTTGGAAAATAAATTATTTGGTTAACTTAGTTTTTTTCTTAAGTTATTATAGATCATAGATGCCATTTTTAAAATTTTCAAAAAATGTTAAATTGATGGGTGCTTTCAGCCTTTTCGAATAAACAAAAAACAAATTCCTTTTCCATCTTATCCCTGTCATTCTACTCATTGAGAGACCACTATGATCCCTTCATTTTATGGAAACGTAACATGCTAGGATTGCTAGCTAAGCATGCCAATTTCAAAAGAAATGAAATAATACCAACTACTAACTTATTACTCCACTATTATTAACTTGCATATTGACTTAGTTTAGTGTAGTATATGTTGTTGACTTTCGGCAAAGTAATGGATCATTTTTCAGTTTTATTTGCTAGTAAGATCAAGAACTTATTGAAATAATAATTCCTCGTATAATCAAGGCTTCTAACCTAATAATTAATTAATTATTATCCCAATGTTCCATATGAGAGGTCTTGGTTCGATTCATAGAGGAGTCTTATAAAACATTCTCTCTCCAAATAATAATAATAATAATATTATTTAAAGGGGGCCTAACCCTTGGGATGCGGTAATACGTCTAAAATATTATGTCATCTTTTCTTGCTAAAAAATCACATTACAATTATGTCCTTAATCTCTCCTTAATATTCAGAAGCAAAATAACACTAACAACATGTCCAATTGCCAATGAACAATTCAAGTTCAACCGAATTCGAGCCCAATATTTTTGTTGATTCGATTACAATTTTATCAAATAAGCCCAGACCGGACCATAAGAGCCCAAACAATCCAACCCAGCCCAATTAAGAAGCTTTGTTCCAAATTATTTGTCAAAATACAAGAAACATAAACAAAAGAATCAGCCTCTTTGACTTACCCTAAAAAGTCAACCTCTTCAAGCTTCAGACAGTGCTCAAAATACTAAAGCTTGAAGATTTTTTAGGTTTTTGTTCAAGTTGTTCAAGTTGGTTCTTCTTCAGGTAAATATTTAATGTGTTGTTTTATTAACATCCCAAAAAGATTGTCCAGTTTCAAACAGTTTTTTTTTTTATGTTCTGTATAGTAATTGGTGAAAATATATGAAAAGATAGTATTTTTATTATGTTTTAGTACTAATATGAACATGGTATTTTTGACTAAGATATTTTGTTTATTAAATGGTGACATATATATTAAAAGATGGTAGTATTTTTATGATGTTTTAGTATTTACATGAACATGGTAATTTTGATTTAGATATTTTGTATATTAATTGGTGAAAATATTTGAAGAGATAGTATTTTTATCATGCTTTAGTATTAACATGAACATGAATTTTTTTACTAAGGTATTTTTATGATTGGTGAAAAGTATATTAAAAGATAATATTTTAGCTTGTTTTACTGTTACCATGATAATTTTGTATCAAGACGAAGTTATGTTTGTCAATTAAGTGCAAAGTTCGTTGATTTTGACTATCGAAAATTAAATGAAACTAGACGATCTTTTTGGGATGGAGGTAGTAGTGTTGATATCAAACTAACATATTGGTGTTGCAAAAAAGCAGAATCAATGGAAGCTCTGAAAGTAGCAAATGCGAATTTGGTGGTTCGTGTGCACCCTTCAAAGTCCCGAAAAGTCACAGAGGCGGTCCTTGCTGAACTTAGCTCTCTTCTCTTCAAGTAAAGACTTCAAATTTATACACTGTTTTTCTTATCAATGACTATATATCTTTACTTGTATGTCGTAGATGTATAATATTTCTCAAAAAAGTGATTCGATTAATGGGATTTGGTATGAGATTGATATTCGAATATTTCTTGTAAGAATTAGAACGTATTGATTTGACCCCATAAGTGGGACCAAGCAAGTTGTCGCGAGAAGTAGAATCCCGTATTTCTTCTAGCAAAGTATCCTAATTGTTCCAGAGCAGAAATAGATTCTTTAACCAGAAAGAATTTATATGTCATTCGTTCTGGACAAATGATTTGGGATTTCGTGTTGCAGGTTTAACGAGACATTTGATGGTGTGGTATTAGCTTATGATCCCAATAATTGGTCTAGTGCAGCCAGGATTCTACCTGGAGTTCACCCTTATCTTAATGTGGGATTAAGTGCGAAATTGTTGCTTTTTAGTCCAAAGCCCGATATGTTAATAGGTAAATCCTAGTCTTCTATTTTTGTTTAGACTTTAGATTATAACATAACTTTCTGTATGTGTTTATATTTGACCATTTTTGTCTGTTCGACTCTATTTCATATTATTGTGAGGGAATATATAGGATTTTTTTCAAGATTTTATAGCTCGCCATGTGTAGTCAGATATTTATGTTCGAATCAGTATATTCGTGCATAAAACTAGACCGTTTATAGGAAATGTAATCTTTGTTATGATACACAAATGACTTGGCAGTAATTTCACACGAGGAGCATCTCAGTCCTATTATGGTTGTTTAGGTTATGAAAAATTGTCACACCTTTTGTATGTGTTTATGTTTGAGCATTTTAGCCTGTTTGACTCTATTTCATATCATTGTGAGGAAATATATAGGAATTTCAATTTCAAGATTCAATAGTTCTACATGTGTCCTTAGATACTTATGTTCGAATCAGTAAATTCGTTCATAAAATTTTCCTCGAACTTTTTATCGGAAAATGTAATATTTGTCATGATACACAAATGAGTAAACAAAAATTTCTGCATGAGGATGCTGTGCTTTTAACCTGCTGGTGATGGGTTTTGCTGTGACCCTTTCAGAAGGAGAGGTAATAAAAGTTTGCCAGCAATCAATACATCTTATCGTTCTGGGTTTTTCGTCTGCTGTAATAATGGAGGAAGATTTGCGAGACGAATTCAAATATAAATTTGTAAGCTCCGTATACTGATACAATTTGTATTTCCAGAGCTTCTTTGTGCGGTCATATTTAAACTCAAATGTTTTTTATAATCTCAGAAACATGACAAGGAAGTATTTATCAGCCAACAACAGAAGAAGCATAGGATAGAAAATGGGGCTGTTCTTCGCTTTGCAGTGAAGAGGTGAAGTAAACTGCCCTGTATACTTTTTTCTTAAATTTCGTATTTTCAGTATGTTCATGCTTTTGATTTTCTGCACGTATCTCCTTAGTTGTCTATTACATTAAAACAATTAGTACATTGCTTACTTTGTATATTGGACAAGGGAAGAGTGCAACTTGTCAAATCTAATGGTTGTGGACTACACTATCATTTGCCAAATCATATGGTTTTGCCGTTTTGGACATATTTGCACACTTCATCTCCATTCTTGATATGTAATGGCAAGGCCATGTTTTGTTTCACAATACCGTTTCATAGAATATAGCTTCTTACCATAGCCATTGGAGATGGTTCAGGATGGAACTCGTATACTCAGTAGTCTCATTGAGATTGATGGATCTATAAACCTTAGTTTTTGCTTGTTCTCGATGCCATTATATGGATAAGAGCATCACATATGGCCTTGTAGTTTTCATTCTTTTGGTTAGTTAATCGGTAACTGACAAATGGTTTATGCTCTGGTGTCAATACCAGTTTATATTCTAGAGATTGACACTTGAACCTAAGGAAAGATTTTTTCCCTGCTACGATATCTGTAGTGATACAAGAAAATTGTTGGGATGAATAACTTAATAATTTGGTGTTATCTTTGTAGTTTTGACGAGGAGATACTCCACATTTCCGGGTCGTTAGAACCTGCTCATACCGGGAATGTTCAATGGCTAGAGAAGAATTTGGAGAAATGGTCGCAAGTTGAAAGCAGCAAAGGCAGGAGCGGATAGTCTCGCGTCTATATTCGACTCCAGATGTTGCATTGTTTTTCTGTATTTTAGGCTAACGTCAAATAAGAGTTGAAGTGAAACAAAGCATTCAATATTTGAATTGAAAGGATGACATGTAACAATAATCATTGCAACTGATTTAATGTCTATTCAAATAGAAAATGTGAACCAATCGTGCTAAATTGTATAACATTAATAAAAACATAACATTCAAATGATACGTACTTGAGTAGGATTTGGACCTTGAACCTCGACTATCCAGGTATCGTGAGCTGATCTATTATTTGCCCTGTTTTCAAGGTCGGCATTTAGCGTGCAAATATGTCCAAAACGGTAAAACCATATGATTTGGCAAATGATAGTGTAGTCCACAACCATTAGATTTGGACAAGCTGTGACCTCTTCTTGTCCAATATACAAAGTAAGCAATGCACCAATTGTTTTAATATAATAGACAACTATGAGATACGCAGAAAACGTGCTACATGAACATACTGAAATACGAAATTAAGAAAAAGGCACAGTTTATTTCCACCTCACTAAAAGTGAAGAACAGCCCCATTTTATATTCTATGCTTTCCTCTGCTTGTTGGCTGATAATTTCCTTAGTCATGTTTCTGATTATAAAAACATTTGAGTTTAAATATGACCGCACAAAAAAGAAGCTTTGGAAATACAAATTGCACAGGATATTGCTAACCAAACTGACTTATATGGTTGTCTGAATTTTGATGGTGGAAGTTCTATCATTGATCCTTCTGTCTCAAGTACAGTGTTAGATGATTTCGGCACATTGAAGAATGTTGATTTTCAAAGACCTTCAGATTATTTGTTGGGTAGTTTCAGTTCAAGCCAAGATATTTCTCAGATCACATCAACTAGCATACCAGATTCCCAGGCCTTTTCACTTCAAGACTTTGCCGACAACTCTGGTGGTGCATGTTCAAGCAATGGTGATTTCAGTGAGAATAAACTACTGCAGAACAACTCATGGCAACAAGTCACTCCACGTGTTCGGACCTATACAAAGGTAAGTAAGAATGCTTATTTGGTGAAAACTTTTTCACTAATATGTAGAGAATTTGGAGCTATCGAAATTGTTGTTGGAGCTAATAATTTCTTTGTTCCCTTTGAAGATCTTACTTCCTAAGAATTTCAACCGTCATATGTTCCTATGCTTATTAAAGTCATATGTAAAGAAGAAAAAGCTTCTGTTGCAAAATGTAGATCTAACATAATTTAATTGTGTGAATGCATTCCTGACAGATTCAAAAGACTGGTTCTGTTGGAAGATCTATTGACGTGTCAAGTTTTAAGAACTATAAAGAGTTATGTTCTGCTATTGAACGGATGTTTGGACTTGAGGGGCTCCTTAATGACTCAAAATGGTCTGGATGGAAGTTGGTCTATGTGGATTTCGAGAATGACGTTCTACTTGTTGGAGATGATCCTTGGGAGTAAGTCTCGTCTACAATCAACCCTTTTGAATAAAAGCAATTTCAAGTTATATCCTACATTTTCTTTTATTATGCTTTTTTATGTTGTTTCAATATTCTAATTGGCATGCTTCTATGTTTTGTCTACATTTTACAAGCAAGATAGTATGAAAAAATTTGTGTTGGTGGCTTGGTGTTTGATAATCTGATATTGTATTTACTGCAACTGGTATATTGCAATTTTCAGCAATTACTGGATTTTGTTTTCTGTCTGACAACCTATTGAGATATTTTAAATGCACCAAATCAACTGGAAAGTAACCTTGAATATTTTGAATGAATGTGTAGGGAGTTTGTCGGGTGTGTTCATTGCATCAGAATCCTATCACCTACAGAAGTTCAGCAGATGGGTGAAGGTATGAATGCAGACTTCTAAACTCAGAAGTGGCCCGGTTGGTCGTAACTTTGGTAAAATCTGTTAGCGACCATGCTTAAAGCTGTCCTCTTGGAATTTTATCCTGGTCATTATGTCGGTTAAACCATGCTTCTTGAGGAACTAGCCTGATCAGAAAGCTTGCGCGATGGTTCTGACCATGTGTGGCGACAATGCCTAACTTCTTGCAGTTGTGAGTTTACAACCTGGTTGCCTCATTCTTCCCTGTTCAAGGCGACTGCGATTTGCATGCACAATTAGAATACCAGGTTGTTGTTCAACCAATTAGTCACAGTGCATTTTCCTCTTTTATGTATTAGACTACTCATTTGTAAACGCCTATTGTATGCAAGGATTCAATGGGATAATATTCTCAATGTCATCTTATTCTCATTTGTTGTCTACTCATTTGTAAACACCTAAAGATTCAGGAACTTATCTCAATGTCATCTTATTCTCATTTGTTGTCTTGCACTGTATCACATTGACCATTACGTTTTAATGCACTTTTAATTCAGTTCTATGTAATAATAGTCTTAAAAGACAAGTTTCTTTTGATTAATATTATGTATTAACTATATAAAAAAAAGGAATAATGTACTTGACGACTTAGATTGGTACTTCAAATCATTTTTGAATTACCAATATTGATTTTCATTATTTACAATGAAAGTTTTTCATTTATCAATTAGTTATTGTTCAAATTATTTATATACTACAAAATATTATATCATGTGTTACAAAATGAATATTAATAATTTATCATTAGGCTTATTATTGCTTAAGAACGTAATCCATCACAAAACCATGACATAGTCAATAACATGAACTAATATCTTCTTAACTATCTATCTGAAATGTAATAACATTACAAATTAATAATCATTTTTGACATTGTCAATTACAGAACTAATAATCCTAATAAACTACAGCCTAAGATAAGAGGAAGCTTAATTAGCATTGCAAAGTAATTTCAAAATCAAATTACAGTCTCACTGGCTTCTGAATTTTATCTCCTACAACCCATTACAGCTTCTTGATCTGCCTCTTGTTGCTCTTTTTAGCGATTCCCCAAATCTATTATAACAAATAAAAAAAATTAATAATAATACTATTAAAAAAATTATCAATAAACAATAATATAATTACATTGGCGAGCGTCCATAACCACCCGCGGATCGTGATAAATACACTCACCCCTCCTATAAAAACGATCCATCCTATTTTCCGGGCATGGTCAACCTTGTTAGGGTGGACCTGAGCATCGCATCAAACCTCACGTAGAGTGCAAATAACGCGTCATTGCTTATCGGTCGAACATATCCTTCACCGTTGTCAAACTGATCTTATAATAAGAAATGCCAGAATGTGATTTCTGGAGATAAAATATGTTATAGTTCATGTTCAGATTTGATGGTAAAATATTTTTCATCTTCAAATATTGCTTCTCTATTCGGATCTGTTCATATTCAAATATTTTTTTCTAATCATTAATTATAATAATAATAATGATAATTATTTATTATTATAATAATAATAATTATAATAATGATTATTATTATAATAGTTTTTATAATTATTATTATTTTACATTATTGTTATTATTATTGCATTATTATTGTTATTTTTTTATTATTTATTATTTTTATTATTATTACTTTTGTTATTATTATTTATTATTATTATTATATTATTATTATTGTCTTATTTTTTAATTTTATTATTAATATTATTATAATTTTTAATATTATACTTTTATTTATTACCAATATTATTATTATTATTTTCCTGTTATTTAATTTTTATTATAATTTATTTTTATTCTTATTATTCTTATATTTTGTTATTGTTATTTTTGTTATTACTATTATTTTTATTTTTATTATTATTTTATCATTATTAATAATAATAATGTGTGTGTTAATGTTAAACGCTTAAAATTATGGAAGGAAAAACTATGTAAATTTGGGTCAATTAAATTCGTAATATTGCTCTCAAAATTGCTCGACCAAGCGATCAAACGACGAACCTTTGAAATCGATATTCACCGAAAGGTTCGAATCGGTTCACCTCGGTTGAGCTGTTTTGTTGTGAAATAAATATATGAACCCTTGTCCAATGCAACAATATACACACACCCAAATGGTAACCATTTTTAGTAAAATGACAATTTTGCCCTTTGATAGAACTACCTAATCTCTACACTTGCAAATAGAAGAGGCAAAATAGTCATTTACATCGAAATCCAAATTATTTGGTCGTGTGTATAGCAGATTATTCTCCTATTTTTTACTCTATCTCTGGTGTATAGCAGATTATTCTCATATTCTTCCTCTTAAACCCCTTTTCTTCAAAGCTCCAAGCAAAGTTTGAACCCTTTTTAAGGTTTCTTACCATCTTCAGTTTTTTGTTTTTTGTTTTGTTTTGGGTTAAGGATGTAATAAAATTATAGATCTAAATTTTAAAGTTATTTAAATTTGATGTTCTTTTTACTGTTTTATAAATGGAACCCCTTTTGTTAAAAATATAAGTTGATCTTGGAATTGGGCGTTGCTTACACTTGTTGGTGGTATACCTTTGAAAAAAACTCAAGTTGGGTTGCAAAATGATGATGTTTCTGCAATTTACACAACATTTTATGAAGAAAAAACTGGAAAATCTTGAATCTTTAGTAGATCTAAACCACATTTAATAACCCCTTTTCATTTTTACTCATGCAATGCATTTTTTGATATAAAGTTCGAGTATTATTAGTAACTCTGTTTAGCTAATTGTCCCATTTTAATTGTCCAGTTTGTGTTATTTTTTTGCTTATTTAGTTCAGTTATCAACTCTAGTTACTGTAAATTATTACTACTATATATAAAAAAAATTAAAAAAATTTCTTGATAAAAAATTTGAGTCTTTTTGTGTTTGGTGCTGATAATAACTATGTTTAGCTAATTTGTCCCAATTTAATTGTCCACCTTTTGTTGTTTTCTTGCTTCTATCAAAGCGTTTAAGTTATTAGGGCTTGTGGTGATTTTGGGTTGGGTTGTTGAAATTGTGGTAAAGTTTGGATTTTTGTGTTAAACTTGCAAAAATATTAATTGGGTTTGATAAATTGTTGAAATTCAGGATAATATGATGGGGTCTGGCCTTTTGTGTTTTTGGGTGATGATGTTGTTGTAAAGTTTGAGTATGTTGTGTCAAATCTGCTGTTTTGAGAGTAATGGTTTGTCATTTATGCTTTGTATGTTGTTCATTTTAATAGCTAAGATTGTGTATGTTGTCTCACTTTTTGTGCTGAATTTGGGGTGAAGTTTGAATATTTTGTGTGAAATTTGCTGTTTTTAGAGTAATGGATTGTGATTATGTGTCGTACCTTGTTCATTGTAATAGCTAAAAATCCTAAGATGGTGTATGTTGGACCTATTTTTGTGTGCTGAAATTATGAAGTTGAAGTCTTTGTCATTAGTGTGATTGTATTTTGTTCATTTTGATACTGCCTCCATTTGAAAAAGATTGCTTGGTTTGATTTTTAATGTTAAAAGATAAACTTTGCAATCTTCATCGACACACATATCTTTGATTTGATCATGTTTTCATTGAAGCTATGCTGGAAATAATATCTTTGATGTAAGTAGTGAAAAGTGACAATCTGTTGGGAATTGAGGTAGTATGTTTGATTCTTAAGAGCAGTTGTGGTATTTTGCTGAAAGCCTTGAGTCCTTCTGAGTTGAAGAAAGATCTATTATTGACAGATTTCTATGGTTGGGCTATTCTACATTAGCATATGAGATATTGTGTTTTGTTCCGACATTACACTCTTCTGTCAGATGGGATGAGTTTGGCTATAATGTTTTGAGTGTAATGGACATTATTTGATGTTGTATATTGCTTGGTGGTTTTGCAGATGCGGGGAGAAACATAATAAAGAAGCCTCACAGCTTCAGGCTTTGAATCGGAAGTTGAGGGCGATGGACAAGCTTCCGATGGAGGAAGATGATAGACTGCAGAAGCAAGTTTCTCATCTAGTGTATGAGAATGGCTGCTTTCGCCGCCATACCCAGACCGTGAGCATTTAATTATCTACATTTCGTAATATTTTATGCTTAACTGAGTGTAATATCTGCCTAAAATCCCGTTTGGGCTATTGCAAATACACAAGTTAAATGTATTGTTTTCATACTGTTATTTGGACAAGGATTGCTAAAACTTTTAACTGTGAATCAGTGGTGACTAGTGATTAACATCATTCAACTTCGGCACCTGCCAAATGGATCTTTGGTCTGAGGTATGCGTTAAGTTGTGAATCTGAACATTTTTCTTATTTATAATGCATAATAACTATTACTGTGTCAGCTTTCATGCTTATGCCATTTGTTTTCTTTCCAGACTTTTGTCCATTGCAGAAGAGACTGTAACAGAGATTCTTTCAAAAGTCACTGGAACCGCTGTTGAGTGGGTTCAAATGCCTGGAATGAAGGTATAAAATAAAAGTTGTGTTTAGTTTTCTAATTAGTCTACTCTAGAAAGGACGACAATACTCATTAACTTGTTCAGAAACTACTTAAACTTGTAAAAGATATGCATAAAACATATCATAAGCTCAATAGTTTTTTTGTTGCAATCTCCTACAGTGTATGAGAGATTGGCTTCTTATATTATATCTACAATATCTCTTTTGGCATATTACTTGTATCTGTCTAATTTAACCGCTGCTTCCTAAATTATTATTGTACTTCTGTGGCTGACGTTCTCATGGTTACAATGGTATTCGGCTCTTGGTAAGGATTAGGAGACTGATGTCTGTTGCTATTAAGAATGTGCAAGTTACTTATAATCACTTCTGCTCTTGTGTCCTACTTCCTGCAATAGATATGCACTGCCAATTTTTTTCTTATTTAACCACTAGATAACGCCTTTCATTATCTTTTGGTAATCAGCACAGTCGGTTCAATGGAATGCATTGCTATTTCTACGTAGTTCTTATTTGGCGTATGGCAATAGTACTGTGGCCTCGTTGGTTTAAGAGCCAACGAGGTAATCTTGCTATTCTCTCACATTGCTTTTCAACTTATCGATTGGTGATATCGATTGTCGTCTTGTGGATGTTAACGTGTTGCGGCGATATGGTGGAACGCTTTTGAACTCACTGCAGTCTTAAGAGCACTAAGCCAGAGATTGAGCAGGTACAACTCTGAGAATGGTCACTTGCTGATGAGTAATTTTAGTTCTTTTTTATTTACTCATATTTTCCTATGGTTGGATGTATTAAAATTCTATAATTTCGTAGGGGAGGTTCTGAATGGTTTTAATGATGAGGGTTGGACATTGATGGGTAATGATGGCATGGATGATATTACCATTCTTGTGAATTCCTCTCCTGAGAAACTTATTTGCTTGAACCTTTCCTTTTCAAATGGATTTGTTATGTGTAAGCATCCGATGCTTCTCAGTGCTTTATCTTTATTAAGTTTGTGCAGGTGGCAAAAGAGCGAACTTGATATGTCTTGCTTTCATACTTTTATCCTTAGTCTATGTATTGATAGTGATCTTGAGAATATTTCTCATTTATTCTTCTTAAATATAAGAACACGAATCATTGTTGAGGAATTTACTCCTTGCGGCTTACTAGGATCGAGCGTGCTACTCTTACAAGTAAGTTAATGTTTCATGTATTTTCTAATGCAAAAGAAACTAAAGAGAATCAAGCGTCGATTGTCATCTGTTTTGCTCCAATTCATGGCCCCTTTGCTGATCACCCTTATTTGTGGTATCCTTATTAATCCCCCAACTACTATTTATTTTTTTGTAAATGATATGGCTTTTTTTTTGTTGAGCTTATCTCTTTGATATTTATTGATTTATTTAATACTTAATATTTTTTTTATAGTCTAATACTATGAATTATTATTGTTTAATTTATTATTTACTATGATTTATATGTGTATGTATAAATGAACACAAATTATGCATCTTTTGTTTGGTTTAGTCAAGAATTATCCAATTTGCATATTAATTTTTTGTAGTTTTTAAGCTTTTGAAAATCTTGGCTTTTTACATTAGCAGTTGGAAATGAAAATTGTTGTAGGAAAAGCTAGATGATATTTTATTGAATGATGAAGTTGGGTGTGTTTTTCTTACAAGTAGATATAATTGAGTTGGTTGAAAATGGTTTTGTATTGACTAATATTGTTGTTTAGCTAGAAATTACTAAGACAATAATATGATTATATGAGGTAAAAGAACGATTTTTTTAAAGTTGTAGACCAGCTATAGACCATGAGCCCGTGAATTTATTTGGGCTAATTTGAAAGCCCTATAAAGTTGTAGACTACCTATAGACCTAGGCTCTGACGTCAGACCTATTGTACTTCTATATATATATATATATATATATATTGATGATAGATTTTCATCAGTATCTATTCACCTCTCATCTATCATTCTTTTCTAAGCTTCGTCTTCAAATATTTTTTCTCTTCTAAAAATAATAAATATTCTGATACTTTGCTATATATTTGAAGATGAACATCTTCTTCAAATATTGTTTCTGCCATTGGATGCATTCGTATTCGCGTATTTTTGAAAAAATATGTTCTGATTCTTGTTAGGATCTTATGGAAAAATATTTTCATCTTCGCTCTTCTTTTCACAACTAGGATGCAGCATTTGAATATTTTTTCTAAAAATATATTCTGAATTAATTAGTTTTAAAATATTTTTTCTCCAAAATATTCTTAATGAATTTGATTTTTTTCTCAAAATATTTTAAAGTTGATTTTTTTAGCAATTTTGATATAAATTGACCCGTGAATTTCTTTGCTCTAATTCTGACCACTATAAAGAAGGATTGTATTGTTGACTACACTGTTAATTATATTTTTACGGTTAGGTTAGATAATCATTATTGTGTCCCCAACCTGCAAATACCTCTTCAAATATTTTCATAACTTTCACAGAGAAGATTTCATGTTGTCTTTTTTATCGTATTCTGCCGTTGTCAAGAAAGTGGCCTAAATAATGAAGCAGTGGGGATAATGTGCTTTCTAAATGCTGCAATCACAATTTCTGCCGTTATATATATCACGATTGCTTTTGGTCCGTACACTTGGGCCAGCGGAGGCGCGATGCAGATAATTAGAATAGCAGTTAATTAGAATAACCAACCATCCACATAAAATGACCAATTAACGATAACGGATAATTAAATTAACAATAACAGAGATAATTAGAATAGCGAGATAATTAGAATGACGATTAACGATATGAGATACAAAATAATTAGAATACTTGCTTTATTATTTGGTTGTGTGCCGTCGATGCGATAATTAGAATAATAACGAACAAAGGAAACCACGGACAAAAGAAAGAGTATATAGCATTAAGCTTTAGCAGTTTTAAAGTTTAATGTAATATATGGTTTATCTGATTTTTTTTTCTAAGTGTAATATTCATAAAAACTAAACTTACTAAACGATCATAAATTAATAAAAAATTAACTAACAGTCATAAAAACTTAATAAACAGTTAGGAATAGTGTGATAATGAACAATCAAGAATAAACACTCATAAATTAAAAAGATAGAATTAAGCTTAATAATTTACCTAAAAAATTGCGTTGATGATGATGATGGTACTAACATAAAGCGCCTAAAATTTGTCAATAAATATTAATTAGAATAAAGACCAAAAAAAAAATTAAAAAATATATATATATATATATATATAAATTACCTAGCAATCATTTTTGAATCTGGTGGAATGAAGAAAATGGCACTGCTAGAGTGATAGGTACAATTTAACCTATCTGTTGGATGGGTTGGATTTTAAGCATAGGTGGGCTGGGCTAAGCATTAGATGGGATGGAATGGATTTTAAGCATCTGGGATGATTTGGTAGATGGCATTGGGATCTGATTGGGATGATTAGAAAGACTTGGTTCAGAATGTTTTCAAATTACAAGGGCTTGGGGTCAGAATGTTTTAAAATTCAAAAATTCAGAAAAATATGAATATAATACAAAAAAAGATTAAAAAAATTTGAGGAAAATTTATATTAATTGGATAAATATTAATGAAAAAAAACTAATTAAAAACATAACATTTTTGATATGAAAAATATTTTGAGAAACAATATGTTAAACCACCAGATCTGAACATGAACATATTTTTTTCTAAAAAATGTGTAAAAAATGTGTGAATATGAACAGATCCGGATAGAGATAAACAAAATTTGAAGAAGATGTGAAGATGTATATTTGAAGATGAACAATATTGGTATGCAACGTATTTTTTAGAAAGAGGAAAAAATATTTGAAGAGAGAGGAGGTTAAGATCTGCCGATAATGATATCACAACCTAAATTGGTAAAAAAGTATAATTAGGTCGAGTCAAAGTACAACTTTATAAGGAGGCGTCTTCCGATCCTGTCGACTAAAGACCTCGGCAAAATTTGTCTTTGAGAAGGAGAGCTTATCTTCCCGACTCGTATCGGCTGAGACCTCGGCTGCCTCGGCCGTTGAAGACTTCAAAGAGAGCCGTGAGTATATAGAAGCTGGCGAAGGGAACTCTTTGTTACTGCTCCTCAAAGATTTCACCAAAGGTCTCATAAAGATTCCCGGCATGTCCTCCCGTTTAAGAATATATTTGGATTGGGTGATGAATATGTAGTAGATCTTTTCGACGACCTCCCTGATGATGAGGATATGGGAGCTGATGACGAAGATAGTGAGGCCTCGCAGGATTAGGATAGTTTCCCCCTTTAGTACTTTTGTATAGGACCCTCGCCCTTTTTTGATGATAGAAGGCTTGTCCACCAAGTGGGTAATAGATTCTTGTTTTACCAGACACTTTATTCACGAGTATTCGCCTGAGATTGTAAGGTAATTTTTTAATAAGCTCTGTAATTTAAAGGAAGTGGAGTTGACCGTATGATAGGACAATCTACAGATTTAGTCCAGATGTATGATTTTTGAACTAAACCAATTTTTCAGAAAAAACCCGTTTTAAGAGACCTGTGGTTGAGTGAAGGGATCACGGATTCTAATATATTTACGATACTTTTACACATTTTATTGTAACAATGAAACATATGAATGTTGACTAATAAGCAATAACAGTCTGTTGGAATGATCCGCTTTCTTTTCCCCGAACTACGATTAATTTCCATAACGACCCATATTCTATTAAGAAGTTTTTTGCTGCTGCGTTATCGCAAATGCTTGAGGAATCGGGAAAATCTGATTAAGTGTAGCTGAACTACATTATTAATAACAAAAATTTAAAAAAAATGAAGAAGTAAAATTACTTTTTTGAATTAAACCCACTTATCACAAAATATATATATATATAAATTAGAAAATTGCCTCCTTGAATTCATTATATACAAAATAAAAAAATAAAGTATTAATAATTGCTCTTTAAGTCACCTACAAATTAAAATCAAATTAAATGTTAGTAGACGATAATATGAACATCGTGACTTTTAATCCATTAAAGTTCACATTTCTTGTACATCTTACTGATATTTGAAAGCGTATCATTCGGGTAATTGTAATGAACATACATTTCACAATCTTTACTGAGGACCGAAAGTATAAGTGACTTTTGGTTTATGTTTCCTCTGCCAGCATCCAGCGTATGTGAAATGCGGTCTCGAACAATGAGTTTGAATGTCAGCGCCATTATTCGTTATCTTTCGTCTTCCAGGAACATCCATTCTGATATGTAATAAATTTTCACCGTTGTTCGTTTTTAATTGTGCATGAAGTCGATGTTGTATTTTGCGCCGGCCCGATAACTCAACTTTAAAATCTACTTTTCTTACACGGTTGTGATGAGCATTATACCCGAAGGCATCGAGGATCAAATACATGTAGCGTCTGCCAAATATATCGGCTCAATGATGCGTTACCTGCAGTGCAGTGCGGATAGGGTAACCACTTTACAAAGGCATTTTTGCCCAGATTCTAAAGCGGGCAAGCTAAAATCCCATTGCTCGACAGAATATTCCATATGCGAGAAAATAAAGCTAATCGTCCACATAAAGCAGCCACCGTGTTGAAATTTTGTTGATGCATCAATGTCTCAATGCGATATTCGACAACTCGTACAACTAAATGATCAAAGGTGAGAAAACGTCAATATCTACTCCGGGATGGCAGGTATAATTAGAAGATAAGAGCATATATGGTTTTCGCGTACAATGCGGTGGCAGTAGAGTATATACCGCAGGATGATCAGTCGAGAAGGTATTAGCGCCCAAATTTGCCAAGCGGACTAAAACCATCGAGAACACAAACCCGATGCGAACATTTACCGGCTGCGGTGAAAATCTGGATATGCGCCGAGGTCTTCCAGCATGACACCGTTCACCGGGTGAAGTCATCCGTCAAGACTTTGTTTGTGTCCGGCGGTGCCATGTCGTATCATTTGTTCTTTGACATATATAATCGTTGACGGACCTAGTGGTAAGTAAACCAAAACCTTTGTGCCAATCTGTTTCGTTGTCAATCGCTTCTTGGCATTATCTACTCTCCCCATGCGCGGGCACGAGAGTTCCAGCATTCGGTCTCTTTGTGGAAACAACATGCAATTATTGACCTGAGCATGTATTTTACATTTTTTGAGGCGAAGCAGAGGAGTCAGCAATCTTTTTACTCATAAAGTCATCATTCTCCCGTTATTCGGATGCAACTGACGATAATGGAAGCCACGTTCTGGAGCATTTGGAAGAAAGAAACTCGGACTTGGTGACTAGTTAGTAGTAATGGATAACTTTTGTAAGTCGATTTTAGCCATCCCATAACTTGTTGGTTTCTGACCTTGACAGTAGTATGTTTTGCTCTACATTTGGTTTCGGTGGTAGAGGCATCTGAAATTCAGCATTACTCGCATTATGAAAGTTGAGCCATCTTGAGCATATGTATATGTAGATTCTCTGAGCTTGAGCAATAACAGTGAATTGATCAGCTCTCATAACTATAATTCTCGAGGGTGAATAAATCGAGGCAAAATTCATATGCATGATAGACCCGTAGTAGAATATCCGTCCAACAAAACCATTACTAATCAAATGTAACTCGATTTGGCTTTCATCAGTTTATATTTTGACACTTCCGACACGGACATCTTATCGAAAATATGTTGGCCAAAAGGAGCAGTTTTGCATGACATCCATCAAATTCGAATACACCCAGCTCATATATTCATCATTCGAGCCTTTGTGCTCCCAGCCGATAACGATTAATATACATCAAGAGCGATCTTGAGCCATTGTATTAAATGTGGTAAAATTAAATTAGGTTACTAAATATTGAAGAAAAGAGAATTAGTGGAATGACATGCATAACTAATAACTTAAGGATTTATAATTAGTGATTGATAAAGAATATAAAAGCTATGATTGGCGTAATCTTGATTAAATTTGTGGATGATAGTGTTTTTTGATGGGGTGGTTTTTTTGGTGGAGGAGAGTTTTTTTGGGTTGAGTGGTGTGTTATGTGTTTTGAGTTAAAACACAATACATTACATTTTTTAAAGTTATTGCAGAACCATTAGTGTCGGGATGGAGACGGTATGGAGTTGGGTGTATAAATAATGTTTAAATATAATAAAAACACTTATGGAGACGGTATGGAGTCGGCCTTATTTTTAAAGTTATTGGAGATAGTATGGATACGGGCCCGTCTCCATACCGTCTCCCAAATGGAGACAATATTTGTAAATAATATTGAATTAGTGGATATGTATACATTGATGTGATATGCTCGTTTCCGGAGCATATCACAAGTAAAGTATAGAGTTGCGACCTTTGCATCATATTAACGTGTGATGGGTCATTAGTGAAGAACAAAGATCTTATAATATACATCATACGTGCATGTAATATAATCATGTGATTATGATTGTGTTATAACATAATATACGACAATATATAAACATGTTATTAGTTATGATTGATTTAAAACATATAATATCTTATACCTGATATAAGAATATTTTTTTGTTAAATAAATCTGATGCCGTTTGTGAATGGGGTTCTGATACTTTAAGGATATGAAAGTGCATTTTTTTTAATCAAAACAAATAAGAAACCGTCTCCATTTCATACTTAGTCTCATTACGTCTCATTTTGAACTTTTGTCTCGTTCGATGCTCCAAGCGGGTATTTTTTTAAATACCCGTCTCGGCCGACTCCATTACCGTCTCCGTTCTGCGAAAAAACCGATTAAAATTGTAGTTTCAACTTTGCTACTTGAACCAAGCAACCACAACAAAACCCCGGCGTAACATCTAAACATAACCAATAAACAAGAAACTACTTGACAAATAATTCAATAATAGTATAACAAAATAATAAAATTTATAACACAATAATTCAATCTAATGTATTAAAACAAGTATTTGTTAACAAACAAATGTACATAACCACAATGTCTAAAAGTACATAAATACAGAAGTGTATGTAAATATAATTATCAATACAATCGTCCGTATCATCACAGAAATTCGTCTTGAGGTTAGGGGATGTGGGAAAACGGTGTGAGGGCATGTTTGGGTGCAAATCACGATGCTACGGTGGCGGCTGGCACGTGCGAGGTGGAGTGTCATCCCTCCATATGGGCCAAATCCGGTCACCTTGGAGAGTACCCATGCTGTAGAGCGATGGCTAAATGAATACCGTGTCATTTGGATGGGATACTTGCTGTAGCTTACGTGACATAGGCGGCCCGGCTAGCGATTGAAACTCCATTTTCCACATACCTTTAACCTCCTTGTCCCCTTGACCGTTAAAACTCACCGGCAGGAGACTCTGCTTCTACTCTTCTTTTGTTAGCCTCCTCGCTTGACCGCGTGAGCTCCTCGCCGCACTTTGTACAGGCGGAGAGGTAGTGGTATGGCCAGATAAATGCATAGCAAACTAGTAGCAGCACTGGCTTGAGAGCACCACTGCCCGCCCCAATCCACCGCCGCGGTGTCGTGAAGTCATAATCGCCGCGGTGACCAGCGCGAATCATATCCTCCCGTAGGCCTGATGGAAGCTGCTTGTATTGCTCCTGCAATTTAAACACATTCATAGCTATTCAAACTAAACAAACTAAACAACTAACTAACCATAACAAACTAACTATTCAAATTATAACAAACTAAACAATTCACAACTATTCAAACTAAACAAACTAAACAATTCAAACAAACTAAACAATTCAAACTATAACAAACTATTCACAAACTAAACTATATATATTCAAACAAACAAACAAACTAAACTAAACTATTCAAAGTATAACAAACTAAACAAATAAACAAACTAAACAACTATAACAACTACCAACAAACTATAGCAACTATAAAAAATAAGCAATTCTGACTAACTAAGCAATTTAAACAAACAAATAAACAATTTCTGAATTCCCAATAAACAAACTAAACGATTCCTGTGCTTGATTCGCGATTAACGATAACAAACTAAGCAATTCACCGTTCTAAGTAACAAAGAAGCAATTCAACTAACTAACTATTCAACTATTCGATAAAAAAAACAATAAACATATAAAGCGAACAAACTAATATACTTACAAAGGCCATATGCCGGCTTGAATTAAGTAAGCTTAGCATTACTCGAGTGTCTTGTCATTTCTTTTGTTCATGTTACATTGAGATGCCGATGGTTAACCCACTGCTTACCGATCTTAACTGTCACGAAAGCATAAATAAAAACTTTAATTAGAATTCAACACATATATTTGAATTAAATAAAAAACAATACAAAAGTATTTCTTTCTTTTACCTCGCCGACGAAGCGATTAGACGGTGACTTGCTCGAGCGGATCTTTCGCATGTCAGCGCTGCCGCCCCGGCTATGTCGATTACGGCTTCGCTGTTTGGCGATCGGCCAACAATGGCGCATCGATAAGCAATGCGCTCCTGATGGGCCAGTGCGAGGCGGCCCATTTTAGCTGCGTATCAACTCATTTCCGCCCGTCAGATACCCTCGAGAGAGTCTTCCTCTTCGCGGAGCGTCAAGAAGTTCTCATGTGGCCGGTCTCGCTAGAATATCGGTTGAGCACGCTTTCATCGTCCATTCTTTCTCGTATATCTCTCTGAAAAAACAAATAAAACAAATCAGAAATTAGTACTATTTACTAAAAATATTTTAAACAACTTCTAATTTTGGCAAATACTTGGAGCGATTTTAGGATGTAGTCCACTGTCTCGTCGGTTATCTGAAGACATGATGACCCATGTCAATATAGGAAGGAGCCTCTTCCACGTAGGCGCCCACGTAGCCTAAAGTAAAAAGTAAAACGTAAAAAGTTAGAAAACATGAAATAAAAAATATAAGTATTTGATAAATTTGAACAATATTAAGAACTACGAATGGGATCTCACAACTCGACTTCGGCCATTGGGGGGGGACCGAGTGAAGCCAGTCATCCACCAACTAAAGCCTTGACAGGCGTCTCGCGTCTTGGTCGAGGTGCGTCCCAGTCCGAACCCGTCGCCTACGTCATAAATCCATCCTCGTCGAGCCGCCGGGACTTGTGCGTCGTCCAGAGTGAGTCTCTGGAAACGGTAGGAAGAGACATAGTAAGGTGACTTTCAGACCGGCGTCGTAGGTCTCGGATGAACATTTATGACCTCGTGTGTAACAAGCGATGTCGTCTTGAGGCTGACTCTTTTTATCTGAAAGGGCAGTAAATACGGCAACTATCTACGAATACGGAAGTCCTCGGACTTTGAGTCGCTTGTCATTCTCTCATTCTCCTTTTCCTTAACATTATTACACTTACGTGCATCTGTAATCAAATTAAAAACATTAGAAATATTTTATCAATAAAACGACAACTATTCAACTATTCAAACCATTCAAACTATTCAACTATTCAAACTACAACTATTCAACTAAACAACTATTCAACTATCAACATAATATAAACTATTCAAACTACAACTATATTCAACTATTCAACAGGCGAATAAACTATCAACATAATATAAACTATTCAAACTACAAGCTATATTCAGCTATTCAACATGCTTGAATAAACTATTCAAATGATAAATTATCAAGCTATTATTTATTTAGCTGATGAATGACGACTAATCGCTATTAGTATATTCAATGTCAATATTTAGCCCATTTAACTATATTCAACTATTTAACTATATTCAACTATATTCAACATAATATAAACTATTCAACGACAACTAATCTAGCTATTCAATTATATTCAACAATATTCAACTATTCAATTATGTTCAACTATATCCAAGCTATATTCAACATTATATAAACTATTCAAACGACAACTAATCAACTATTCAACTATATTCAACTATTGACATAATATAAACTATTGGCTTGATAACTATTCAACTATATTCAACTATATTCATATATACAAGCTATTATTGTGTATATTATTATTATTATATTAATAATATAAAAGCTATTCAAGCATAACAATTCAATATTCAAAAGCTATTTTATTCAACATAATATAAACTATTCAAACACAGCCAATTCAACTATTCAAACATTCAAACGACAACAATTCAACTATTCAAACGACAACTATTCAACTATTCAAACGGCAACTATTCAACTATTAAACTCGAAATTAAACTCGAATATAACTACTCGAAAAAATTAACTACTCGAATATACCAACAAATATAAACAAATTACCAATTACCAACAACTATCAACATAATATTCATTTACCAATTATCAATATACCAACAAATATAAACAAATTGAGCTCAACTATTCAACTATCAACATTATTCAAAATTAATACACAATAAAAAATCTAACCTTTATTGTAGAGAATCTAACATTATTAAATTGTACAATAAAGAATCTGACGTTATTGAAGTGTTGAAATTAATCCTGATAAAGAATATAACATTATTGTAGAGAATATAACACATTATTGAAATTAATATAATAAGAATCTAAATTATTCAGAATTAATACAATAAAGAAAAATAAGAACCTATTACACAATAAAAGAATCTAAGTATTCCAAAATTATCTGCAATAAGAAAAATAAAAGAACACAACCTTTCAATTGTAGAGGAGGGGTGGGGTTGTTTGTGATTGTCGAATTTGGAGGCGGGTGGTAGCAAGGGAGAGGGGGTAATGGGTAAACGAGAAGATGAAATGATTTTGGGGGGATTGTTTGAATTGATACGTATTTTCTGAATGGAGGCGGGAGGAGACGGGGGATAGTTTTTATTTATAATTATTTATTAATGGAGGCAGGGGAAGGAATGAATTATGTTTTAATTTTGTAATTATTTTATCAATTAAGATATTAAAATAATGGCAGCTAAGCAAATGTCTAAGTCATATAATAACGATGGAAAGCGGTATGGAGTCGGGCCATATTTTATTTTATATTTTGATTTTCTTTTAAATTTTTTTCCATCCCGACTCTATACCGTCTCCAAAACCGACTCCATATAAAGCCCAATTTGACTATTCGGGCTAAGTAAACCCGACTCCAGCCCGACTTCAACCCGACTCTAAATTTGGCGTCAGGATTTTACCCCGTCTCTTTTGCCCTATATTCTAGTAGTGCTCATGTCTAATGCTAAGGGCTCAGTAATGCACATGGTGTGTCAGTTGAATTTTGCATCACAAATTTTTAAAGAGAAGATATTATAGAGGAATTCAATTCTCTTTTTATCCTACCTGGATATTGTTAAAGAAAGTCAATATTTTATACTGTTGTAAATGGTAGTCTAGAGATGAGTAATATCAAGCATACCTTACACCAGGTTAATGGTTGGCCCTGAGCCACGAAAGATTCCGCAACCCACTCAACAGAAGAACTTCCAGTAAGTCAGTTAAGACTCAAAGCTTCACCTTTTAGACCAACCTGAAATTTGGGTGTGAAGTTATCATTAGTGAACAGTGACAGTATGTCAGATATTTTAATTCTTCAATTGTATGATAAGACAGACAGCAGCAAGACCACTTTGCCAAAAGATGAATCTCTTTACCCTCATTGAGACCACTAAGAGAAACAGGTCCTAGAACACCAGCGTTCCATGTTTCAAAATGTGGACCGATGTTACTAAAGGAATAAAAAAGATGCTCCATAAGTGGTGGGAAATGCGAGATTATTGAATTTCTATATGAGAATTTAAGGGGTTGTGTCAAACTCCTTTTATCGTGAAAATTAGAAATGTATTTCAGAAACTTAGATAAATGTCAATGATAATGTACTTCATAGGCAATGAGTATCTGAGCGTCACATTGGCTAAGAAAAGAAAGATCGAGGTCTGAGCCGGTAGACCCAACCGGCGATGTTCGAGAATGCAATCTTAGCTACTTTCGAGATATCTCTCAATGAAGGGAGAGCGAGCAAAAAAGAAGGCATTGCATTAAAAGCCACCTCGAGAGGAGATAAATGGCGAACTTGGGAGACTATAAACATCTTTGGCGAAAGAACTTCCATGAGACCCTCGAAAGATTCAACAAGAAGCCACATCTGATTGGTGTGCTTGATGTCATCAATGACAAAAATAAACAACATATGGAAGAGACCATTTGAAGACTTTGGACACATCTGGTGATAATCTAACTATAAAAGAAATGATAAAGTACTCAGCGACATAGTGATGATAGAATACGAGAAGAAAGAACAAATCCCGGGTTAGCAATTTTGTAGCATTCACTGGAGCCATAGAGGCTGTCATTATTTCGCGTGACTCTGGTGAGCCGAGGAAGGAGGACATGACGGACGATGAAGTAATTGAGAATTACAAACTCTTGTACTCACAAATGGGTTGAGCCAGCACATGGTCTATACCAGTGGATGCGGAGAGAAACAAATTAAGATTGAGGCCAAGAGGTGAGAAAGCGAGGGGACTAGCTGAAGGAAGAATCCAGCGTTTGAATTCTCAGTGAATGCACTAAACAAAGGGAGTAGAATGGTGTGAATTCGATGCGGGTATATTAGAGATCTCGAGAGGTAGGAAAGAGCGTTGGGGAATGATACGAGGGGTGGAGTTCAACGAAAATAACTGATAGAGACAAGAAATTAAGTTTGTTTCGGTGGGACAGCGTAATGTGAATAGGAATCAGGCGGCCGGAAGATAGGCGAGGGGAAGGTGTGAATGCTGTGGTATTGTGGAAAGAAGAGTCATGACTTCCCTCTTCTTCAGCTATGGACGAGAGGGAAGCAAGTGGCTCAACCACCTGACACTAAATGAATCGAGAAAGTAAACAATGTAAATCAGTAGCTACACATCCTTGAAGACATCGACAGAATCAAGTTGGTATTTTGATAGTGGATGTTCAAGACATATATTTGGTAGAAGGCTATCTTACTCATATTTGTTCTCTGAAAGGTGACTATGTGACATTTGGTGATGGTGGAAAAGGAGAAATTATTGGTAGGAAGATTAGGCGTAGTGGCACCACCCGCATGGTGATGTGCTACTTGTTAGAGGCTTGACTCACAAATCTTATTAGTATAAGTCAATTGTGTGGCGGTATGAAGGTCTTGTTTGTAGAAGGGTTACATGCTTGTTAATGACTTATGTGAAACACTTGTTATGTATGGCACGAGGTTTTGCCGATAATTGTTATATGTGGAGATCCGTTCGAGTTATGTTGGTGAAGATGAGATCTTGTTATGTACGAAGATTGGGCTCTGTGGCACATAAAATATTCGGCGGATTGTTGCGAAGGAAGGCATTTGTTAAAGGTATCTGCAAATCGGCCCCAGAAGTGAAAAGATAAAGAAATGTGGTGATTATTAAATGCTTTGAAAAAGCAGACCAAGTTGCTTCAAGTTCTGACAGTGGTCGCGGTCGTGTGCTTGAAAATGCTTTTATGGATACAATAAGAACTGCATGCGGTCAGCGAGGTATGTATATGTGTGTGTTGATGATTTTTCCGGTATATATGGGTGGAGTTATAGAAGAAAAATCAAAGGCTTTTGAGGTTGTTAGGCGTTTAATTCTCTGAGTTCAAAAGCGAGAAGGAGCAACGGTTGTTCGAATCGGGAGTGACCATGAAAGAATTTCGAAAATTCCAAATTTCTCGGGATTACGTACTAGTGAAGGAATTACTACTTGAATTACCATTTATGCTTGCCCAATGGCGATTGTAGTTGAGAGGAAGAATCGAACCCGTTCAAGAAGTACTTGATGTCGTACTTAAATGCTAAAAATATTAAGCTAAAATTTTGGGCGAGGGCTATCGGCCACGGCGTACCCACATTCATGTCGGGGTTACTCTTCGTCACAGCACAAAACAATTTTGATATGAAATATGGAGGAGAAAGCCCAGAATGTGCAATATTTCCATATTTTTTTGGTAGTTTGTCTTTATAATTCTTTCGGATCGTGAACTAGGCATAGAATTGGATGTAAAGTAAGTGATGAAGGTATATTCTTGGGATACTCAAGAAATAGTCGGCGCTAAATCGGGTTTCTGACAAAAGAACTCTCACAGGTTAAGGTCTATCGATGAAGATCTTGGACACAGAGTTGCAACTTCATGGCGGAAGCAGCGAAGATGTTCCACCGCTTGTCAAAGACACTGTTCGGCAGCCATTGATAGCGATTGTCGGGCAAGTGTTAATGACACATGTGATGCGTGGCAGATGCATACGACTGCAAAGTCAGATTCAAAAGAATCAGATTGGGAGAAACGTTATTAGGCGATTAGTGGGGAGTTCTTCTGTGGAAGAAGGAACAGTTGTTATAGAGAGAATGGTTGGACTACTTAGTGAAAATTGTTTTTATTTCAAAGAAGTCGAACTAAAGAATGTTGATGAAGCTATCGAAGATGAACATTGGATAAATGCCCGTACAAGAGGAACTAATCGATTCCAGCGAAATGACGTGTGGGAACTTGTGCAAGACGAAGGATCATAATGTGATAGAACAAGTGGATCTTCAAGAACAAATGCGATGAGCAAGGAGTTGTTATTGGGAATAAAAGCGAAGACTAGTGAGCGCGGATATTCCTGAGTGAAGGGTGGACTTTGAGGAAGACTTTGCTCGATTCTGAGGTTAGAGGCCGTAGAGTCTTTCTTAGCATGGCGTGTTTAATGAAATTCATTGTGTCGGATGGATATGAAGAGTGCTTTCCTCATTCAGTGGTAGAAGAAGAAGTTTAGAACAGAAAGGATTAAATTGATGACGGATGTCCACGACACGTGTATCGGTGAAGAAAGTCTGTATGGTCTCGAGGCGAGCCACCGGGCATGGTCACCGAGACTTAACAAGTACTGATGACGAAGGGATACACAAGGGAAGAGGCAAGCCACTTGTTTATCCCAGCATGAAGGTGAATCGATGGTTGCGAAGATCTATGTTGATGATATAATCTTTGGAGGGATGTCCGAACAATTTGTGCAACAATTTGTGCATTTGAAATGAGCATGGTTGGTGAGTTGAACTATTTTCTCGGATTTCAAGTCAAGCAGATGAAGGATCACATTTTCATATATCTCAAGCGAAATATGCCAATAATCTTTGTTAAGAAATTTGGACTCAAAATACCAAGTCAAGAGGACACAATGCAACTCATGTGAAAAATTAAAGTAAAGATGCTGATGGAAGGTCGGTGGACATAAGCAATTCTGAGGAGGTATGATGAGGGGTCTTATTATATACCATGACAAACATACACGACATTTCCTACTCGATTGGAATTTATTAGCAGGTTTCAAAGCAAATCCTAAAGAAAGTCTCCTTTGTTATTTTAAGCCTTCTAATTGATCCGTGTCTAGGTATCCGTATTAGAATCCCTTTCTCCCAAAAGCTCCCTCTTTCTTTCCTCGAAAGTTAGATCCTCAATCGTTAGATTTACGCTCCCGATTGGACGGATGAACTTGAAGGTCTGGGTACCTCTTCTTCTTCTTTGATACGATTCCGTCTGACTCAGATTCATGCAGAAGTTAGTCGTCCTGATTGAGTGGTTAAGTATAGTCAATTTTAGGCATTTCTTTAATTCTTGTTCAATTTACACATTCTTTTTCTTGACGATGGACTCGTCGGTGACTCGTGCTCAAAATCAAAATTGAGTGTTCAAATCAAGTTGCGTGTTCTAATTAATATTTACAAAAATTATTACGATGGTATTCTTGTTCAAATAAACTAGTATAGTTCGATTATTTAGTTTGATATGTTATGGATTACATGTTTCAACTTTTGAAAAAAAAAATTAGTAATACCGCTCGTTTAGAGGCATGTCCATTAATCTTGGAGTAAATGGAGCTAATATAATGATATGCCCGTTAATGTATAATGATATTGGGCTAAATGAAAACCCTTTCATTGTTTTGGGGCATGTCCGTTAAGGCGTAGTGCTTATGATGATGGATTAGACTAAGAAGTCCTGTATAGCCTATAAGTACTCTTTGACATTCAAAAAGTTCATTTGGAAGCTGCGTTCGAGGGGTCATGTGCCCGGCGAACAATTGACCTTGAAGTGCTTCGTACATGCTTTGCTTTTGTGGCGTGGGCTACAACCTATTGAATGGGGTTAATGTTAATCTCTCCCGCGTATGATCTTCTGGCAAACGCTATCAAAAAAGCAGCTACCGCATCAATTTAGGATGATACTCTCTGTTGTTGGTCGTAAGTGTCCCAGCGTTAGAAAATCAACAAATAGTTGTGTTAGAAGAGACCTTGATAGGTAGACAATCTTCTTGCCGAGGGTTGTATATGGGAGGGTGAGTTGCTGCCTAAGTAGGAAGTTTTTAGCGATATGAGTTCTGAGAGGATGAAATATGATGCGTCTGATAGGTAATGGCCCCGATTGCTTGATAGGATGGTACAGTACCGGGAATTGACATCTATCCAGCGCCCCCACTTTTGATCCCCTTTGAAGCGAGGGTCATCATGGATCATCGATCGAGCTTTCATAGAATCAGTGAGCAAGCGTGATAGCGTGTTTGGAGAGATGAGGCGAGTCTGCAGGGGATAAGGGCCGAGGAGGTGTGCGTGAGATGTAGGGGATGAGGATAGAAGGTGTGCTTAGCCAGTCTGAGGGGATGAGGGTAAGTCTGAGGATGAGTTTAGGTTGGATCGTCAATGGTCGAGGCATGGGTTGACCGTGGGGAGACCACCATGAGCCACCGCTGACCACCGCCATAGCAGTTGATCCTCAAGACGATGACCATGATGTTTGAATGCCAATTGAAGAATATGACATGTACTCTTATATTGGACAATTATTCATGTACTTTAATTTTCAAACAATTTAGTTTTGGTATGTTTGTGTTGTCGCCATGTCGGTGATTTCAAATATTTTAGTTTTTATGAAATTTGTACTTTGATTCTCAAATATTTTAGTTTTTATGTGGTTGTCTTAACATCGTTGATTGTTTTATATTAAATATAGCGTTTATCTTGGAGTTCTTTGCCACGTTTCATAGGATATACAATGCATAATGTCTTGAAATAAATCTATTTGTGATATCTGATTATCTTAGGTTGATATAAGCAAATGCCACGTTTGCTTGATTGAGCAATGTGTTCAATAGGCTAAAGAGGCTCTTTATTCAAAGCGGTACACCGTTAAGGCAGGGGCCTCCGGGCAGGCCACTGAGCCGAATACCCGTCGAATTTTGGATGAGGCTCGAGGCCGGGCCGGGGACTTACTTGGGGGCCCAACTTCCGGGAACCTACCCGTCCCGTTTCTTGATAAGGTGGGAGCCGTTTGCCGAGCCGCGTGGGCGAGGGGGCCGAGGCACGAACCGGGCTGAGTGGGCACGAGGGCCATCGAGACCCGACCGACAAGGCCGGTTAGATTAGCCACCACTACTGGTGACCTTACTGAGCTATACGTCTATACCTTGTATTTCCAGAACTATAAGCCTTTTGTATATCACCCAAACCTCAATTGTTCATACCTCTAAAGTCAAAAGTTCTAATATTCTTGCTTTCCATTTGCTCTAGCTTGTTAGTTGTTACATCTCATGTGAAGCTTTTAGGAAAGGCCAGTGATATGATCAAAGCAGTTTTATTAATTCAGATAATATTTATTTAAATGGAACTCTTACTCTTATTAAATTAAATGATATGATACTATATTATTTTAAGCAGATTATATTTAGATTTCATATTCAATAAATTTGTTGTTGAATATTCAACACACAAGCAAAAAAGTTTGATAGTATTTATTGAAATTTGTAAAATAGAATAGGAATATGATTGTCTTTAAGAAAATATTTATCATTATTTATAAAAATTTGTTCTAGCTATATCATTAGCGTTTAGGGTTGTTCACTTGACAAGAGAAGTTAGGACTTAGGCGAATTAATTCATCCTCAATGAAAGGATCATGACTTGTTATTAATGTTGATTCTTCCCTTTAAAAAATTTAGTAAATGTATTGTAGTAATAGTTTGAAAAAATTACTGAAAATAATAGTTTGTATTATTTTAAAAATAAACCTAAATAACATACATTGTTTGAAATCTAATATCTTGAGGAGCTTCACAAGTAAGGACATACTTCGTGTATGATAAGTTTTTATCCGATGATTATCGTAAAGGCACTAGTCTTTTTGGTGTTAGGATTTAACGTACTAAATCTATAAAATTTTTAAGCGTCAGTAAAAGCAGCGAAATTTAATGCGGAAATTAAATAGTCACAAGGATTTATACAAGATCCCCTGATGTGAAAGGTCGTCGTGTTGCTCTGACAGAATCCTTTATCAACTTTAGAAGATGGATTCTATTTTCTGTAGTATGTAATGCATGTTGAGTATTTTTTTGTCATGAAAACCTCATTGGCACTATCGAGCAGATAAAACAGGATTCTGAAGCAAAAGCGCTGTTAACTGATAATATTAAAGATACAATATTATTCTAGGATGATTATTCTCTATTATTGTATTTATTGTGATAAATGAAGCTCATGAAAATATATATGTTTATAGGCTAGCAAAACTCTTAGAAATATAAAAATACTTCAACCCAATGGGACCAGGTCGGACCGGCTCATCCCGACAGGAACTCTTTCCGTTTTGAGGCTCCGAGTAGGGACGAGGTCGAGAGCGAAGGTGCCGACCTCGCCAATTAATTTGTTGGAAATCAATGAAAATTGATTCTATTTATTATGCCCGTTGCGACAATTGTATGTTAGTTGGGTTAAATGTGATTGCTCGAACTTAGTGTTCAACTTAGTAATTGTATATTACTAGTGTGAGTTCTCATGATAATTTAAGGGGTTATAGCGATTGCTAGATTATACTGAGTGTCGTTATAATAATAGTAATTGGTCAATTATTATTATTATACGAAACTGCTATTATTTGAGCACAGAGAGGTCCTGCAGCATACAGTGGTTGAGTTATATTTGTGTATGAAATTAAAAGAGAGAGCTGTATAATTGAAATATATTCACCAAATTATGAAGTTCTACGTTCTGAGGTTCTACGTTTTATGTAGAATATCGATTGAGCAAATAGAGATCAATTGAAAATAGTTATTTAATTGGTTAGATTAATTTTAGTATTTATCAATAACTTGAAAGATTATTGATATTGACTGGAATTCTTGTTAAATTAACCTAATTAAATAGTTGACTCGATGTGGCTACCATTAGTGTCTTGTGAACTATAGAGTTAACAAGTCATTATCTTAACGGGTTGGTTATCAGTTGTTTAACCTGATCTATATAAGTGTGCTTTAAAGTTTTCATATAATGATAATAATAATATTTCTATAAAAAACCTAAGGCCGCCACCCCCCTTAGCCGATTTTATCGAAAATTCTTGGGGTTTAGTTTCATGGCCTTGTTTCTTAGCATCATCGATTCTGATTGACCTATACGGTGTGGATCATTAGAATATCATACGATTGATATTACGATGAGGAGGTGAAGGAAGTCAAATTCACGTTGTGAATTTGAGCGATAGTTATTGGTGGAATTTCTAACAAGTTGCGTCCCTTAAGTACTACATTTATATGTTTAGCGTATGTATTTTGAAACGTGTCTTAAGCACTTTAAAGATCACACGGATCGGGTAGTTTATATTTCACCACTCGTATATCCATAAGTTTTAGATCGGTGTCATGAACTAATTAAGTTCTTTCCATTGTTAATTTTTATCATTTGTTTAATAATTTTATTTGATTAATTCTTGTTCATATATTTATCACGGGTTGATTATTGATTACATGTGTTACAGTTTATGATGATGTATTATCGTATTTTGTTAACATGGTTTTGTTTCATAATAAAAGGGCGATTTAATTGGTTTGTTTAATGAGTTTTGTAAGCATGTTTAATAGAAACGGTGGGCGTGTAAAAGGTAATTTAAAAGCAGTTTAAGCGTGTGTGTGACCGTCTGAAGCTCAAATAATAGTAAGTTTTGTAGCGTGTTTTGTGTTCTACATTCATGAATCCGTTTAATTTCATACATAAAAATATAATTCAATGTCAACATGTGTGTGTGGCTTGAAATAATAGTAAGTTGTATAATAATAATAATTTGTTCAATTACTATTATAATTAATGAGTGAATCTGTGATAAACAACACTTAAATTATCATAGGAACTAGTAATAATACAATTACTAAGGTGAGCAATTTAACCGCTCGGTAAAATTGAATTGATCTGTATGCATGATGGAAACAATAGAGATGATATTGGGTGATTTCCCGACACCGTCTCGTTAGCTCACAACTTCTCCAGTGCCAAGCCAAAATCGGGCCTTGCATCTCGAACTGACGATGCGTCTGCGCGGTTGATGGTTGATTGATAATCATTGGTATTAAGGTGTCTTTAGCTGGGTGTTATCGTCTTAAGATAAAATAATTTTTCATGAAAGTACCTTATTGTTTTGCGAGAAGATTTCTCATCTGAGATTCTATAGAAAGCTTAAATCAGATCGCTTAATGATTTCATTTCTGGCAATGGAGCATTGTGACGAGTCGTCAGCATACTCTGTCTCTAAGTCCGTCGAATTCTTACTTGTAATGTACAGGCTTCCTCACGAGTGGTTTATCTGACTTTTCCCGTATAGATCATAATCACGCATCTTCGATGTGAAAAATCAATTCATTGAATATCACACCTTTTGTGTTCTGATTCCTTCGCGCCGTCATTTGATTCTTAAAAGTCGCGACCCAATTTCACGATCTTAAATTGTTAGGATTTGGGCCTAAATATTTAAGCAATCAATGGAAACGACGTAAATTTAATGCGGAAGTGCTTTATGCAGTTACCGATGTGAAAGAGTACGTCGCATTCATTCTGGAATCATTATCGGCTTGAGGAAGATGCGTTCTAATTTCTAGGTAGGTATAATCATGTTGAGTATTTTTTATCACCAAAATCTCGACAAAGCTATTAAACAGACGACTACGGGTTCTATAAACAAAAAGCTATGTTATTTGATAATATTAAAGACCTAATATTATTCTAGGATGATTATTCTACGATACAATGTTGTGATAAATGGAAACTCATGAAAGCATCCTTGTATTTATAACTAATAGAAAACCTACCAAATCTAGGCTTTTTCTAGAATTTCAAAGTAGTCAAAAACCGCCTCAAATCGGTCTTCCAGCGTCCTGTCGGGACAGTCGGGACCACCGGCTCCTCCCAAACTGCCGCCGAATCTTGCCCGTTTTGGCTCCCAGTAGGGACGGGGTCGGGGACAACTTTGACAAATTGGCTTCATATTGACATTGGAAGGTTATTGCTCAGAATATGAAATCTCCCTCCCTCGAGATTCTGGCTTGTCGGTGCAAAATTCAGTGATATGATTGATGAAGCAATACGTAACTAAA